>CM053793.1:293209590-293809590 GCA_028749045.1 Cupressus sempervirens | reverse complement strand
TAGTTTCATTCTGGTTCAATAGTGCATATATGGGCAGAGATTGGTCTGAACACTCTATTTTGGTGCATCACCTCTTTAGATTAGATTAGGTAGAATTTCTTTCATGCTCCCCTTCGCCCTTTTCCTTTCAAGAGTAGTTAGGTGCATCTTGATAGTAAGAGGAAGCCGGCCTTCTCCGGAGACTCAACCTCACAGTTCAAGTCCCATAGCTTGGAGGTTGTTTCCATGTTTCACTAGGTTGTCCTCATGCATAGGCTTTGGAAAAGGGTGCAAACCTAAGTGACAATAGTTATCATTGCCGAACTCTTTTAGGCCAATTTTATGCTTGATTACTAGTAGCATTAGTTTTGAGATTATCATATATTATTTTATATTTAGTTGATTTTATGATGTGTTTACTTGGTACTCTATACTTCATGTATGCATGATGATTATTAAAGTGTTTTTAGTTATTGATGATGATTAGTTAGATGGATTATCATATGTGTTTTCTTATGGATACTTACCCCATACTGCATGTGTATAGTGTGCGTGTATGTTTTTTTTATGGATGACATTTCTGATATGATTAAGGAAGGGAGTCGTAGTTACCTGCTAGTCGGGATCTACACAATGCACCACTTCTTGCCATTTTCTATTTAGCTTAGTATATATGTGTTTGTACATGCATGGATTTTATGCAAATTGCAAGTACTGGGTATCGACTTCCCTGAATTGCCAGGATGAGCATACCCTATCACATTATCTCAATGATAAGAGAGGGGAGACAAATTCTTAAGTCCAAATCCTAACCTTTAAACCCATTTGTCCTAGAAAATTAGGACAAGTATCTGAGTTGGTTACCTTTTGAATGCGTTGTATGACATTAATTCATGATTATAACCCTTTAGTTTGATTTTGTATGTGATTTTCTATGATGGGTTTTGTATTTCGTCCTATTGGTCTTTGGTGGTTTTTCTATTAATTAAGTCAAATTAAATGATTAAATTTAATAAAAAATTATTATGATATTTCCAATATTTAATTATATTTAATTAATTTGAAGAATTAATTAAATAACAAGAATTAAATTTAAAGATAAAGTTATAATTTTAATTTTAGAATGTGATAATATTAATTTAATTTAATAATAATATGTTTAGAGTTCATTTTTAAATAAATGCTAAATATTATTATTATTTAAGTTAATAAATATTTTATCAATTAATGTTTCAAAAATAAAGTAAAGCATGGAAAAGATATTAATTTATTAAAAGTTTAAAGATTGCATAAAGTGTGCATGAGATTAAAATTTAATAAATTAATTAAAATGAGAAGTCAAGTGAAATTAAATAAAGTTATTTTATAATTCAATAAACGTGCATGGAAAAGATAAAGAAGAGATAATAAAGAGTTAAAGTTTGGTAAGCAAGGAGTCCTCTTGGGTGATCGCACAATTA
Source organism: Cupressus sempervirens (assembly GCA_028749045.1). Lineage (NCBI taxonomy): Eukaryota > Viridiplantae > Streptophyta > Pinopsida > Cupressales > Cupressaceae > Cupressus > Cupressus sempervirens. The sequence goes on along the minus strand of CM053793.1, from coordinate 293,808,151 downwards.
GTGCCCTAATTTTAGGAGAGCTCTCCTTATCAGCATTTCAAGGTTCATTTTTCCAATTACCGAGCTTTGGGGACAAATTTTGGAGAAGGGGAATTTTGGAAGGAAATTTTAGAAGAGAGAAGGTTTTGAGAGGACAAATTTCTCTCACAAATCTTTTTGGGTGTTGTGTCGTTAGCATCAGAGTCTAGGTAGATTCTTGTGATTAATTTGCACAGTTATATGCTATTTCTTTTCCTGTCTTCTTTGTGTTTGTGAAATGGTTATGTGATTAATTCCTTGTGATGAGTGTTTCAATTCTTCTGTATACATAGAGATTGAAAGATCCTAGAATCCTTGTCTAGTAATTTTTCAAATTAGATAGTAAACTGAGAAGGGTTTTGAGATTTGAAAATGATAATTTTAAATAGAAAATTTGATCGATTGGCTATATTTTCCCTATCAGAGTATTGCTAGAACTTTTATTAGAAAATAAATTAAAAAAATTTAAAATTATTAATTGGGGGGGGGGGGGGGGGGGGGGGGGGGGCGCTTATTTGTAAACATTTTTTTATATTACAAAGTATTAAATTAAAATATAAAATTTAAAAAAAAAAAAAAAAAAATTACATTGGAGGGAGGCGGGTTTTACCACCCCCCCCCCACTTACCTCTCGGCACTAATAAGTGTTGCGCTGACTACAGTACAGATTGTGGCAACAACTGGTCTGTGGCCGGTAGCACCCTTAAAAGGCCGATGGGCCTTCCCAAATAAACATCTTGCGAATATGAGTTTAGTTTTTTATTAAATTTAATTTATTAAAAATTATTTTATTAAATTTTTATTATATTAAATTTAAATTAATATTTGTTATTAATATTATTAATAAGTTTTTTATTAATATTTATTAATTTAATAAATAATTAAATAATATTAATATGAATATATATATATATAATTATTAATTAATTTAGTTAAATTTAATTTAATTAAGATTAATTAATAATGGAAGTTGTTCAATTAAGTATTACATTTATTTAATTATTATAATACTGATTTTAATAAAATCGTAGATTATTTCATTTGAAAATCAAGAATTATTATTTTAATAATTTAAATAAATTATTACCCTTTGATTATTTTGGAAAATTTACTTAAAATCGAATAGGGGTAATTGTGTTAGTTATTTAAAAATAATAATGGGTTATTGGTAAGGGTGAACTATTAGACTTATCTACTTGAAACATATATTAAACTGGACAGAAAATCTTACTGTCTAACTGAATAACGTGTTTTCAAAATCAAACCAAACTATGAAACCTATACTATTGTCTGTATGTTGATTATGTTTTGGGTTTGGGTGGACTAGAGTGTTGACCAGTTTTAGGACGTCTACCAGAGGCTTGGGAGTTCTGTGAGTTTGGTATTATGCTGAATTGATCTTGATCTTTTAAACTCAACAATTGTAATGTGTCTGGTATGCTCTATGATGAGTTTGTATTTATTGTTCCTTATTGCTTTTCAGTGTTCTTGTGTGAAGCTGAGGTGAATGTATGACATATTTGACTTAACCATTTTGAGTCTTCGATCAATATTTTTGGGGATGCTTTCTAGTTGCTCAAGGAGAACTGATGTGTTATGGTTATTATCTTTTGATGCTTTCTAGAAACTTGTATAAAATTGAGGTGAAAATTGTGATTCTTTGATTTGTAGTTTTATGAGCCTAGGGTAGGTAATTTGTATGTTAAGTTGGGAAGTGGCTTACAATGGAGGCCAGGGCCCAAAGTGGCTGCCAGGGTAACCCATTGTAAGTAGTTTAATAAGTGATAACATTTTATTAAATGAGTTTAAAATGAATTAATAAGATATTGGTACCACAGAAAGTCACTAAGGGGTTGAAGGATTAAAAGACTAGTCAGATAACCTTAGAGTTGACTCGTTAGTATGCCTTGTTAGTACAAGAGGATCCTAGTGCCGCACAGATTCACTAGGGGGCTAGAGGATTAAAAGACTAGTTGGGTAACCCTAGAGTTGGTTCATGCGATGACACTTGCCCACTAGCAATATAGATTTCCTACGTGTCTTTGTGTTTGCCTCTAGGTCTAGATGTCAATTTATCTTGGAACCTTTGAGTTAGATTGCTTTTGTGGTTTCTTGGACTTAGGGATTACTTTTGATATTTGGATTATTATCCTATTTGGGACTTGAGACTATCTCCTAAGCGCAGTGGGAGTGGGCCATTTAGGTTCCACATGGTCGGGTGGTAGTGCTTTTTACTCTTACCATTGAGATTCATTCGTTGATGTCGTAGCTGGAGTTCCTTGCTTGCATTTCTTTTCATTCTATCTTGCATATTATGATGGATGGTTATATCTTTATGATGGATGGTTGTATCTTTGTGATGGATGGTTTCACTTATTATATTGTGCATTATTTCATGGATCCAAAAGGGATGATGTAATCTATTTTTATAAATGTATATTCTTTTAGCCTTTCATACCCTATGTCATGTACAGTGGATGATTGAGCATTCCAAATTTTATTGCCAAGTTACATTCAGAACAAATGTTTATTATTTAAATGGACTTTGGACTTTAAATTATTCTTTCATGTGAATGTGGTAATTGTTAGAATTAGTATTAATTAAAATTTAAACGTGACTCAACGTCTTGGAATCCTTAAGGAATGTAATCTATGATGTTTTCTTAATTATGATTGTATGTTATTGCTTCCGCTAGTTTGTGTTTGACATGTATGTTATTCTATGTTGTTCTTAGTTTTAAAAAAAAAACGTTTGGCAAACTTAGTAAAACTTTAGGTTAATTCTTTTGGATCCCTTGGCAGGGCATTACACTAACAAAGTTGCCTACAAGATGACACTATAACAAAACAAGGAGATAACAAGACAAGTCCAAGAGTTTCTTGATCAGGGCTAATTAGGAAGAGAAACTGTCCATGTGTAGTACCAGTTGTCCTAGCACCTAAAAAGGGAGGTAAGTGGAGAATATGTACTAATTCTAGGGCAATCAATAGAATCATAATTAGATATAGATTTCCGATTCCTAGGATAGAAGATCTAATGAACTATCTTGGTGGAGTTGGATACTTTTCTAAAATTGACCTCAAGAGTGGCTATTATCAAATTAGGATGAAGGAGGGTGATGAATGGAAGTCTATATTTAAGAGTACTAAGGGTCTCTATGAGTGGTTGGTAATGCCATTTGGCCTTACTAATGCACCAAGAACCTTCATGAGAGTCATGAATGAGGTCTTGAAAGATTATATAGGAGTGTTTGTTGTTGTATATTTGGATGACATCCTCATCTTCAGTTAGACAAAAGAGGAGTGTATGAAGCACCTATAAATGGTGTTGAAGAAGCTTCAAGAGGAAAAGTTGACAGTGAACCGTAAGAAGAGAAAGTTCATGAAGGAGGAGCTAGTGTACTTTGGTATTGTAGTATCCCAAGGAAGTCTGAAAATGGACAAAAGTAAGGTAGAGGAAATCTTAAGTTGGCCTACTCCTAGATATACTATTCAGGTTAGAAGATTTCATGGCCTAACACAATTTTATAGAAAGTTTGTGAGGAGGTTGAGTGAGATTCGTGCACCAATGAATGACACCATCAAAGGAGGCATGAAGACAAAGTTCACATGGACCAAGGCTATAGATGAAAGTTTTGAGAGATTGAAGAGGGAAGTGACAACTCAATTGGTATTGGATTTGCCTATCTTTGAGAAGCCATTTGTGGTAGAGTGTGATGCTAGTAACATAGTAGTTGGGGAAGTTTTAAGCCAAGAGGGAAGGCCTATGGAATTTTTAAGAGAGGGGCTTAATGAAGCCAAAACAAGGTTTTCAACATATGACTTGGAGCTCTATGAACTTGTTCAATCTCTTAAGAAGTGGAGGCATTACCTATTGCCGAAAGAATTTGTTGTCTTAATTGACAACCAAGAACTAAGCTTTATCAACTCATAGGAGAAGCTAAGTTGGAGGCACATCAAATGGCTAGAGTTCTTGCAGTCCTACATTTTCACTATCAAACACAAGAAGGGCACCAATAACAAGGTGGCAAATGCTTTGAGCAAGAGATTGTTGACAATACAAGAAGTCAAGTTGTAGAGCATAGGACTAGATGGATTCAAGGACTTATATGAGGAGGATCCAAATTTTTTAGAGGCCTACAAGCTATGTTCTAACTTTAACAATCATTCCCATAGTGACTTTTTTGAATACACCTTCCAAAATGGGTTATTGTTCAAGGGTCAACAGTTGTGCATCCCAAGGGGATCTACGAGGGAAAATCTCATACAAGGGAAGCACAATGAAAGCATGAGTCGACATTTTGGCCTTAACAAGACCCTAGACCTAGTAAAAAGGTTTTACTACTAGCCCAAGATGCAAAGGGATGTGAGGAGGTAGGTAGAACAATGTGGTATATGTCAAAAGGAAAAAGGCACTTCATCTAATGCAGGAATTTACCAACCTTTCACCATTCCTAATAGGTCTTGGGAATGCATCAACATGGATTTCATAGTGGGATTACCAGGGACTAGAACTAGGTTAGATAGTGTGTTTGTGGTGGTAGATAGGTTCAATAAGATGAGCCATTTCATCCCATGCAAAACAACACATGACGCAAGCAATATAGCCAATCTTTTCTTTAAGGAGGTGGTCAAAATACATGGTTTACTAAGGAGCATAGTAGCTGACAAAGATGTCAAATTTATGGGGCACTTTTGGAAGACCCTACGGAAGAGGTTGGGAATAAACCTAGCTCATCATTCTGCCTACCATCCCCAAATAGATGGGTAGACCGAGGTCATCAATAGGGTCCTAGGCAACCTCTTAAGGTGTCTTACCAAGGAGTATGGGTAGAGTTGGGATCAAGTCACGCCTCATGTAGAATTTTCCTACAATGATAGAAAGAATAGGACAATAGGCTTAAGTCCTTTTCAAGTAACTCATGACACACATCCAAGTGGAATAATGGATTTAAGAGACCTACCAACACACAACAACATCAATGGACATGCAGATGATTTTTTTCAGTCTATGAAAGAGGTGCATGATCAGGTTAGGTAGACCTTGATGGAGGCAAATTAGAAGTTGAAGGAGAAGAAGGATAAGTGGGGAAGAGAACTAAAATTTCAAGTGGGAGATTTGGTGATGGTATATTTGAACAAGGATAGGTTACAAAAGGGCATCCCTAGTAAGTTGCAGATGCAGAGGATTGGGCCATGCAAGGTACTAGAGAAGTATGGACCCAATGCCTACAAAGTAGACCAACCCAAAGACATGGCTATCTATCCCATATTTAATGTCAAAGACTTGATACCTTATAAGGGTCCAAATGTGGATGAAGAAGAGTACCTAATAGAGCTAAACAAGGATATATCAGACTTGCAGGTACTTGAAGGGAAGCAACCACAGGTATAGAGGATATTAGATTCTAGAGTGAAAAAGAGTACAAGGAACAAGGTCTATAAAGAACATCTAGTGAAATGTTTAGATACACCTAAAGTTGAAGCAACTTGGATTTCTAAGAGTGATTTCAAGAAGCATGGCATCAACAAGGATTCCTCTCTCCATAAGTACCTTAGGGGGAGAATGGTGCAGGAGCACCTTGGGGTAAGGTAAAATCCTAACTCAAATTTTGGTTTGTAGATGGTCTAACCAACCATTTAGTGAATAAGGACTAAATTTAAAGTCCAAAGGTAGGTTTTAGATGTGTGGGTAGGTGAGATTCTAGGTTGAGTCAAGTTGTAAGCAAGTAGGTGTTGCTAAGCCTAAAAATTGCTCAAAGTTGTTGTGAAGGCAAAACTTGGAAAATGCCTAACATAGGGGAAGAAGTGTTCAAAGGACATCCTTAGATGTCCTAGGTTCATTTTATAAAGGTGGAAACCAAACTAGTCAAGTTTGGAATCTTAGATTGCAAAATTACAAAAGTTGTCAAAATTGCTCATTAACAACTTTGTAATTTTTGCAAAATTGCAATAGCAATTTTTGCATAGTTTGAGAGAAGGGGAAACATGGGTAGTTATGGCTCAAACCAAAGGAAAAGGTGGTTAGAAGAACCCATATAAAATCCTTCCAACTCATTCACAAGGTTTGGAGAGGCATTTGTATGGATAAACCTCGTTAGATGTCCTAGGTTCATTTTATGAAGGTGGAAACCAAACTGGTCAAGTTTGGAAGCTTAGATTGTAAAATTGCAAAAGTTGTCTACTAGAATATATAGTCTAGTGATATAATTGGGGGGGGGGGGGGGGGGGGGGGGGGGGGGGGGGGGTGGGTGCGGGGGTTGAATTAGTTATCCAACTAATATCACAACTATTAACCTTAAACAAACTTAACCATATGAGTAATATAAACTGAAACCATAACAAGATACTCATACACAATAACACCATATATGTTAACTAGGGAAACCCTTGATCAGAGGGAAAACTCTGGTGGGGATGGTACCCAAAAGATGATGTACTAATATAAATATTCCTTGTTAGAGGATGGACCATGTTAGGAGTCTATGAATACATTCAGTACATATGAGCCCCTATTCGGAGATTCCAACCCTATTAGGAGTTGTGGAAGATAGTTGGACCCACTGCCCAAAAAACTTCAAGGGAAAAACCAATGAATCTAGTGTCAAAATGATTTCTATATTATTCCTTGTAGAATAATAGAATTCTACTATATTGTTTCTTCCTCTTTCTTTGTCTTGTTAATTGAAGTTTTGCTTCTTTTGATCTTGTAACCAGATCACAAATCTCACATCTAGTAATCCCTTAGATCACTTACATGCATTCAATAAGCACTCTATTTCTTTTTATAATTCACACTTCATACTTCAATAATGATCATAATACTTCTATCCATATTACAATAAAGGAAAACATCTTTCCTTTATACCATGTCTTCATAATAATTCCTTGAGTCGACCTTGAGGCTTTCCCAATTAATTATAATAAGATAATTAATTAATTAAACTTATAATAGAACTATTTTCTCATGGTCTATATAAAAATTTACATGTGTAATACTAGGGCTTGCACATTCACTGACGTCATCAGTTAATTGTCCTCTGTCACTGCTTGACTGTGCATATGTCCATTACATCTTAGATGTAAGATAGCCAACAAACATAGGGAACTACTTTTCCAATACTCTATCTCTAAACTACTTTCTGTAAATTAGTTATAGCTTCCATACGTCTTCGAGTCATGATCTGTACACTTGATCATACCATCAAGACATTGTACCGAACATGTCCATAACTACGCATCACTAGACAATCAAACCATTGTTCGTACCATCAAGATCTTTGTTTTCTACTCAACTAGTCTTTATAGAAACTGTGATATGTTGACATTAATGACAAACACAGTCATGAATGTAACATGTTAATACTCTCCAATGCTTAGGATACTCCCCCAAAGTAGTATCATCAGCATTCATGCTAACATCGTCAAAATTGCTCATTGACAACTTTGCAATTTTTGCATAGTTTGAGAAAAGGGGAAACATGCATAGTTATGACTCAAACCAAAGGAAAATTTCATTAGAAGAACCCATATAAAATCCTTCCAACTCATTCACAAGGGTTGGAGAGGCATTTGTACAAACACCACATGTGTGAAGGATAGTTTGTTTTGATAGAAAATGAAGTTTGGAGGATTGAGAAAAGAAACCTAATTGAATAGCTTACTATTTTGAGTGGAGTAGTGTCTTGAGATCATTTTCTAACTCTATGCATGCTTTTTTTTAATCTTGAGCATTCATTTTATAAGGTTTACAAAAATAGTTAATTTTTGTGTTCCTGCTATCTAGTTTTGAGTAACCAACATTCAAATGGCTATAGCTTGAGTTTCCATGGTAAAAACACTATGAAATTTGGAAATAAAGTAATAGCCTCTATACATTATTTAAATAGTGATTTTGGGGTTTGTGGAAGTCAAGCAACTATTTTTATAAGCGAGCCCTAGGCAAGCAAGAAAGGCTTAACAAGGCGCAATGAAAGCTTGTGATTGAGTTTTAGTGAGAACATAGGATTGGAACATACCAATATTTCATAGGAAATGATGGATTAGGATACTAGGAGCCCATAACCTAGAGGAGAAGGTTGGATGTGGAGTTTGGAACAATTGGAGAGAGTTTTACTATCATTGCCTTTGAAACCCTCAAAATAAGGGTTTTTTAGCACCATACTGTACAGACACCATGGAGGCCTAAGACCTAGAAAATATTCAAGCCTAGGTCATTATAAAACAAATTCTAGAAGGAATCAAGAGGCCTTGTTAAGGTATTTTGGGAGTTATTGCAAGTTCCTTGTTTTTAGGAGGGCTAATAGGGGCTATTAGGGCTACAAGGGCAAACAGAGCAAATTAGAGTTGTGGGTATGGTAGACCTACCCAAAAGATGTAGTATGAAGTGGAAAGCATAAAGAAATATAGAAAGATGACATAAAATTTATTTTGGCCCTTTGAATGCATTTGGTGGAGTTTTGGCTCACTAGGTCAAAAGGTGCATAATTAGGGTTGTGGAGTAAGAAGGGGTGAAACCTAAGTTGATTGGTGAGTTTCTTGGAGAGAAGGGATTGGAAGATATTCCTCTAGGTTGGGGTTGAAATAGTAACCATAGATAGGCTAGGAGTAGCCTTAGTAGAGAAAAAAATCTCTAGAGTGAAGAATCTCCCCATTAGTATACCTTGAATAGGTTTCAAGTAAAGAAAGGAACATATAAGACATCATATGAGTTATGGGTTGGATACTCACCATTTGTGGGCTAATTTAAGGTGTTTGGAAATAAATGTAATATAAATAGGGATGAGTATTTAGGGAAGCTAGAGCCTAAAAGTGATGAAGGTATTTTCTTAGGACACTCCATGAAAAGAAATGCCTATTGGTGTCTCAACACTAGAACAAAGAAGATAGTAGAGTCAGTAAATGTAACAGTGGATGAATTCTTAGAGCAAAATGATGAAGGAAGTGGTAGAGAGCCATAATACTATAAATAGTTTGTGTACATCCCACTTACTACACTAGTAGAGGATAAACGTGTAGAAGAAACACAACAATAGGAATAGGTAGAAGTAATATATCCCAAGGAACCAGCCATTGAGGGACCTACAAAAGAGTGTTGGAAAACTATATTAGAAGAAATCACTTAACAAATCAAATTTTTAGGGATAAGAATGTTGGAGTAATGAAAAGAAGGAAGGTGAGAGAGACCATATGTCCACTCTCACATATTAAGCTTAAGGCTATAAGAGAATCTCTAAACGATGAAGACTAGATAAATGTCATGGAAGAAGAGATCGACTAGATAGAGAAAAAATGAACATGGAACTTGGTGGCTTGACCAAAGGAAAAAAAGTAATTGGCATAAAGTGGGTATTAGAAATAAAATGAATGAAGATGGAGAGGTGATTAGGAACAAAGCTTGACTTGTCTACAAAGGGTATGCACAAGAAGAAGACATAGACTATGGATAAACCTTTACATCAATGGAAAGAATAGAAGGAGTTAGGATGCTCCTAGCCTTCATGGTGTATAAGAAATTTAAAGTGTACTAAATGGATGTGAAATTAGCATTCTTGAATGGAGTACTAGAGGAAGAAGTCTACACAGAATGACTAGATGGGTTTGAGACTGATGAAGGAAAGAACCAAGTATATAGACTAAAGAAAGACCTACATAGATTGAAACAAGAACCAAGAGATTGGTATGTGAGACTACAGTCATAATTAATCCAAGATTGGATTTATGAGAATGAGTGACAACAACAAGAAGACAAGAGTTGGGTTGCTAATTGCAGAGATATTCGTGGATGACATCATCTTTGGAGGAGATGACAATTTGAGCATTGAGTTTTCATAGGCAATGAAGAAGGATTTGAGATCTCCATGATTGTTGAAATCAAGTTCTTTATTGGGTTATAAATTTCCTAGCTAAAGGGACGAATATTCATAAGTCAAACAAAATATGTGAAGAAGATTCTAAAGACATTTGGTTTGGAGGAGGCCAAATGGTGGGAAACCCAATGGTGATAAGTTATAAGCTATCAAAGAAGGATGAGAGTCCATAGGTAAATGAAACCCTTTACCAATCTATGATTATTGATAAACTTCGGTATGTAGTGCACATTAGACAAAACATTTCTCAAGCTATTAGGATAGTGGCTAGATTCTCAGCCAATCCAAAGGAATCACACTTAGTTGTTGTAAAAAGGATCTTTAGAGCACCTTAAGGCTACAAAATAATATGGTATATGGTATCCTCACAAGGGTTAATTTCAGCTTAGTGTTTTCATTGATGCTGACTAGGCAGGGAACATAGATGATAGAAAGAGCACAATTAGAGGCATATTATTTCCTTGAGGAAAGTTAGTGGCTTGGACCAACAGGTTATAAGAAAAGAATAACTCACCTTCTTATATGTCCATTATTTTTGTAGAATACCACAACCCAAAGGAGTAGAAGGACCTATATTTATTAAATATACAAGAGTATTAATAACCTCTTCCTTGATGTTTGAGGGTAACCCAACATATAATCTCATACTCCTTGTACACTCCCTTATTGTCATGTTCATGCATTCAACCACTCTATTTTCTTGTGAAGTCCTTGGAATAGTATTATTACCATGAATATCATTAAAGGAACAATAATATTTAAACTCTTTGTTGTAATATTCACCAACACTATCAAATCTAAGACATTTTAGTCTTTTACCAATCTCATTCTCAACCAAGCTTTTCTATTTCTTAAAAGTTTCAAATAAATTAGATTTTTGTATATGGAAATAAATCTATACTTTTCTAGTTGTATCATCAATGAATGTAACATAATATAGAGAGCCACCAAAGGGAAGATAACTAAGTTGGTCCCATACATCTATATGCACAAGCTCTAATTTCTCATTTTCCTTTTCCATCTTACTCTTTAAAAAACTCTCTTTTTCTTTACATACACCTGTATTAAAATATTTTAGACTTGGTGATTTTTTTTTGAATGAATTAATTTCATACATTTTTCACTCATGTGCCTAATTCTATTGTACCATAGTGTTGTTTTATAATTTTCAGTAATTTTTTAATGAACTTCCTACTCAACTGCAATAATTGTTCTTGAACATTGACCTTTCTCTATATAATAATTAAAGTAGAAGGAATAATATGACCCATACATAAATATAAGGTGCCTACCTTCACAAATTTTTCTACTACTAAGGTGTTAGCATGAATGTTGATGGTATTCCTTTAGGGGAGTATCCTAAGCATTGGAGAGATTGTTTACGAGTGACATGTTGCATTCATTACTGTGTTTGGCATTGATATCAACATAATATTATTTCTATAAAGACTGGTAGAGTAACAGACAAAGAATGAGGTCATATAGGCTATGCATTAATGATAAGGTCAAGCACATTTAAGGATGTGTTATACATTGTATTTTGATGAAGTAGTTAAGTGCACATGGAGAAATTCAATGACATGCACAAGTTATTCAAGATTTATAGAAGACAGTAGGCATACAAAGTATTTGATAAGTGGTTTTTGATGGTTGAATTGTATCTCTTTATTGGGATATAATCATGATGCGTGCAGTTAGACTATGATACTAGACAACCTGATGATGTTGTTAGCAAGTGCACATGGATAGAGGTCGTACATGTGAGAAGTAGTGAAGATTGTGAGCTAACAATGTTGCATAATTATGAAAAGATGTAATATTTTGTATTATCTTAATGAGGTCCTATTATAATTAATTAGGAAAGCCTCAAGGTTGACTCAAGGAATTAGTTTGAGGATACGGTATAAAGGAAGGGCATTTTCCTTGTTGTGAACTAAGCATTCAAGTGTGTGATATGTATAGTATTTAGTAAATGTGAGTAAGCGATCCAAGGAATTATTGGATGTAAAGTTGGTGATCTGGTATGTAGATCTAAAGAGGTTTGGTTTGGTCAAGAGGATAGAGAAGGAGTTGAGATTATTTCATTTCTATTATTGTGCAAGAAATAACAATAATACCAGTTGGATAGTGAGTTTAGTGGTCTTGCCCTTGAAGCTATTTGGATAGTGGGTCCATTTGCCTTCTATAACTCCTAGCAGGATTGGCACAACTCCTAATAGGTTTGGAATTTCCTAACAGAGATTCAAAATCTCTTGATAAGGACTGATATGTATTGAATTTATTTCATTAGCTCCTAAGAGAGTCCATCCTCTAACAAGGAACTTTTATATTAGTACATCATGTTGGAATTCTTTAGAATAATTGAGAGGGGGGTGAATTAGTTATCCAAGGTCCAAATGTACAAATAAAACTTTTCAAAGTTTACTGAACCCATATCCATAAAACATTTATCATGCATGCATCCATTAGATTATGCAATCACTTAAACTTGTAGGTTACTGTCAAATCAACTTGCATATATATAAATAGATTCAATAACACATTTGACACAATGATTTAACATGGAAACCCAATTTGGGAAAAGCCACCAGTAACATGCTACTCATTCTCACTCTTTTGAAGTGATGCCCAATGAAAGGCCAACCCTGTTAAAGGTTACAATACACATTATTAAATGTGACTCGATTAAAGGATTTCAATCACCCTATTAGGAGTGAGCCTTCTTAGAGAACTTTAGATCATTCACTTGGAATGTCACCTAGTTAAAGGGTTTACAAATAACTGTTAGGTCAACCTTAATCCAAAGGATTTACCCTAGACTGATACAATGATTAGAAAGTAATAGTAAGGCTTGATCTGATAACAACTTATAACTCCATTTGCATATTACAGATCTTTGTTTTAGTCCTCCATTCTTCTTGGCTTTCGCACACTTTAGCTCTAATAGCTTGTTCACCCTTCAAGCATCTATACCATTAATCCTTTTTTCTTTTCTTGCCAATGTAGTCTCTTATCTTAGGTCACTAAATGAAGCAACACCTTAGGCTCCTTGTATTCCATAGGTTCTCACATCTGACAACCTTTGCTTCTAACCAACCATCTCTATAAATAGAGAATTCATTCATCCTCTATCGTCCATTTTAGGGTTAGGTCAAATTAGGTAGGATTCAATGAATCTACCCCTCATTTCATTTCATTCCCTTTTAGAAACTTCTCCTTCAATTCTTTTTGAATTCACCTCAAAATGGTTCATCTTGAATTCTATGCCACCAACTCATCAAGCTTATCTTCCACATGGTTCACACAATTCAAGAAATAAAATTTGTTGGCTTAGATTCATCAAATTCTCAATCTTTCTCATAATGCTGACACTCAAAATTAACTAGCTTCTGATGCTCGACACAAATTGCGTTGCTCGACATCCTCTATCAAAACACTTAGCACAAACTCAAGTTTACTAGTGCTTGGCATCAACTAAACATTAATCGGCTTACACTAAAATTGACTTTGCTCGGCTCCAAATAATTTTCTTCTTGGCTTGCACTAACTTTTCTCAACACCTACTGTGCAGAATGTTAAGCTTGGCAGACAAACTTCATTTAACTTGTTCTTCTAAACTTAATCAGTGTAATTATCCTTTGCAACCTTAAGTAGTTTATCAATGCACTATAATATCATTGTGTTAATTGATCCTTGTACTCTTTTTCCATATCATTTAACTCAACCTTTCCTCTAGGTTCTATTGTTATCTCATTTGATCAAATCTTCTTCATCAATCAGACAAATGATAGTACTTAAATCATATAAGAAATTGTCTTACCAGCAAGTAGCAGGTTTGACATCAGTGAAAAAATAATGATTGAAACACATTATCATACTTTTATCAATCTATTTTCAACATATCATTTTGTGGGTACCATCCCCACCAGAATTTTCCCTTTGATCAAAGGTTTCCCTAGTTAACATATATGATGTTATTGTGTATGTATATCTTCTTATGGTTTTTTATTATATCGTTCACATGCTTAAGGATTAATAAAGTTGATAAGTGCTTTAATAGGTGGATAAATATTCATCTGCCCCTCCCTCTCAGTTATCTTGGTAAACTTTACTTTCTAGCAATTGGTATGAGAGCATTAGGTCCTTGAAGAAAAAGCTTAATAACTTTGGGAGATCAATGGTGTGCCACTTTAGAAAAGAAAGTCTTAAATTTGATGGAGTTAACTATGATAGATGAAAGGAAAAGATGAATACTTGTTTGTTGTGTATGGGTCCAGGGTATTGGTTGATGAAAAAATGTAAAAAGGAGATTGTGGAAGAAAGAAAACTTGAGGTATGCACTAAAGTTGAAAGAGATTTGTTTATATGTAATATGCTTGCTAGAGAAGCATTGTTGTCAGCTCTTCCTAAGAAAGAATACAGTTAGGTAAATTTATTAGAGACATCTCATGAAATTTGGGTAGCCTTAGAATCTACTTTTGAAGGTGATAAGCATGCTAAAAGAATTAGACTACAAAATTTGACATGTTTATTTTAAGATGCTAAAATTATGGAAGATGAATAAGTGAGGAGCTATATTGGTATAATATCATATATTTTTGAAGGAATTAAGTATTGTCAAGGATCTAAAGATGAAAATGAGATTACATGGAAGGTTTTGAAAACATTGACACCACCATTCAGACAAACAACACAAATGATTGAGTAAGTTATACCTTGCATTGACAATTTTACCAAAGAGACTTTACTCGGAAGAGTCAAAACAATAGAAGTAAGTTTGAAGCAATATGGAGAATTTCCCAGAGTGGAAACAACTTCTAGTGCATTAAGTGTTCATCTTTCTTTATCAAGAAGTGCAAGCACCAATGGAGACTATGCCAGCAACAACAAATCCAGATCTAAGGAGGATAAAAGAATTAAAGAAGGAATCACCTTGCTTGTAAGAAGAGAACCAGATGGTAAGAAAATTTTCAAATGTTGGACTTGCAATGAATTTGGTCATTATGCTTCTAAGTGTCCTAAAAAGAGAAAAAGTATAAGAATAACTTGAAGTTAGAATACCTAGAGATTGCTTGTATGCAAATGAAGATGATGAGTCTAAGGAAAGAGTTCATAGTGAAAGTGATGATGAATTAAGATTTGTGATTATAAAAGAAGAAAATAACTAAAAAATAAATTAGAGAATAAAATGAAGGATTTGAGCAATATAAATCCACAAAGCTCAAAGAATACCTACATGCAAGAACCTGTTAGAGAGAAGAAAGAGATAAGAAGAGGCAAGGGTTTTGCTCTGAAAATATGCAAATTGTATTCTTAGAAATGAAAAGGATAATGAATAATTACAAAACATCAATACTTATAGAAGGAGATCAAAAACCTAAAATGGATACCTTAAGAAGTAAATGAAATTTAATAATTACTAATTAATTATTAAATGGAAATGCAAAGTGCATAAAGTGAAATCTTAAGAAGGAAGTAAAGGTAATTTAATAAATAAATTTAAATTAACGCTTTACTCTAACACCCCACTTAAGATGAGCAACAATGTAGCTACAAACAATGTAGAAAGAGAAATGAAACTACAATGCAATGTAGAAAGCAAACTTGGGTCTCAACAACAAGGCCTGATGAGGTACCTAATCACAACCAAATCTCTATGAAATAGAGAAATAGAGAAAACCTAGTGGGAAAAACTCTACTCCAAAAAGACATAGAAAGAAAAGAAGGAAGAACGGAATCATCACTAAGACCCCCAAGGACAAATTCCTTCACCCCAAGCATAGAACACAACTTTAGATACCATAGGGATGTAAAAGGTTTAGTGAAGATGTCTCCAACCTACTCAATAGTAAGAATATAATCCAAGCTCAAAGTGCCATCTTGGATTAGATACCTGATGAAGTGCATGTGAAGCTAAATATGCTTGGTTCACTGACGGTCAATTGGGTTTTGTGAAATGTGTATAGCACTCTGATTGTCACACCACAGAAAGGTGGGACTATCAAGAGGAAATCCAAACTTTGTCATCAACTATCAAAGCCATAAAACATCCCAACTAGCCAATACAAAAGGCCTGTAATCTTCCTCTGTAGATGATAATGCATGAGCATGCTGCTTCTTCCAAGACCATGTGATAGGACCAGAACCAAGATAAAAGAAAAATCTAGAAGTAGACTTGCGATCATCAATATCACCAGCCCAATCTGAGTCTGTGTAACCAATAATGTCAGGATCCCCTAATGTATAGTGAATGCCATAACATGTTGTACCCTGAATGTACCTCAAGATACATTTATAATATTGTCAATGAATCTCAAGAGACAAGTCCAATTGCAAAGGAAATATTAGGATGTGTGTGTGTGTGTTAGGTACAACAAACTACCCACAAGCTATTTGTATAAAGTGGAATCTACTATAGGAGTAGTGCAAGTAGTAGTTAAAACAACACTTGACTAAAAAGGTGTGGGAGCAAGCTTGGGAATAAGCATGAAAAATCTTTGAAGCATATCAAGAGCATACTTTTGCTAGAGTATGGCTATCCTATCCAAATACTAAACAACTTGTAGGCCCAAAAAATAGTATGGAAGTCCAAGGTCTATCATCTCACACTTCTCTCTCAAGGCTCACTAAATACCCTATATCATGGAGACTGAGCTACCTGTAATGATGAGATCATCTACATAAATCACAAGTATTAATAACTCATCCCCAAGATGCTATATGTAAACTATAGGATTGGAATGACATCGAGTGAACTATGAAGCAAGCAAGAAGGAATCCATCTTCTCATACCAAGTTAGAGGGGCCTATTTGAGACCATATAAAGACCTCAAAAGCCTGCATACTAATGAAGAATCTTGCACAAAACCATGAGGTTTCTCCATATAGATCACCTCATGAAGGTCTCCATGCAAAAAGGCACTCTTCACATCCATCTAATAAACTGTCCATCCTTGTGAAGCTGTAAGAAAGAGTACAAGGTGAATGGAATAATCCTAGCAATAGGGGCAAAGGTTCAGAGTAACCAATACCCTCAACCTATGAAAAAACCTTTGCAAAAAGATGTGCATTGTACCTATCAATAGAACCATCTGCTTCATACTTGGTAAGGTACACCCATTGGCACCGAACCAACTTTCTTCTTTTTGGACGAGGACAAAGATCCCATATGTGGTTCTTCATCAAAAAAGAGTACTCCTCATCCATAGATCTATCCCACTCTAAGTGTCCTATCACCTATGAAAAACTTTGTGGATCATCTGAAATTACATGAATCAAGAGGCCAATGCCAACAATCTGAGCATGTGTGTAGTGAGCATCAGTAGGATTGCCTGCCATAGATCTGGATGCATCAACAATATCATGAGCCCACTTGGGCACTCCTTGAACATCTAGTGGATTTGGTGAAGGGGATCAATATCAAGATCTTCCTTAGAGGATGCATAATCCTTTGGAGGAGTAGAGGAAGTACTGGGTAGTGAGGAATAAGCTGGTGATGGTAGGTCCATCTGAGGATAGCACTCATCAAACTGAACATCTTGTTGAAACAAGACATCTCTGGAATTAGGATCAAACAACCTGTATGCCTTCACATCCTCATAGTAACCAATAAAGAAGAGTGGTCAAATCTTCTTCTCCATGGCTTTCCACTGGGCATTTGGAATAAATGTCCAAGCCTCACTACCAAAAATGCAAAAAGTAGAAACATCAGGCTTGACATGAGTCCAAGCCTCCTCAAGAGTCAAGTGTCATAATGCCTTGTGAGGCATCTAATTCTAAATATAATTGGCACAATTGATAGCCTGAACCTAAAATGAAGAACTCATAGCTCAAGCCTGTATCATATAATTGGCCATCTCTTGTAATGTCCTATTCTTTCTCTCTGCAACCCCATTCTACTAAGGGGTGTGGGGAACTATGAATTGATGTTGTAAACCATGCTTAGTGCAAAAATATCTAAAAGACTAATTCACATATTCCCCCCCATTATCAGTGTGTATACGCCTAACATAAAGACCATAACACTTAAAGACTCAAAATGAATCGAAGATATCAAACTTGTACTTCAAAAAGTACATCTATGTGTGTCTAGAGAAGTCATGAGCACCTAAAAAATATGGAGTTGAAAATGAAATAAGATCATTATGTATCAACTCCAATGGTGCCTTAACATGTGTGGATCTACTTGCCAAAAATGGATCTTTATGATGTTTTCCAAGAGCACAACCTTGACACACATTGTCAGTACAAGAGATCTGAGGTAGACCAATCACTAGCTCCTATGTACTCATTTATTGTACATATCTATAGTTGACATGGTCAAACACTCATGCAAAAGCTTTCTCATTGTATCTGCATGAGCAATGAGAGAAACACTAGTAGAATTGAAGCTCTCAAAGCCATGGAACTGATATGAGTAAGATTGAAGATCAACACTCCCTATAGCAATAACCAAGTCAGGATCATGGAGGTCTCAAATAACCACATCATGTGGTGAGAAATCAACTATCTTTGCAGAGCCAAAATGATAAATCTAAAAGATAGACAGGAGGTTTACAGAAATGGAAGGAACCAAGAGAACATCCTGTAGTGAACCACCTTCTAAAGAGATAGTTCCTGAACCTGTGGCTGAAAGCTATATAGAATCACCAACTGCAATCTATGTAGTAACACTCTGAGTAAGTGAGGTAACCAAATTAGGTTAGTGTGTCATATGATGGAAGCTCTATAATCAAGAATATAAGTAGCTATAGAAGACAATTGTCATGTATAAAGAGCATGTTATTTCCTTAAAGGAGGAGGTGGTAGCTTCAGAGAAGCAATACTATGCTGCTGTGTGGCCTCCTCTAAAGCCTCAAGGTGTTTCCAACACCGAAAAATTGGATGTCTTTTTTTGCCACAAAAACTACAAGGATCACCTATGTACTTCTTAGTCTTGGAGGAAGACTCGTTAGACTTAAAATATTTACCCTTCTAAGAGGGTTTTTGAGCATCTAATTTAGGAGTAGGCTTGGAGGAACTCTAACTTCCTATTGAATCTATCTTGGGCTTCAATTTATACTTTTTCTTCTCTGTAGATGTCTGAGCAACCAATGCCTATGTCTTTGAACTAGTGATAGTATCCAACTGTGTAAACTTGGATTGCTTTCTATTCAATCGATCACAAAAGACCTCAAAAGTGGGCATGGAAAATCTAGGACCCAAGGCATCCATAATCGAATGGAAGGTAGAAGAGAAAATCTAAAAGTTTCCTAAAAGCTTGGAGAGAATTAGGTAGATGCACTCCTTATCTATCTTCTCTTTCCTACATCCCTATAAAAAATCTCTCTGCTATTTGAACTTCATAAGAAAGTCCTTAATAGAGGGGAAAACATCAGGTACAAGAGAAGTAAGCTCTACCTCAATCTGAAGTTCTTTGAGCTCGTTGATGGTGCCAAACAAGTCATTAAACTTGTCCCACATTTCTTGAGGAGTGGAACACTCATCAAGATGAAACTGTAAGCTATCTGAAACTCTTAAAGAAATTAGACCCATGGCTTCATCCATCTTATTCTTATACTACAAAGTCTAGTATTAACTCTGAAAAACTGGTTGCATTGTATCTAGATAAGACCACAAACCCTTTGAATAGAGAAGTCGTTGCATATGAGATTTCCATGTATGATAGTTGTGTGGGTTTGGAAGTACTAGACAAGAAAAGGTCTTGACCATTGTTTTAGAAGGGGTTTTTGAAGTTCTCTAATATGCTAATGTAATAACAGAAAGTAATATAAAAACACCCCCACAATGCAAATAACCGAACCCCAACTTACAAAAGGAATGTGTAATCGAGAAAAGAGAAAAAAAGCTTCTGATGTGAATGAAAAATACCTAGTATAAAATACCAACGAAATGATAGAGAATCTAGAAAGTTCTCAAGAAGAGCTTTTTGACACTTTTTTCATATTGAAAAATGGTGCTGTAACGAAGAAGTTACACCTCTCGAAAGATAAAAGATATCAACAAACTTTAAGCACAAAAATAGGTACCAAATTGGAAAAAAATCCAAAAAATATCTACTTCATTGTCTCTGTCTCTGAACTAGATTTTCGATGCTTCTTTTGGACCAAAAAAAGGCCCTTGTATTCTCAAGATATCATAAAAAAATGACAGGGCCCTTGGAATAGCAATTTTTAAATTTATTTTTAATAATAAAATAAATAAATAAAATGCCACCACAGTGGTGTGGTGGTGGGTAGATGGCAGAGCCACTAGTGGAGCAGAGAGGAGAGAAGTGGCTAGAGCATGGTGGCAGGAGATATCGATGATGGAGGGAAAGTGGTGACGACAACGGTGAGATCCCAGGTAAGCGGTGGCCACTTTTAAAAAATATTCAGTGACAGTTTTGAAAATTGTAGTAGTATTAAAAGAAAACACCACACA
This sequence comes from Cupressus sempervirens, assembly GCA_028749045.1. Taxonomy (NCBI): domain Eukaryota; kingdom Viridiplantae; phylum Streptophyta; class Pinopsida; order Cupressales; family Cupressaceae; genus Cupressus; species Cupressus sempervirens. The sequence continues at coordinate 293,787,842 of CM053793.1, read as the reverse complement.
GTTTAAAATAAACCCTTGAAATTTTATAACTGCTACATGCTTTGGATAGCATTTTTTTTGAAAAAAAATGTCTTAATTGGTGTGCCAGAGGTCGTACAACCCTAGTATGCAATTTTTTTGCCTCCCAAGTCAACGTTTGCCAAAATCAAAAAACTTTATCTAAAAATGGGGGTTTTGATGCCTTCTAAATCCAATCATGAGGTCTGTTTGGCCTCAAAGTGCTCCAAAAATTAGAGACCCCCCTATTTTCACAAAAAATAACTAAAAACACTAGATCTATTATGTCAAACCCTTGTTCTTCTTTTTCTCCAAATATTGAACATGCTACAATAGATTCAGCTCTGATACCATGAAAGATTTGAGCAATACAAATCCACAAAGCCTGGAGAATACTTGCATGAAAGAACCTATCATAGAGAAGAAAAAGACAAGAAGAGACAAGGGTTTTTCACTGAAAATATGCAAATTGTATTCTTAGAAATGAAAAAGATAATGAATAATTACAAAAGATCAATCCTTATAGAAGAAGATAAAAAATCTAAAAGGGAAACCCTAAGAGGTAAATGACATATATAATAATTACTAATTAAATATTAAAAGGAAATACAAAGTGCATAAAGTGAAAATTTCAAGAAGGGAGTAAAGGTAATTTAATAAATGAAATGAAAATAATGTTTTACTTTAACAAAAAAAGCCCTAGTTTCACAAGTTGAAAAGAAATCTTATTGGATTATAGATAGTGGGTGTTCACACCATATGACTGAAGATATGAATAAGTTTATTAAGTTTAGAAATCATGATGGAGGAATTGTTAGAGTTGATAACAATGCAGCTTGTCATATCACATGAATAGGATCTATTACTCTTGATGGAAAGACTAACACTGATGATGTTTATTTTGTTGATGGATTAAAGCATAACCTATTGAGTGTTGGATAGTTGGTTGATAAAGGTTATCAATTGCAATTCATAGAGAAGATATTTTCCAATTAAACCCTACAAGATCTAGAGGTAACATTTTCCAATTAAACCCTACAAAGATGATTTGTTTGGTTGCAAAGGTGGATAACAATTTGTTATGGTATAGAAGATTTTGTCATATAAACTTTGACAATATTGTGAAGGCTAGTAGTACATTTTTTGTTAGAGATCTACCTAGAATCATGAAACCTACTAATGTTGTTTGCAAAGAATGTGTTATGGCTAAGTAGAAGAAAGTTTCTATTCCCAGTAAGAAGTTCACTACCACAGTCAAATTGGAGATTGTTCATACAGATTTTAGTGGTCCTACCAGAACAAGAGGATTCTATGGTGAAAGATACTCTATGATTTCACTAGAATTATGTGGGTAAATATAAAATGTTTGATATTAGATAGAGGTGGAGATTTACTTCTAGAGAGTTTAACATCTTTTGTGAAGAGAATAGTATTAAGAGACAACTATCAACAACTAAGACTCTTGAGAAAAATGGGATTGCTAAAAGAAGAAATAGATCTATAACCAAAGTAGCAAGAGAAATGATGTTTGAGAATGTTGTATCCAAGATAGTTTGGAGAGAAGCAGTCAATACAATAGTATACACCATGAACAAAGTGCAAATCAGAAAAAGGTACAAAAAAGAATCCTTATGAATTATGGTTTGGACATACACCTTTAGTGAATATTTTAGAATTTTTGGAAGTAAGTGCTACATAAAGAGAGATGATGATTGTACACTATATATTTGCATATTCATGAAACTTTAATGTAGAATGCAGATAAAATGATAATGAACTAGAGTAAACCCAAGAAATCATTGTCAAAATGTAAACTCTGAACGTTCCATGTTTCCTTAACTACAACTGCTAAAAATGTTTTTAGACCAGCATCTCAGTGACAGTTCTAGAATGAGAGTATGCTTAAAATTTAGATCTACCAGTATGTATACAAGATCTAAGATGAAAATGTAGATTATATGTGAGTAATAACTCTTAGAATACTATCAAAATGGACATGCAAAGAGATAAGCATGTGTTAAAATGATATTAAATAACCTAAAAATAAAGCTAAAATGCTATCAAAATGACATAAACTTGCTAGAATAACAATGCTAATATGCTCAACATGACAACTCTGAATATGCATATAATGCAGATGCCTAAAACTTGGGTCCCTTTGCTCTTGAATTCTCCTTCTATTTATAGGATTTTAGAATGGGCTGGGATAAGAATCTGGGTTTTACCTTTGACTAGTAGATGGATGTGAAATTGAAAATATCTCATAAGAGATAGAAGGGTGATGCCCCAACTTAGATAGGTAAAGAATGATGCCCCAACTTAGGATACAGAGTGGGGATAACAAACAGGTCCAACTCAAGATAGAGAAAGATGAATAACAAGTCCAAGATAGAAATTGTAGCTAAGTAGCTAGATATAGATAAGAGACTGATGTATGATGATCACTTGGGATGAAAACTGACATTGTTGTGTGTTTGTTTGATGCAAATAGGTATGTGGGCGCAAGATCATGGCGTGAGGATTGTACCATAGCCCCTAGAGGTAGTAGGCATATTTTCGGTCAAGGAGCAGTAGGTGATGGACAAATGTGGGTTCACTTATTTACTACAGATGCCCCAGTTCTGAATGAATAGAGGGCTATTGACAGCTATGGCCAAGAAATAACACTCAGACCACAACACCTTTCATTTGCATATGGGTGAGATGACTATGATGCCAGAGGAGGTATATCAATTATTGTGGATCCTGACAGTGGGAGATTTGGTGTATTGCAATTAGATTGCAGATGGCACTGCCTTTAAAGATTTGTTTGGAGATGACAACATTGGGGATGGAAGTGTATCATGGTTCTAGATGTTGGAGTATGAGCCATTGCTGATAGTTTTGGTTGGATTGATAGGAAGGTTTTTGTTGCCAGAATGATGAGGGTGAGGATGTCCAGTTGGATGGGGCCAGTTGATATAGGATATGATTGATTAGACACAAAGATTTGCTAGAAATGCTTTAGAATAATTGAGAGGGGGGGTGAATTAGTTATTCAAGGTCCAAATGTCCTATTCAAACTTTTCACTAAGTATAGTGAGCCCATTCAAACATTCATTCATCCAAGCTTTAACTTATCTAACTAGTAAGTTACTGTAAATCAATCATGCAAGCATAACACACAAGAAATCAACACATGATACAGTGATTTACGTGGAAACCCAATTTGGGAAAACCACTAGTAACATGCTACTCAATTCTCACTCTTCTAAAGTGATGCCCTATGAAAGGCTTGCCATGTTAAAGGGTTACAACACATTGTCAAATGTGACCTTGTTAGAGGATTTAACCACCCCATTAGAAGTGGGCCTGGTTAAAGGACTTTAGAACATTCACTTGGAATGCCACCTTGTTAAATGATTTACAAATGGCTATTAAACCAACCTAAGTCCATAGGATTTACAGATCTAATACAATTGCTAGAGAGTATTAGAAAATCTTGACCTAACTACAACATACAACTTATCTTCCAGATCTCAGATCACTTCTTAGCTCATATCCTTGCATGGCCTTCTATCTCTACAACTCTGACAGCTTGCCCTCCTTTCAAGATTTGTCTCTTTGAGTCTCCATGCTTAATTTACTAGTGCAATCATCTCTTCATGACCACTTGTAGAAGTAGAGCCTCTGTGCTCTTCCTTCTCCTTGATGTCTCCTCCTTGACACCCTTATAACTACTTCACAGACTTGGCTCTTTAGCAACAACAATATCAACAACATTTACTTCTTGGTCTATGACTCCTTAAATAGAAGTCTTGAAGTCCTTTTCTCACTTGATTCTTCTATTCTTTAATTTTAATTCGTATGGATTAGGTAGGATTCATTGCATCTAACCCATATTTTGTTTCCTCTACAAACTTCTTGAATAATCCTTTAGAATTTGCCCAAAAATGGTTTACTTAGATTTCTGTGCCACTAGCTCATCATCCTTATCTTCCAACTCGTTCACAAAATTCAAGGCAACTGCTTTGTCGACTTAGATTTGGTGAATCTTTGTGATTTAAAATAATGCAACAACTCAACACTATTGAAATACTAGTGCTTGACACATACTGTGTTACTCGACATCAACTGTGTTTTTCCTAATGCTCGGCACTTGAAGATCAGTCAACACCAACTAAGACTTTTTTGATGCTTGGCGCCTGATCTTCACTCGACACCTGAAGATTACTTGGCACACACTAGAATTTTCTATTACTCGGCTCCAACTGAGAATTTTCTCGGCTTCAACTAACTTGCTCAACACCTAATAAAGATCTTAGTTTAAGCTTTGCATTCAACCTTGTTACAACTTCTTCCTCAAGTGTTTCTAAGTGTGACCAACCTTTGTATCTTTGAGTATGCTATCAATACATCATCTAACCATTGTCTTAACTAATCTTTGCACTTCATTAAAACATCATAGCTCAACCTTTCCCTTAGGTACTTTTGTTACATCTTATTGATCAAATCCTCTTCATCAATCAGCTAAGTGATACTACTTGGATATTATAAGCAAATATCAATCCTACAAATAACAGGTTTGACATCAATGACAAAAAAATGATTGAAAACATTCTTTTTACAACAATCTTCCTCCTTTGCAACAATCTCCCTCTTTTGATCTTCAACAATGAGCTTTTCAATCAGATTTCCAATAATCTTCCTCTTTGGCATTGATGACAAACCAAACTGATCAACCATCAGACTGAACTATTCAACCACAAGTTAACTAGGTTAGAATTAGTAAGTCAAATGCCAAAAAGTAAATTGTAGCTTCACATCTCCTTTTACAATTCTAATTGCTTCATTTCCACTTCTCCCTTTTAATTGTTGTATCCTTGTTCTTTGTCTTTCTCCCTTTGTATTGCTCATCTTCTATTGTTCTGATCAACTTTTGATTATTTTTGCTATTTCTCCCTCTTTGACAATAATCCAAAAGACATATTCGAATCTTAATATGCAGGTGTAGCTATTGCAGGTTCATTCAATTTCTCCCTCTGTCACCTTGCTTGTGATTGATTTGGAATTTTAGTACTTCTACTACTTCAGGCATGAATTCTAAAGTAAACATCCTCTGCATCAATGTGTAATATCTTCAATATTCAGCTTATTTGATGCAGGGCATTCTTGCTTTTACTTCAAGTAGCCTTGGCTAGGGGTATTACTCCTAACTTACCTCTAAGATACTCAAAAGCATCTTTAGGTGGTGCTTTTGTGAAGATGTCAGCAATCTATTCCTCTGAGCTAACATATTCCATCTTCACTTGTTTATCTTCCACCAACTCTCTTACATAGTGATACTTGATTGCAATATGCTTGGTTTTAGCATGCATTATAGGGTTCTTTGATATGTTGATAGCACTTGTATTATCACAATAAAGTATCACAGGCTCAGTTACCTCTTCTTTCATACCTTGCAGCAAATGTTTGATCCATACAATAATGGTGCAATTTATAGAAGCTTCCACATATTCAGCTTCAGCAGTAGACTGTTAGGTGTAGCTTTTCTTTTTACTAATCCATGTAATCAACATTTTTCATAAGAAAAGTGCTCCTCCACTGGTGCTTTTTCTATCATCAATGTTACCTCCCTAATCTGTATCAGTGTAGGCTCTCAATTCAAACTTCTCATTCCTCTTGTAGTACAAACCAAAGTCATCAGTACCTTTTAGGTATCTCAGTATTCTCTTTACTGCCATTAAGTGATTTTCTCTTAGATTTGCAAAAAATCTTGCCACTATTCCAACAGCTAATGCAATGTCTAGTCTACTATGTACAACATATTGCAACTTTCCAATCATGGATCTATACAATGTCTGATTCACTTCAGCAGACTTATCATTCTTGGATAGCTTATGTCTAGTTGCCATTGGTATGCTGATTGGTTTTGACTCTTCTAACCCAAATGTTTTGAGTATCTCCTTGATGTATTTGGATTGGGTCACAAATATGCCATGCTTCAATTGATGTCCTTGTAATCCAACAAAGAATTTGATTTCTCCAAACATTGACATCTCAAATTCATGCTTCATTTGATTAGCAAAATCTTTGCAAAGAACATCTTTTCCCCCAAATATTATATCATCCACAAAGATTTCTTATATAAAAAAGTCTTTACCTTTTTCAGCTTTGATGTACAAGTTGCTATTGTCATTTGTTATCTCAAATCCTATCTTCACAAGATATTTGTGCAATCTCTCATACCATGCTCTAGGTGCTTGCTTCAATCCATAAAGTGCTTTGTGGAGTTTGCAAACCATGTCCTTGTTCTTTTCATCTACAAATCCCTCTGGTTGTTCTATGTAGACTTCCTCTTCTAGTATACCATTCAGAAAAGTAGACTTCACATCCATTTGTTAGACTTTGAAACCTTTGTATGTAGCATGTGCAAGTAATGTTCTTACTCCTTCCATTCTTGCAACAGGGGCAAATGTTTCCCCATAATCAAGTCCTTCTTCTTGTGCATAGCCTTTGCAGACTAGTCTGACTTTGTTTCTTGTTATCTCACCATTCTCATCAAGTTTGTTTTTAAACACCCATTTGGTACCAATCACATTCTTATTAGCTGGTCTAGGGACTAGAGACCATGTTTTGTTATTTTCAATCTGATCTATCTCTTCTTCCATGGCTTTATACCAGTCATCATCTTGTAGTGCATCTTTCACTATTTTGGGTTCAACCTTGCTCAACTGACATGATTCATTCCTTAGTCTATTCCTTGTCATTGGTCTGGTATCCTTGTCACTAATGATTTGATCTGTAGGGTGATGTCTCCTCACATACTTAGCTAACCTTGGTTCTTTCCTTCTTTCCATGTTTGATCCTTCAGCTTCAGAGTCATTTTGTTATTCTTCATCTGGCACTTCATCATTCCTCTCATGTATACTATTTTCAGAACTAGAATGTGCATTTTCTACATTCTGTAGCTTGACTTCTGAATGCAGCTCGACATTCACAGGATGAGACTCGACAGATACTAAAATTTGTTGCTGATTTCCAACTTGATTTGCAACATTGTCTTCAACAGTCATTTCTTCATAGAAGTATACAAAGGATCTATAATCCTTAGATTGCTTGGACTCATCAATCTGAACTTTTGCATGCTCATCAAAATTTACATTTGCACTCTCCACAATTTTGTTAGTGTTAGTATTCAAACTCTTATATGCCTTACTTCTAGTGGAGTATCCAAGGAATATGCCTTCATCACTTTTTGCATCAAACTTGCCATTTCTAGTATCTTTAAAAATATAACATTTACAACCAAATACTTTGAAATGTTTAACATTAGGTGAGTGACCATACCATAATTCAAAAGGTGTTGCATTCGTACCTTTATTGACTTGAACTCTATTAAGTGTGTAGACTACAGTACTTACAACTTCTCTCTAGTATTTTAGTGAAACATTTTTCTCCATCATCAAGGTTCTAGCACAATCAATCACTAACCTATTCCTTCTTTCAGCAATACCATTCTGTGGTGGAGTTCTTGGTGCTGACGTTTGCCTTTTGATACCTTTGTCATTGCAAAATATTTCAAATTCTTTTGATGTGAACTCACTTCCTCTGTCTGACCTTAGGCACTTCAGGTTCTTTCCTGTTTCCTTCTCAACTCTGGCCAAATACCACTTGAACATTTGAAATGCATCAAATTTTTGCTTCAAGAACATAGCAGTCATCATCTTGAAAAAGTCATCTACAAACAACATTATGTATCTGTCTCCTAGGTAGCTTTGCACTTCTATTGGAACACATAAGTTTGTATGGACTAACTCTAGTACTTCATTGGAAGTGTAAATTTTTCTTTTGAAACTAGACTTAGTCATTTTCCCTAGTTGACATTGTTTGCACATTATATTTTTAGGTTTCTTCAATTTTGGCAATCCTCTAACTTTTTTTTGTTTGCTAATGTCGACTAGATTATCAAAGTTAATATGAAACAACCTTTTATGCCATAACCACACATCATCAAGTCTAACAACAAGACATGTTGCATCTTCCATATCAAGGTAAAACAGATTACTCCTAGTTTTTTCACCTTTTCCTATCAACTTTCCATCAGTGTCATAGATCTTGGTAGTTTTGTTTCCAAATTCAACTTTGCAACCTACATTGCCTAACTGTAATACACTCAACAAGTTGTAGTTCAATCCTTCAACATAGTATGCATTATCACATGAAATTTTCTTTGTGAGTTTAATAGAGCCTTTTTCCCTTGATTTGACATGGAGTATCATTTCCAAATCTAACACTATTTCTATCATATTGAGTAAAGGAAATGAACTTACTTTTATTTCCTGTCATGTGATGTGAGCACCCACTGTCTATGATCCACTTGTCATTCTTGTTCACATAGGTAACCAATGTTGTTGCTTCATCTTCATCTTTATCTAATTCATCCTTCATGGCTACATAGACTACTTTATCATCATTCTCATCAGAGTCTTCTTCAATAATGTAACATCTCTTGCCTTTCTCCTTGTAATCTTTGCTATCATCTTCTCTCTTGTTCCTGTACTTGTTTCCTTCTTTATAGTTTTTCTTCTAGCAGCGATATGTCCTACTTCATTGCAATCAAAACATATGATAGGGAGCTTACCTTTGAATTTATCTTTGCCTCTATGGAATCTCCTAGCTAGTAGTGCTTCTAACTATTCCACATCTTCCTTATTTGTGTTGCTATCACTAGATGCATGTTTTCCCTTTCTTGTCTTCTTACTTGATGTTTCCTCCTCAATGTCTTTTATTGTCATCTTGGCCTTGAAAGTAGATTCAAGGTTCTTAGGTTTGTAGTTGTCAAAATTCGATAGCTCAAATGCAGTAAGTCTTCCCACTATTCCTTCAAAGGTTAGTATGTTCCCTTGTACACACCTTAGCTCTTGGATGGTTGAAACTCTAATAGCATAGATAGGAAGTATAGTTCTTAAGTATTTGCTGATAGCAGTTTCTTCTTCCAATTGATCACCTAGACTTATTATTGCACTTACCACTTCTTTCATTCTTGCAACATATTTAGCAGCATTTTCACCTTCTCCATTTTCATGTCATCAAACTTTCTTCTTAGGCTTTCTCTCTTTGCTCTCTGGACATTCTGATCTCCTCCATAGATATCTGATAAGGCTTTCCACATCTTGAATGTAGTGTTGCAATCTTTGATGTCATCATATTCTGCATAATTAAGTGTAGAGGCAATCTCTAGCATTGCTTGATTGTGCTCCTTCTTTTTGTTCAAACCATTTGTAGTAAGAGGTCCCGCTGGATTTACATGTTCTGTTCTAATTGAGGTTTGTGCATAGTCACCTATTGATCCAAGGTGCAATTTCATCAGACTTTTCCATGTAGCAAAGTTATCCTTGTTGAGCTTGGGAACTTCTCTCTTAGACATCTTGATCTTCCTGCTTCTATTACCTCGAAACTAAATCAGCAAATGGCTCTGATACCAATTGTTAGAAATGCTTTAGAATAACTAAGGGGGGGGGGGGGGGGGGGGTGGGTGAATTAGTTATTCAAGGTCCAAATTTCCTATTCAAACTTTTCACTAAGTATAATGAGCCCATTCAACCATTCATTCATCCAAGCTTTAACTTATCTAACCAACAAGTTACTGTAAATCAATCATGCAAGCATAACACACAAGAAATCAACACATGACACAGTGATTTATGTGGAAACTCAATTTGGGAAAAACCACTAGCAAAATTCTACTCAATTATCACTCTTCTGAAGTGATGCCCTGTGAAAGGCCTGCCCTGTTAAAGGCTTACAACACACTATCAAATGTGACCTTGTTAGAGGATTTAACCAGCCTGTTAGAAGTGGGCCTAGTTAAAGGACTTTAGAAAATTCACTTGGAATGCCACCCTGTTAAAGGATTTACAAATGGCTATTAAACCAACCTAAGTCCATAGGATTTATAGATCTAATACAATTGCTATAGAGTATTAGAAAATCTTGACCTGACTACAACATACAACTTATCTTGCAAATCTTAGATCACTTCTTAGCTCATACCCTTGCTTGGCCTTCTATCTCTACAACTCTGACAACTTGCCCTCCTTTCAAGCTTTGTCTCTTTGAGTCTCCATGCTCAATGTACTAGTGCAATCATCTCTTCATGACCACTCATAGAAGCAGAGCCTCTGTGCTCTTCCTTCTCCTTGATGTATCCTCTTTGACACCCTTCTAACTACTTCATAGACTTGGCTCTTCAAAAACAACAGTATCAACAACATTTGCTTCTTGGTCTATGACTCCTTAAATAGAAGTCTTGGAGTCCTTTTCTCACTCGATTCTTCCATTCTTTAATTTTAATTTGTATGGATTAGGTAGGACTCGTTGCATCTAACCCATATTTTGTTTCCTCTAGAAACTTCCCTAATAATCCTTTAGAATTCACCCAAAAATGGTTTACTTAGATTTCTATGTCACCAGCTCATCATCCTTATCTTCCAAATTGTTCACAAAATTCAAGGTAACTACTTTGTCGGCTCAGATTTGGTGAATCTTCATCATTTAAAATAATGTAGCAACTCGACAGTATTGAAATACTGGTGCTCGACACATACTATGTTACTCAGCATCAACTGTGTTTTTCCTAATGCTCGACACCTAAAGATCACTCGGCACCAACTAAGACTTTTTTGATGCTCAACACCTGATCTTCACTCAGCACTTAAAGATAACTCAGCACACACTATAATTTTCTATTACTTGGCTCTAACTGAGAATTTGCTCACCTTCAACTAACTTGCTCGACTCCTACTAAAGATCTTAGTTTAGGCTTTGCATTCAACCTTGTTACAACTTCTTCCTCCAATGTTTCTAAGTGTGACCAACCTCTGTATCTTTGAGTATGCTATCAATACATCATCTAACCATTTTCTTAACCAATCCTTGCACTTCATTACAACATCATAACTCAACCTTTCCCTTAGGTACTTTTGTTACATCTTCTTGATCAAATCCTCTTCATCAATCAACTAAGTGATACTACTTGGATATTATAAGCAAATATCATTCCTACAAATAACAGGTTTGACATCAATGACAAAACAATGATTGAAAATAGTCTTTTTACAACAATCTTTCTCCTTTGCAACAATCTCCCTCTTTTGATCTTCAACAATGAGCTTTTCAATCAGATTTCCAACAATATTTGCATAAGGCAGTTGCATATTAGCCCACTTGTACCATGACTTGCATTAGGTTAGATATTCTGGAGCCTCATCACTATCAACAGGGGTGATATTGTTACAACTATGGACATGGGAGAATTTACCCATTACTCTCTGATATGCGTGTGACAACATCCTTAGGGGATGCCTTACATATATACTTACTCTGGTGTGATCATCTAACCTCATTTGGGAAAGATAAAGTATTGTCGGTGAATATTGGATGATATTGATGAGGTTGTATGGAGACTATACAGGTTTGCTGAGTCATGGCCCAAGGACGGTGATGAGATGATATATTTCTTTAGGCTGAGATATTTACTTGGTCAGGTGCTCACAGTGATAGAGAGATTTTGTTTCAGGCAGGTTGTGAGATAGTTTGGTTGGTAGTAGGGCATGCCACATGAATCAACACATTATGCTTGGGTACAATTAGAGAGGGTAGTATGGGGGATGACCTTGGAGTATGAGGCTTGTCTAGAGGCCTTTCTTTAGATGATAGATACGCCATAGCCATGGGCATTATGATATGGAGAGGCAGATATAGGGATGGAGGGGGACTATGCGCAATGGTTTTGGGAGCATCAATTTCTAAGGTACATAGATCCAGTGGAGCCTATTCTGGGCATTGATGAACCATCGAGTGGGGGAGAGGATGGAGATGATGAGGATGGTGGTCAAGGGAGGGGTAGAGGGAGGTGATATGGCAAAGGGAGAGCTAGAGGTGTGGTTAGAGCACATGGGAGATATGGAGGGCAAGATCGACTAGCAACGGTACTATCACAGAGAGGTGTTGCACGAGGTCCAGTGAAAAGACCAGGAGATGTGGATGTAGGGAGGTTTGGAGGGATTTGGGGCCATAGAGGTGTGAGGGTGAGAGGAGGAATGGGCAGTGGTGCAAGATTTGATTAGCAAGACATTGGTGTTGGGTAGGACAGGATAGAGCATGTGGGGGCTAGGTTACCTGATGATGTATAATTTATTTGGCAATAGAGGCCATGAGTATAGGTCTTGATTAGAGATCCACATGATTTACAGCCATAGGGGAAGCAATAGGGGCCACCAAATGTGTAGCCACCACCAGAGAGGCCAGGGGGATCCACTGATTTAGAGTCTTGGATGAGTGTCATGGAGGCATGGATGGGTGAGTTGACAAGTACACTACAAGCATTTATAGTGGTGATGACACTGAGGCTGCCACCACCACCACTGAGGATAAATGGGGCATTTACCAACTAGATGACCCTAGCCATACATATCACAATGATGATAGATGCGACTAAGCATGCTCCATGAGAGGATATGAGTGCCCCCAGTGAGAAGGGACCTTCAGATCAACCACATATGGATGATGTAGGTGGTGAGAAATAGGGATGATTGTATATCATTTGTCATTGTAGTACTTATCACATGTTTTATTATTGATGAGGACCATTTGATATTCATGCGGATGTATTCAACGACCTTTTGATGTTCATGTGGATATACTTTGTGATTTTGTTATGTTCATGTCATGTGATCATTTGCATGATTATGGTGATGCAGTTCGTCTTATATTCATATTGATTCAACCCTTTGATATATTGTTCGATCTTTTTCTTTATGAGATATTTGAGTTTCATGATGTTCAGGCGTGTGCACTTGTTATATCGTGGACTCATGTATGCATGTGATGGTATGATTTGGATGATATGATAGTAGTAGATATTGATATATGTGTGAACGAGTAATGTAGCATATGGATAATGTGATACTGAGTAATGAAGTATGAGTAAAATGTGGAAAGGAAATGTTAAGTAATGAGATGCATGAATGAAATAAAATGCAATGAATGAAAATGTAGTGAATATGTGAATGTAATGAAATATGTGTAAATGAAATGTAATGAAAGGAAACAAAAATGTGGTGAAATGAAATTTGATATAATGAAATGTGATGTAATGCAATGTGATGCAATGATATGAAATATAATGAAGTGAAATTTGATGTAATGACCTATGGCAAAATGAGTTGTAATCTAATTAAATGAAATGAAGAGTGGTATGTAATCAAATAAGCTTGGGCGTAATGAAATGTGATGTAATGAATTGTGATAGATGAAATGGAAAGAAAGGAAATCAAGTGAAACAAAATGAAATGGAATGAGATGGAATGAAATGTGAAAAAAATGGAATATAATGAAATGAGATTTATAAATGAACAGAAATGTGATAAAATGAAATAGAATGAAATATGAGAAAATGGAAAGAGATGAAATGAAATGGAAATGTGAGAAAATGAAATGGAATGAAATATGATAAAATGGAAAGAAATGAAATGAAAGGGAATGAAATGAAATGAGAATGAAATATGAAATTTGTAAATGAACAGAAATGTGATAAAATGAAATGGAATGAAATATGAGAAAATGGAAAGAAATAAAATGAAATGGAATGGGAATGAAATATGAATTTTGTAAATGAACGAACAATGGAAATGAATGACATGAGAATTAAATGAAATGGAAATGTAATGGAATGTGTAAAGGAGATGAAAAGATGAGTTGAATGAAAGTGAAAAATGGAAAGAAATGAATGTGCTAGAAATGAAAAGACATGGGATGGGACTCAACTTTTGAGATTCAAAAGCCACGAAATGAAACTTGAGACCCTAGTAAGGCTAGAATAAGGAGTGAATGCATAAAATGTGATGAATGGTGTAATGATTTAGTGACCATAATTATTTGAGATTTGAAAGCCACATAATGCAATAGGTGGGATAGATGATAGGTGAGAATGAAGTGTGATGCAAGAAGGTAGTGTTGTGATGAGACCGAGTCTACAAGAGTAGAGTGTTAACTGTTGCACGAGTATGTTGTTTTGTGACTTCTTGTTGGATATCCTTACTCAAATTTTTTATCCTTTTTGTTGATCACTATTAATGAGACTTGTGGGTTGTTATCCTAATTTATGTTCCAACTGTGTGTTCACAAGAGACCCAAGATGAAAATGCAAACTAAATGAATGCAACTAACTGTCACTGTTATTGTAAAGAGATGAAAATTAAATGTCATCATAGAGAATTTACTAAAAAGTGACCAAGTACAACCACCACTAGCTCAACTATGGTGATATGAATACCGTGTCACACCAAAAGTACCACCAATCATAGACAATGTACATGAAAAATATGACAACTTATTGGAAAATAAACGTTATAGCTATAGTAAATAAAAATAGGCACACACACAATCATATGCTAGATAAAGTCCTTGATAGGCCAACACTGGGGCAAATAATAAGAAAACAATTAAGAAATTTATGATGAAGTTTGGCTGGTCTATACGTGTCAATCCGAGAGTGTAAGCTTGCAAAAGGTTTCTGAGCAATATGCTATCAAGGGGTGATAGTTGTGACCTGAGTGATTATCTATAACACGCGAAATTGAATCTGAGAAAAACTAAATAAACCTAGTGATAGGAATTGTCACTTCCTGGCGACAGGAACATCGAAAACATAAATAACTCAACAAAACTAATCTGTAATAAAAATAACTACAACTCTTAATAAATTATCATCTCATAATCTAGTTCATATAAAATATTAATAAATAATCAAATACAAATATTGAATACATAAACTAATATACTATGATTAAATATATATTGTGTAATGCTAAGCTAATTAAAATATAAATGAAAACTAACTTAAATACACTTCATACAGAAATAAAACAAGATTACCACATAACTTTGGAGTGGGGCCTTCCTCCTGAGCTGCCTAGTGATGAAACCAAGTAGTAGTCTCAAGTCCCTATAATCATGCAAATATAAACTTTATATTTCCAAATGATAATAATCTATTACAATGCTATGCGTTTTGTAAAACCTATACACTTTCCTCTTTCTCATGCTGGTTATATAGATGCAACATTATATTGGCTTTTACATAACAAATTTATTTAAGAAATCTACTATTTGTAGAGAATAGGCATATCGTTTCAACAGAATACTCTATTTGTCATATTTAATTAAGTTGTGATTTTATTTTGACCCATAACCAATAAGAAATTTAGTTGTAATAGAATGTATAGAACCATAGGTTTTTTTCTAGCATGTATCCACGTAGTTTGCTGTAGGTACAGGTTGAATATATATATCGTATAGAACTTAAATATACTATGTGCCAAGAATAGGCAATTAGAACAATATTGTCCTCATTCATTACTGATTCATGGTATAGCAGATTTTGGTCCATGTGATATAATATGATATTGGCTCACATAAATACCAGCAAATGAAAATTGAAGGTCGTTATGCAGTTAGAGAATGCATCTTGCACAAGTTTGCATTGTCCATAATGAGTATGAGGAAGAGAAACCAATGTGGGTAAAATATTTGCAAAAAGAGCCAAAGGAGAGTAAGCAATAGTGTACAGTCAGCAACCATGCCATAATATCCATCTCCCAATAAAGATATTTAGACTATGATTATGCAATGCATATCAAAGGGATAGATTGATGATGTCCATGCCGACTTCTCCATGTGGCACATATATACACTCCTAGTTTGGAAAGAGTTATGATACATAATTGAAGATTTGGTTTTCCAAATGTGATAGGAAGTTTTGTTCCACAAATCAACATGCTATCATAATAAACATTAGTAAAAAGAAATCAATGATTAATTTTCCATATTTTAATCCCAAAACAATATTAAATACTACTTAATTATATTAAACCATATGCAACATAAAAATAGTCATAATGAGATGAAATGGAATGGAAATGTAATAGGAAAGTGAGTAGGAAAGTGCATGAAATGGATTAAAATAGGGCATTGAATAGGTTATAATTGGCTCTCATCATTCCCCCCAACTTAGCTTATTGCACATCCTCGTGCAATCATTATGATCATGGGGTCTTTAGTTTTAACTGAAAGCACTTTAAGTTTATGGATTTTGGCTTTGTCCCCACCCTAAACCATGATAACTCATATAAAAACAAATCCCTTTTTTTGCTTCATATGAAAGCCTTCATATTTTTTTCTTCAATAGGGATATCCCCTTCAAATTTTCATAAGTTATTTCTCTATTCTCTTTTTCTTTTGCTATTTGTTTCAATTTTTTTAAAACATCATGGTTGAAATCGTTTCATATAGGAGACTTTATCTCAATTTGCACAAGAGGAGTTTAAATGGGTGAAATAGGAGAGATGAGAGGTTAAACAAAGGCTATTGCACAATGGATATAATGGATAGTATGATGGGTTTATTAAGGGTGATAGATGGAAGATAATAGGATGACATTCCTCCCCCCAATTGAAAGGTTTACCATCCATGGGAAACAAGGAGAGGATAGGGTGTTGCATGATGATCAAATATAATAAGCAATACAAATAAAGTTAAGAGATAAGATAGTGGAGAACAAAATTGATTATTTTTACCAACATGTATGTGCAGAGAGACCAAGGTTGGAACATAGAGTAACTCAACAACTGTCACCACCAAAATGGATGAATCATCAATAATGAATGAAGAGAGGCATCCAAAACTGCAACACCATAGAAGACCACCATCTGACTGAAAGCAACAAAGAGAAGACCACTAGAAGCAACCATAAAACATGGGACAAAGAGGGCAATCTGTGGGGCCACCATCATCAAATGAAGTACTGGAGATCATACAGTAGGTATCAAAATCCATTGAAACACCTCAACAATTCATACAACACGTACTAGGGGTGATCAAACATTGGAGGATCACATGGAAGAGGAGTAGAGCTGTAGGAGTGAGCAACAGGAGGTGCCAAAAAGGAAAGAACCACTGAAACCAATGAGTGTTCCTGAAAATAATGATTAGCAGACAAACCAGGAACACCAATTGTTACATTATTGCATTTTTTATTTTTATTTTTTCCTCTCTCTCTCTCTCTCTCTCTCTCTCTCTCTCTCTCTCTCTCTCTCTCTCTCTGAATAAATTTTGATAATGACAAGTGACCGCTGGCAAGCTAGTTTTCAATCAATCACCGCTTAATGGCGTTGTCAAAATAGTTTTCACCATTAAGGATTTATTTTGCAGTTAACATCCATCAGAAACCAATTTTTGATATTAACTGGCAAACAATTCCTGAAGGTTTTCATTGTTGGATCTTTTATTACTTTTTTTTTCATTTTTTTTTTTTTTGGATTTTTTTTCAATTTTTTAATAACTGCATAGAATGACCAAACAAATGGAAACCTTGACATGGGGGTATATGCACCGAGTTGTGGTGCCAAAAAGGTGACAACTTTTTTTGTTTTTTTTCTATTTCAGAGTAGCGCGTACGTGCTATAGTGCGTACAGACTATAGTGCATACACGTTTTAAAAAAAGTGAATTTTTATAAATGGGCTACATACTTGCAGCCCTTCTATTTCATCTCACTTTTTTAACATTCTTCCAAAAGCAATGCATACACAAGTTGAAAAAACAAGGCTTTTCACCATCCACCTTGCCGATATGCCTCCTGGTCAGCAAAATTTGAGATCACAAGCACGCCCACGCCCATGCCGTATGTGATCTAAACTTCATTTTGCATTGTTTGATATGTTTTTCATATTATTTTGTAGGTTTTTATATTGTTTTGTAGGGTTTTTACAATTTTTATTTAGATTTGTTTATTTATTTAGATTTCAATTGATTTCTTATCAGGAAAGGTCCATAATCAACTAACAAATCCACAAGAACCTCAAAACCCCCAAGAACCTCAAAACCAAAACCCTCCCCAAGAAGAAAAACAAATTCCACAACCTAAACCAATTGCAAGACCTTTGCTAGGCACACAAGAAAATATAATAAATGAAATAGAGAGAGGTAAAACTGAATTAGAAGTACTCATTGTTCGGTTGAAAGAATCTGGACAAACCAATCCAGTGAGGGCTCAATTGGCATCATCCTTCGAATCCATTAAGACTCAGATAGCCTCAGTTAGTGTTCAATTAGATATTTGGTGGGTTAAGAGGGATGAACAAAAAAGATTTTATGAAAATAAATTGTCATATGAAGATGTTAAAAAAAAAGAAATACGAAAAGGTAGAATATGTGAATTATTTAAAAAACCTGGTGAGAAAAATACTATTAGAGAGGGTACTAAACAATTCCCCATCCATTGGTGCATACATGATGCTATTAGAAACAATTTTTGGGATAGATGGTGGATGGTTTTTGATGCCCCTCCTTGCAACAATCACGAGGTCCCCATGTATTTTTTGAAGAAATTATATTGTGAGTTTGTCCTTGGGTAGCTCCCCAATTATTTTGATATATTAGACTCCTAGGGTAGAGGTGGGGGTCATCATTTGAGAGACTAGGAGGATGTCATGACTCTAATGTAGTTAGGGCACTAGTGGTCAAGCCACAGTGCGAGCATGTGACTATTCCTTCAATTGTGAAGGAACATGTAGAGACCAACACTCTAGGGACCATTAATACTTTGATGCAAACACTCATCCATTCCATGAGCCCATTAGTTGAGGGGGAGCCTTCAGCGCGTCATGGTCACATGTGCACTTCATGCGGATCCCTAGGGACATTTGGCACTCATGCTGGAGATAGTGCAGATGATGGGCTCGTCACTGATCAGTTCCTGAACAACACATTTGGCATTGACACACAGGTAAATTACAATTATAATTTACCAAATTGATCACATTTCATATGTCTAGTGAATGATTAATTAATTAGCATCTATTGACATTGTTCAAAATTCAAGGTTAGAGTATTGGCAGGCCTAGCAATGATCCTTCGGCCCCACTTTTTGTCCCCTCCATGAGTCCATAGGTATGTATTGATTTAATTATTTAAATTAATACATATATTTATTAAGTAATCATATTAAGGATTGACGAAAAAAATTATGCATGTGCATCAGTTCTCTACTAGACCATCAACCTTTACTACGGACTCGTAGCATAGACATCATACGAGCTACGTACAGGTACATTTGTTTCATGTTAATTTAATTCATTTGATTATATTTGTTTCATATTTCATGTTACATGTAACATGTATTGTATGACATACAACTCATGACATCGGACACTCCTCCTCATCTCCGACAGTTTGTCGATCATGGAGTGGCTGCAGCTATGGCTAGCTCATAGCCGTTGACTAAGGTATGAAAGAATTTTCTTGGTTTTAGTTGTTTATAATAGTTAGTATCAAAATTTATAATGTTATTTATAAGTGATTATATTGATTGAATTGTTGTAGGGTCTCATCACACCTGATCATCCATGAGCCTTCGAGGTGGACTTACAGAGCAACTATTTGATGGCGGTAAGAAAATAATTAATTTTGTGTGTACATATATTTGATTTTAATGTATAATAAATATTGATTCATATCTACTTTGTTTGTATCAGCTTGAGTTAGAGAAGAGCTTGAACAAGAGGATGAGCGAGCGTGTTAGGAGGACCCCATCATCTCCATTGTCTCACTCCACATGATGACAGAAGATGTCGAGAGATTTGTTTCCTTCTCCTCATGGGAAGGAAAAGATATAGTTGATCTAGACATGTATATATAGGCATCAATGGACATATTCGATACACATTTGATGTATATGACATTTTATATTTGATGTATGACATTTATTTGATGTATGACATTATTTGACTTATGACATTATTGGTTAAAATATGATATGTTTTTTCATATGCGACATTATTGGTTATCATAATATATTATGTGTTTGTTAATGTAGATGACATTATTGGTTATCATTATATACTATATGTTTGTTCATGTATGACATTAAATTAGATATGTTCGTGTATGACATTAAATTAGATATGTGCATGTATGACATTAAATTAGATATGTTTATGTATGAAATTAAATTCAATACCTAATCTATTCAAAACTTTGATAGAATATTGATTAACAATAAACTTTATCACTGTTTAAGCATAAGTTAATCATTTGCAATATGTCATCGTCATATGATTTATGATCATGTTCATGTTTAAAGTTTTCCTTCTCTATCATTTTTTATCAAGTTTAATTCAATACGTAATTAGTTTGAATTTTTGATACAATATTGATTGGCAATAAACTTTATCATTCAAGATCGATCTCACAAAGTTTAAGAGGCATTGCTTGATAGCTTGATTTGTTTCCGAGGTAGTCACAAAAGGATAAAATACCTTGGAAAGAAATCTATTTCTATAATATACCTAACACTTCCCTTAACAAAAATAATATTTGCTACCAGTTTAAATCAAATAAATAGTGTATTCATCTAAGCATAGAAATATTGTTACATAAGAAGAAGATCAAGTTTTACAATTGCTAATAATCATTAATGTATGCACATACACTTAAACCTAAAAAGGATGACCTAAAGAAGACAAATTAAGTATGAAGTCATTATAAAATCAATAAGAGAGTTCTAGCATGATATCTTCAATATTTTTTGAATTAGAGAAAACTAAGTATTAATATGATGATCTCTATGAATCTATATCACCATCTAGATGTCTCTTTGAGTCTCCCTAACTCTCTCTATTTTATCTCACATTCATCCTCTTCTTATATCTCTATTCATTTATCACTATGTTTTTATTTCCTTTAATCTTCATGTCTACCTACACCTTCTTTTGTTTCCCTCTATCTCTATGCATCTTTCCTTCTCTCCTTCTCCCTTTATAATTATATTTTCCTACTTCTCTATCTCTATCTCTCTATATAATTTTTTTTCATATCTCTCTATCCTTGTATCTCACTCTCTCTTATTCTCCCCCTCTTTATATTTCTATTTTTTCCATATCTATGTAGCCATCTATCCTCTTTATCTCCCCCTCACTAATGCAGAGATGTTGAGCAAGAAGTGAGGTTTAAGCACTTTCTTCTTCCTAATCTACCAAACTAAACTTGTGGCCTTCCTAATATCTTACTCCTTTAGGATATCATTTTTGTGGCCTATCCAAAGTGATAGGATCATTTTTGAACTCCTCCAAGGTGAGTACTTCTCCAATCAAGATTTTGCACCTTTTTGTTTTAGGGACACTAGCCCTATTCCAAGCCAATAACTGTAACTCTTCACCAATCACTTCAACTACCCCAAGTTTCTATTGGGACACCTTCCTTATGTTGAACTGATTGAGAATCAACTCTTGGTTTAACCCTCCAATTTTCATACAGTACAAAATGTTGACTATCATAGAATTCCTTGTAGGTCTCCTACTCTAATTTTTTGGACTTAAATTCCTCTTAGGTTGAAATCTAACTATTCTATGGGTAGATTCAGACACCCTTTTGGAATTTATTTAAGACTCCAAAGCCTAGATACCCAATTCTATTCCTGTAGCACCTAACCCATGTAAAGTACATAGACCTAATAAGGTCACACTAGGTTTGGTTTTCAAAATAATTACTAGATAATTGGTGCATGAATTGGTGAATGGCCTCAGACCTCCTCTACTAACCAAAAATAACTCAAATCCACCACTAAACTACCCATCAATTCAATTCAACATTTTAAAATCTTTTTGGTCTCAATCCTACTTAAATACACTAAGCTATTCAACTTAGGGACTAATGCAAACATGGTTTTTCCATCGAGACACTTTCTGAGCTCTAGGAATCTATAATTATACCCTCCTTACTTGAATTTTCTAGAATCTTAGAGAATTCCACTGGTTCAAATACTTGTTAGGGCTTCATTTGTGGAATGAGCTCTTAACAGGCCTTTTCTTAGATTGTTTCTAGAAAACTTGCCTTAAACACTTTAAATCAAAACTAAACTATCTCAAACCAATTTAAAATATCACAATAACACAAAGGATCTTCAAAAAATCAACTTAGTTTATAAGAATCACCACATATACGATTGCACAACTAAAACCATACTCCCTAAGACACTTCTCTAACATGTACCATGCTTACTAACCTTGTAATGAGCATTTAATCTGAAGAATTGGTGGCCACCAAGCAAGAAAGTTGTGAAAACAAGGGTTAAAGTGACCTATAGCAAGAGATTTTTCTTAGTAAGGAAAAATTTTGAGTTTGGGAACATGCTTGTGATGAAAAAACATTGATGTTTGCATCTTTAATTGGTCAGAAAAGTGTTGGCACATGTGGGATTGACCAAGCCCTAGGAACAAGTGTTCTGAAAGGGAGAATTGGGGATTTTGGGGTTAGGTAACCCTTAGATTTAAATTGAGTGTGGAATCTCCTAATTAAAGACATTTTAAGAGACTATGCAAAATTTAGAAACTAGATCTTAAGTCTTCCTATCAGTTGCTTTGTAATTGCATCATTCTTACATTGTTGGAAACACTGGTAGTGTGAAGGATCTCTGATATTTTCCAAAGGAAGGGTATCTAAGTTTTATATATGATTTGTTTAAGGATAAAGGGTATCCAAAACATCCATTTTTTCAAGGAGTCTTTTGGGAAAAAAGAGAGTTATTGATCAATTTGTCTTGCTGCTGTCATAGAATTGGAAAAACTTGCATTGACAACATTTGGGTACATTGAGCATTTTGGCTTAGAAGGTATTGAAACTGAAAGGTATTGATTGGAACATGTTAGATATTCCAAAACAAACTTGTTGATGCCTTGAAATGTCCTAGAGTTGACTATTTGTAGATTTTTCCCATCAAGACCTAGAAGGGCCTCTTGGAACACTTCTACACTTTTGCTTGTTTTGAGTTGTTTAAAGGGATTATGATACTTTCCTATGCATCAGAAGGGGATAGGATGAGGTTAGGGATAGGGTTTACCTGGCCACCCAGAGCTAACGAAGTAGACAATTCAATCCCATGACGAAAGGTGAGAGAGATTTGGTAGTTGGCAACTTTGTACTGGCCAACACTACAAGTTTCAACATCACTTGAGATGGCATCGTAAAATGAAAATAGAGTGTGATCTCCAAAAAGTGAGATAGGTTATTGTAGGTCTTCGCAACACATTCTTGTAGGAACTAGAATCACATCCATATCTTGCACGAGCTCTGAGATATGCCCCATCAAAGATCACAACCCTATGGCAATTAGTAACCCTTAGGGATGTTCTGGTTTGATGTACCTGAGAACGTTTGAGCGCTGAATGAGACAAGATGAGGTTGGAAATAGGGTTTATTCAGCCGCTTGGAGCTAACAGAGCAGATAGTTTGATCCCACGATGAAAGGTGAGAGAGATTTGGTAGTTGGCAACTTTGTATTGGCCAACACTGCAAGTTTTAACATCACCCGAGATGGCATCGTAAAATGAAAATGAAGTGTGATCTCCAAAAAGAGATAGAGATTATTGTAGGTCTCCACAACATGGTCTAGTAGGAACTAGAATCGCATCCATACCTCACACGAGCTCTGAGATATGCCCTGTTAAAGATCGTAGCCCTATTTAGTGACCCTTAGGGACATTCCAGTTCGGCATGCCCGAGAATGTTCAAGTGTTGAAGGGGATAGGACAAGGTTGGGGATAGGGTTTACCTAGCCACTAGAGGCTAATAGAGTAGATAGTTTGATCCCACGATGAAAGGTGAGAGAGATTTGACAATTGGCAACTTTGTACTGGCCAACACTGCAAGTTTTAGCATCACTCGAGATGGTGTCGTAAAATGAAAATAGAGTGTGATCTCCAAAAAGTGAGAGAGGTCATTGTAGGTCTCCACAACATGGTCCTTTAAGAACTAGAATCACATCCATATCTCTCACGAGCTCCGAGATATGCCCTGTCAAAGATCACAACCCTATGACATTTAGTGACCCTTAGGGACGTTCCGGTTCGGCGTGCTCGAGAATGTTTGAGCGCTGAAGGGGACAGGATGAGGTTGGAGATTGGGTTTACCCGGCCACCTGGAGCTAATGGAGTAGAGAGTTTGATCCCATGATGAAAGGTGAGAGAGATTTGATAGTTGGCAACTTTGTACTGGCCAACATTAAAAGTTTCAGCATCACCCAAGATGGCGTCATAAAATGAAAATGGAGTGTGATCTCCAAAAAGTGAGAGAGATTATTGTAGGTCTCCACAACATGGTCATGTAAGAACTAGAATTGCATCCATACCTTGCATGAGCTCTGAGATATGCCCCGTCAAAGATCACAACCCTATGGCATTTAGTGACGCTTAGGGATGTTTCGGTTTGACATGCCCGAGAATGTTCGAGTATTGAAGAGGATAAGACAAAGTTGGGGATAGTGTTTACCCAACCACCTAGAGCTAACAAAGTAGATAGTTCAATCCCACGATGAAAGGTGAGAGAGATTTGGCAGTTGGCAACTTTGTACTGGCCAACACTACAATTTTTAGCATCACCCGAGATGGTGTTGTAAAATGAAAATGAAGTGTGATCTCCAAAAAGTGAGAGAGGTTATTGTAGGTCTCCACAACATAGTCCTATAGGAATTGGAATCACATACATACCTTGCATGAGCTCCAAGATATGACCCATCAAAGATTGAAGCCCTATGGCATTTAGTGACCCTTAGGGACATTTTGATTTGGCGTGCCCGAGAACGTTCAAGGGTTGAAGTGGATAGGACAAGGTTGGGGATAGGGTTTATCTGGCCACTTGGAGCTAACAAAGTAGACAGTTTGATCCCACGATGAAAGGTGAGAGAGATTTAGCAGTTGGTAACTTTGTACTGGCCAACACTGAAAGTTTTAGCATCACCTGAGATGGCATTGTAAAAAGAAAATAGAGTGTGATCTCCAAAAAGAGAGAGAGGTTATTATAGTTATCCACAACACAGTCCTGTAGGAACTAGAATCGCATCCATACCTCACACAAGCTCCAAGATATGCCCCGTCAAAGATTGCAACCCTATGGCATTTAGTGACCCTTAGGGACGTTCTGGTTTGGCATGCCTGAGAATGTTTGAGCATTGAAGGGGATAGGATGAGGTTGGCGATAGGGTTTACCTAGCCACTTAGAGCTAACAGAGCAGACAGTTCAATCCCATGATGAAAGGTGAGAGAGATTTGGCAGTTGGCAACTTTGTATTGGCTAACACTGCAAGTTTCAGCATCACCTAAGATGGCGTTGTAAAATGAAAATGGAGTATGATATCTAAAAAGTGAGAGAGGTTATTGTAGGTCTCCACAGCATGGTCTTGTAGGAACTAGAATTGCATCCATACCTCACACGAACTCTGAGATATGCCCCATCAAAGATCGCAGCCCTATGGCATTTAGTGACCCTTAGGAACATTCCGGTTCGCCGTGCTCAAGAATGTTTGAGCACTAAAGGGAATAGGACGAGGCTGGGGATTAGGTTTACCTAGCCACCTGGAGCTAATGGAGCAAACAGTTTGATCCCATGACCCTTTTTCCGCTAAATTGCAAATTTGAGCAACTTTTACAACTTTCAACAATGCAACTTTGCACAAAAAGTTCAATTTTTACATTTTTCACTTGATTCAAGTTCTATGACTTAGAAAAGGTTTGGAAACAGTAAAATAACTTATTTTCAAATGCTCATCCCTTTACCAATTTCTAAATTCCTACAAAGTTGTCAGCATTTTTGCAATTTTGTTTTGATAACTTTTGCAATTTTTTACAATTTTTGACATCTTAACTCCTAGATGCCTAAAACTTAACCTAATGACCCTAAGGAAATTTATAACCTTCTAAGAAACATAAAATTCTTTTTTTTTTGAAAAATTGCCTATATTGCTCATTTTTATTCCTAAAAAGTGGCCCATAAGCATATTTGACACAAAACCCCACAAATAAAAATAATGAGTAGGGGTGACTTCCAAGCATGGAAAGGATCTTTTTAGGTCCAAAATAACATGAATCCAACATTAGATTCAAACTATGCAACTTTCATTGGCTAGTTGCTTCACAAACTCAAGACTAGGCTTGTAGCCTTGAACATGGAAAATCACAAACATCTCCTCACAACACAAAGAAAAGAATCATGGATTTGGATACCCTTTTGGGTTTTATACAACATACTAAATCCTTGGGATCTCAAGAGAAGTATGCAACAACTAAGTTTTTTAAGGCTCACTTAGGAATGTAGGCAATTAGGCATCTGTTAACAAAGGAAGTACACCACCCCTTGAGTAAAAATTCAAACCAGAAATTGGAACATGAGGGGGATCATGTAAGATTATCACATACTAATTTTCAAGCCTCGAAACTTTCTCTGTAGCGAGTTATAGAAGATGTTGCTACAAATTTCTAGCATGCACATGGATCTTGCATGCCTAGGGCATCAAGTTTTTCTTTCCACCCTCATTCTTTTGACCTAAAACCAAAAGGAACATAAAAAGAATTTTCATAACTTGAATTCCACCAAGGTTCATTAATTTCCCATGGTGGAATCTCAAGATATGAGGGAAAATAGATTAAACCCTAGGTAATGGCACAAAATGGGGACATCAGTTAGTAAAATGGGAATATCTTGGGTTGTAGAGTGAATTAGAACCTCATTCCAAGTGCAACAGAAAGAAGATTCACAAATATATCCAACCATACTAGATATCCATACTTATATGTGATCAACTTGACCAATGAGTAGAAAACATTGAATAAAACTTAGAATTTTTGCCTTTTTCTCTATTGTTTCAATTTTGTACGGCATGTATGGATTGGTAGTACTGAAATTTTGGTATGGTTGGTATGTACGGAGTGGTAGTACTCATACTTCCTTTGTAACCCAGCCTAATTTGGCCAATTATGTCTGTGACTCAAAGTGGGTGTTAGTTGGTGCTAGAACAGAGTTGGAGTTTGATCTTTTGGAATCTCTAAGAAGTGGAAAAGCATCTTTTCTAATGAGTGACACTAGATTTGAGGTTTTTCTTGATCTAGTACAAAGGGAATACCAAGGAAGGAATCAAAAGAGATTGAAATATTCCTTATAATATATGGTAGAATGGAGTTGTTGAGAGAAAGAATCATTCTATATATAAGGTAGAAAGTGTTATATGCTACATGACCAGGACATGCCTTGTTACCTATGGGAAGAGACATGTAGTACAATAGTATACACATACAAAAAATCTCCACACAAGATGCTAGGGAAGATGAGACCAGAGGAAGCTTTCATAGGGAAGAAGCTAGATGTTAGTCGCTTCAATATATTTGGAAGTTTGATATATTTTCATATTCCAAGTGATACACATGTACTAAGTAAGATCTGACTATAGATATGGGGTACTTTGTTTGGTATAGTAAAACCTCAAAGGAATATAGGAATTTTCTTCCAAACACTAGAAGAGCTATACTCATATGTTATGTTAAGCTCATGGAGGAAAAGGCATTTAGAAGGTATAAATATTTTCTACTGGATGATCAAAGTGAGTAGTTGATAAAAGCTATAAGGATAAATCGATCGACTCAAACTACCATCCAAACCCTCTATACTCCACAAGATCACTCAAGGCTTGACTCACTTTCACAAGGACAACAAAACTTCAATAATAAATTCACAAAGTTGAATGGTGCACAAGGTTCACTAGGCTTCTTAAAGGCACTCAAATGCACAAATTTGGAATATACCTTTAACTATCTATTTCAACCTCAAAAAGTGTTTTAACAGACTTAAATGGACATGTTTCAATAGTTTTTATAACCCCAAAACTCAAGTTCATGCACAAACCAAGTTACCCCCCTTGACTAGGCTACTCTCTCTATTAGGTTAGCAAACACTATTTTTTGGACTTATCTCACAAACTTTCCAAAACACCAAGAAAATAAAAACTTGTTTCAGATACCCTTTTCAAAGTTGTATAACATATCTAAAAACAATATATCACTCCTTTGTAAAGATTGTTGCAGCATTTTCCTCTCTTTTTCCCACTATTAGTCATGACGATCACCCCTTAAATGTTTCTTCCTGCACTCAATTCAGTTAGTAGAATTTGAAACATGTTATAATAGATCTATTCCCCAAGAAACAACAAGAAAATAAGAACTATAAAACAAGTTTCAAGAGAAGCTTAGGTTGGAAGACTTTTTTTCTATGAGATGACTACTCTTGGTAATAAGCTACCAAATATTGAAACTACATTGAAATCCAATATTTATAAGGATAAGGAAGAACTTTTGAAAGATAGTAGCTATGCTAAGTATAAGAATTTTCTCAAGGCAAAAAATGAAAATGACAAGATCTAGTAGCTTAATCAATAACACAAATTTTCCAACTGTTGGTCAACACTAGTGCAGGAGCACCAAGGTCACAAGGAGGAGGCAAGATGAGCAATAGGGACATTGATGGATCCTTAGGTATATTGGAAGAAAAATGGGCTTCTAAGGTCATTAAAACTTGTAATGAGTTTAATCATGGACATGTGATCTTGTTTTGATCATAGATTGATCATATTGTAATGAAAGCTTTAATGTAAGCCTTAATGGCATTATTGAGCCTAGAAGGTACCTAAGGGTCACTAGGAATGGATTTGGATTGATCCTAGCTTAGGGGTGGATATAAAAGACCTATAAAAGTCTTGAACAATGTAATAAGGCTATCAAAGCCTCTAAAAGATGTAAAAGGCACTAAAAGTGCAATATTTTGTAAAATTGCCAACATTGGCAATATAAGCCAAAATGGGCTTAATGGAGTCATGTAAGGGGTTCAAAGGGTAGATATGAGTTTTGTTTAATGTTTTGTGTTTAACAAGGTCTTAGATGACCATATTAATGTAATGGGATAGCATGTAGCAAGGAAGATCAAAAACTTGTCAATTCACAAATAAAAACTTGTCAATTCACAACTAAAAACTTGTCACGGATATTGTGATCATTCATGAACTTGAACAACTAACACCATGTTAGAAATAGTGTTGTGAAAAAAGGAATACAAAATAGAGGGAAATTGATGGAGATGAAAGGATGATGAACCCTTAAACAATCCAAAATGAGAAAATTTGTAACAATGTGCCAAGTGACCCTTCCAGCTCTTGATGGTCAAATCCTACAGATGGTCAAATCCTACAAATGGTCAACTCTAGGAGGTTTTAAGGCTTCAATGAGTTTTATTTTGACATATATAGCATTTTCAAATCAATTTCCTTGAGTTTCAATACCTTTCAAGTGAAAATGCACAACATGCCAAAATGTTGTCAATGCAAATTTACAATTCTATGACAATAGCAAGAAAAACAAGTAGATAACTTTGGTTTTTTTCAAAAGACTCCTTGAAAAAATGGATGTTTTAGATACCCTTTATCCTTGCACAAAACATATGTAAAACTGAGATATGCCTCCTTTGGACAATATCACTGATCCTTCATAATGCCTCTATTTTCAACAATGTAAGAATGATGCATTTACAAAGCAACTGATAGGAGGACTTAAGATCTAGTTTCCAAATTTTTCATAGGCTCTTAAAATGACTCTAATTAGAGTATTCCATACTCAATTTTTAACTAAGGGTTCCTTAATCCCAAAAGCCCTAATTTGCCCTCTTGAAACCCTTGTACCTAGGGTTTTACCAGTCTCACGCATGCGCACACTTCTCTAATAAATTAAAGTTGCAAACACTATTGTTTCAACATCAATAACATGAATCAAAAATCAAAATATGCCCTCCTTAAGGAAAATCCTCTGCTGTAGGTCTGTACCCTACAATTAACCCTTATTTTCATGAACTTTTGCTTAGTGGCCACCGAAATCCTCAGGTTAGATGAGCATATTAGTGTTAGAAAACATGTTACAAGTTATAATAATGTCATTCCATTAAGAAACAATGGAACATTTCATGGAATGAACATGATTATTTGAAAAGAACTTCAAAATTGCTAATAAACTATCTGCTACAGCCAGTAGTCTATGAAATTGAACAATAAACTTACTAATTTGGATTCAAAACCTAGTTTAGAACATCAAGAAATGTCTGAGAATATTGCACAATGCATTCCAAATCCAAAGATATGAAAAGAAACCCAAGAATCCTTCAAATTGCTGTAAAAAACCAAGCTTTTACATGCAAATTTTTGAGACAGTCCATACCAGGCCAGACATTAGTTTCTTCCTTTTTTCCCATACCAAGGATGTCTTGGTCATTTAATATACTCTCTCTACCTATCCCAATGAATAGTTGGAGGCTTAGCTAAGCCTAAAAATAATCTAAAAGCTAATTCCCTCCAAAATGCCCATATAACCATTTGAATTCAAAATTTAAATTTCAAACTATGTATTTTATGAATGTTCTAATCTCCTAGCCTATTCCATCGACCTATGAAGGGTCAAATGGATTTATTGAATGAATTTAACTATGAAAACTACCCCACCCATTACATTGCATTTATCATCTATTACATTGTATTTTGGTCCTTAGACCTTTATCAAGACCTTTACATAAATTTTTGTAGTCATCATTACATAAGGCCATTATAGGCTTCAAGACATTCCACTTGAGTTCTTTTGATTGTATTTTATTCTTCTTAGTCCTTGGAGTCCTCCTTTGTTCAATTGCCCTCCTAGATGTCCCTGCATCAGAAATGACCATCAAATATGCATGATTTAAATAGCTACATTAAATAGCCCTTTACTTCATAAATCACTTCAACTCAATCATTACATTGTATAGACAACCTCATTATATGTCACTAATAAATATTGAGGATGTGAATTGATAATACCATTTCACAGATGATTTTGGCGTCTCACCCTTTATCACTAGTGCTTTGACTTTATTAGCCCTCTTCTTTGATGACCTACAAATGAAGAATTAGCACAGTAAAAAATCTAAGATAAGATTAAATTCTAATATAGAGGAAGAAGACTCAAATTCGGTGGATCAAAGATTTGAATACAAACACTATCTTTGCATTCTTCAAAAAGTTTTACTTTTCCACAATTAAGAATGGTTAGTGCTAGTTTTATGGTATTCATTTAATGTTGAATTTATTGATTACATCATACTTTAACAAATTTGGTGTTTAAAGATACATAATATGGTTTTCTCAACACTAAAAAAATCTCAAATTCAAACATACGAAGGTCAACTAGAATAATGGCTTTTAACCAAGTACCAAAGCCAAACAAAGTATTATAACATGTCATAACATAGGTTGTGCTAGAAGTATGAAACTAGGAACAAAGGAATTAGGACTTTTACCTGAAATGAATAAATTACACGAATAAGGCCAGTTGCTTGTTTCGAAATGTGCTTGTTTTCTTCTCTCCCCCCTCTCATAAAATTGATAAAAAAATATTAAATAGAGTTCACTATTATAAGTGACATGATTCCATTCTAATATAGAGGAAGAAGACTCAAATTTGGTGGATTCAATGGAAAAGAAAAGTATCAAAGAATTGAGTGCAAACACTATCTTTGAATTCTTCAAAAAGTTTTAATTTTCCACAGTTAAGAATGGTTGATGCTAGTTTTATGGTAATAATTTAATGTTGAATTTATTGATTACATCCAACTTTAACAAGTTTGGTGTTTAAAGATACATACTATGGTTTTCTCAAGACTAAAAAATCCCAAATTCAAACATACAAAGGTCCAACTAGAATAATGACTTTTAACCAAATACCAAAGCCAAACAGAGTATTATATCATGTGATAACATAGGTTGTGCCAAAAGTATGAAACTAGGAACAAAGGAAATGGGAATTTTACCTTAAATGCATAAATTACATGAAGAAGGGTGGCTGGCTATTTGAAAATCTACTTAT
This sequence comes from Cupressus sempervirens, assembly GCA_028749045.1. Taxonomy (NCBI): domain Eukaryota; kingdom Viridiplantae; phylum Streptophyta; class Pinopsida; order Cupressales; family Cupressaceae; genus Cupressus; species Cupressus sempervirens. The sequence continues at coordinate 293,756,050 of CM053793.1, read as the reverse complement.
TTTTCTTCTCTCCCTCCTGTCATCCAAGAGAACATGCAATGAAAGAAAAATATCCTTACAATAAGAAAATATGAAAAATATTGTTCTAGCTTAAAAAAAATTGGAGAGAGATTCTTATAGGATTTGGAGGCAAGCCAATAATATTAGATAAATAGAGCATTATAAATAAATATATGTGTCTAGTAAAAAAATCCTTAGACACAAAAATTATTTGCATGTCTAGCACTTGGAAGAGGAAAACAAGTTGTCTTCTAAAATTTACCCAATTTTCCTTCCTTTCTGACTGAGCTGTATGTAGTGAGATTTGCACAATTTCAAATATATACAAAATATGGCTATCTCATTGAATTTCTTTCTAAGCCCTACCCAAAATTTCAGAATGGATTAGGGTTTTTTGTATTTTTGATTATGTGAATCATTTCTCTTTTAAAAATTATCCATTTGTACAAATCCTTGCTTTTCGAGTTGTATGATAACCCTTGCTTGATGAGTATTGAAAACTTCTGCCATTGTATCCTTGCTTTCGCCAGTTTGAAGTTTCTAGTTACATGCACACAATCATGAGTTTACATCACAAAGCATTCACATTCTAACAATTTTCATGTTCTTTCATTACATTTTGATCTAAACAACATATTTTAAACTTTCACTTATTCAAACGACTAATCTAAAAATGGGTCCTATTAAAAAATGATTCTAAACAAATCAAAACATAAAATCTATGATTTAAACTAAATCTCATCACTTACACATCATAACAATATGGTCCACCTTAGTCATGTGGATAGTCTTGGGGAAGAGGTTACAACATTGTATTTGGATCCAATTGATCACTCTTTCTCTCTCTCCCTCTCTCCCTATTCAATCTAATGAGCCAATTGGATCTACTCGACATTTTAATGTCTCAAGTATTGCCTTGTGGTCTAACTCACGAACTTTACAAAGATTCTTTTAATGTGGTTTTCCACCATATTTTATCAAGTAGAAATTTTATGTGACAACAAGGTTTGAATAATGAAGAATCTTCCTCTCTATTTGCCAATCCTCGAATAACCACAAGTTAGGGTTCTTCATAGAATATCGTCTAAGCCATGTGCCGATTACAACCACCGCACTGACATGGTACTCTAAACCTTCAACATCTATAACCAAGTGATCCAATTTTTGTTTGGCTTGAAAATAATGACAAAAATAATAATCTATCCCTTCTTTATTGCCTTCAGGTGCAATAACAACAAAAACATGGCCTGCAGTGACAAATGTATAAAATACGGTCATTAATTTAGAAAATACTTAGGTAAAAGTTATAAAGTTACATATTGAAATTAAAAAGATATATATATATATATATATATATATATATATATATATATATATATATATATATATATATATATATATATATATATATATATATATATATATATATATATATATATATATATATATATATATATATTACCAGGTCACACTAGATCTGACAAATGGTCAAAGTCAATAGACGAATCCATCTCTACCATTTTCAGTGCTTGTGGGGGACGATAGGTGTCAATTGGGTCCAACACCTGTATATCCCATTTTTCCACCCATTCAATTGACTCACAATCATCCTAATTTTCCTCTATACATGATGGACAATAACATGACATTTTTCGTGTGTGGATACTCCATGAACCTGCATCAGAGCTTCTAAAAGAGTGTAACTCACTAGATCCTGTTAGTGTGCAACAATCCTGATATGGTGCAATGTTAGTATTATATATCAATCAAAAAAATTTATGAACCATAGACTCACCTTCCTTACCTAGACTCATTGTAGCGTTACACCATTGGACGATGGATTTTGCATCTATCAATATTGCTCCATCTTTGTACTTTAGTTCTTCACGAGCCAAGGCTCTTTTGATGCATGCACCTACACCATCATGCTCTCCCTTTCCATGACTAGCCTCTATGAAATTTCACATATATTGAATTCTACACAACCTATGCATCCTGCTCAACCAATAGAACATCTGTGGATTCTTGAATTGAGATGCACAATTGTCTAACCAAATAATGTGCTGACGATATGTTATGCTCCTGTTAGCCAAATCTTCTTAAAATAGTTGAAAATAACCATGTACAAACTTTGTAGAATGTGATCGATCATCGCTGATGTAAAAATGGTACTCCCTCAAAATATTCCTATCATCCTCTGTACTTGTAGGTGAATGCATGAATGTTATGTGAACAAATATGGAAACCTGTTAAGAAGTATAATACTTTGCTTGCACCTCATTTTGTGGTTGTAGTGTGTAGTTCTCTATGAAATCTACAACCAAAACAATGGTATCTAGTGGAAACGTATCCTTGAACAACTTGAATTGCAAATCTAGCCATCGAGCTCTATGGGTATGCCTTGCATACTCGTAAATAATCTTTTCACGAAAAATCTTCATGAACTCATACATTGGAATCTTTTCAATGACTAAATCACATCTTTTACCATGTTCCCCATCTTTTAGAGCATATGTCATTGTCTTAAATTTTTCGTAATCTACTATTTCATTTCTAATTGCATGTGTACTATCCATATGTTGACAAGTTGATAAAAGTTTCAAAGAACCACAAAATAAGCACGTACCATCCAAGCATGATATCTTGTAAAATTGTTGGTCCTCCCCTATTTCACATAAAATGTTGGATATAAATTCCCTTGAGGATCTTGGTGGCTCATTTATGTCACAATCCTGCAAAACAAATTGAGAATGCAAAAATACGCATATATGCCTAAAAACATCAAAATGGTTAGAAAATTCAATATGTATCCTACAACAAAAAGTTGTGCATGTGGGATTTATCTTCACATAAAAAGGTTTACCCATCTCAAAAAATATTTGACTTATTCAAATTTGAGGATACATACCAATAAATTTTGCAAAAAATTGTGTCTGAGTTGAGTCCAAAAAATGTTTCGCATGTGGGTCGCGATTTTGGCTACCAATCCTCCTTCTTACAACATCTCTTTGATTAGGGGAAACACATGTGTTATTTTTCCAAAAATCTTCAATCAATGATTTCAAGGCTTCACTAATTTCTTTATCCTTTCGCAATAGTCTACTGCTAAATGTCCATAACTCATTTTTTGTTGGATCCTCCAATCTCTCACACCTTAGCATGGCTCTCCTTAGAGTACCTCTACCAATTTTAAATATTTTTCTTGTCTTTCTCATGAGTCAAGCTTTCTTCATTTGGCTACTTACTATTGTCGATGTAAGTACTCATCTTTTGATATCACTATGTTTGGTGCATGATTTAGAACACACTTTGTCATAAGCACTCATTAGATTCTTTACAATATTTTTTTCATTTGAATCATCCATCGTTCTTAGCCCAAGAATCTTCATGATAGGCCTAAATTTCAAATTCCTCATCATTTCAATAAATAATTGGCATTGACTTGTAATATTTAATTCATCAAAAAATAATCTCCACATACAATTAACTTTTTTTTGACAAGTACACTTGCTAATCTTGTCAGGCATTGATTTCAAAATGATACTATCAATATCAATCAAATATTTTAGTCTTCTAAAAAAAATTCTAGAAGGTGTTATAATCTCTTCAATTCTCTCAACATTTTGAACATCAACATATGGTTTAGTGTATTTCAGACCTTGAACCAAATATGATGTGCCTTGGCAATAAGATTCAAAAGATGGAATATCACCTACTTGATGTGTTGATGTTGTGCCTTCAACATGACATGATGGAGTGTGTATATTGTCAGATCTACAAATCAATGTCTGTTTAACATGAGAGGACGATATGACTTCAACATTGGAAGATGGTGTAGCAGACGATATGACTCCAACATTGGAAGATGGTGTAGCTTCACAATTCAGTTGTCTTATTGAGCGTAACAGTCTCATTCGTTCTCTTTGTCTTTCCAATTCTTTCTCTTTGTTTCTTTGTACCAGTGGTTCTTGATCCTCTTTGAAAGTCAATTCTTCATTATTGCTTTGCAATTTTCTTTGCTCACGTAGTAATTTCATTTTATCTCTTTTAAATGCCAAATCTCTCTCCCTATCTTTATTTGTTTGAGTTTTTGGTTTCTTCCTTGGCATGATGATGATTTCTACATGTCAAATTATTTAAACATCTGAATTACTTAAAATGTGTAAATTACAAATTATTCAAATACATATAAAAATTATAATTATTTGAATGAATACACAATATATATCAAACAACTTGTCAAATTTCTAACCATTTCGAAATAACATTTCATTTAAACATACAAATTTCAATGGATTCACTATATATTAAACATGTCAAATTATAATCAAATTTGTATCTATATATCAACAAACAATATTTAAAATAGATTGCACTAACCTTTTCTATACAAGGAATATTCAAAAAGTCTTCAAATCGCGTATCCAATTATTGAATTTGGTGTTTGCTAGCTTCCAAAAGTGTTGAAATAGTGTTTGCTATGTTGAAACCCATGATTTCTATTAGAATAATAGAGTGCACAACAGACCAAAAGCAGAGAATGGATGAAATGGACCCCAAAGTTTCTTTTTGACCATTTTTAGGTGATTTCACATAGTGCGTATGCACTATAGCGCATATGCACTATGTGAAAACACATCACTCTCCATCCTCCTTACTCTCTATCCTCCCTACTCTCTCTCCCATCCCCTACTCTCTCTCTTCCTACTCTCTCTCTCTCCTCTCCCATCCCCTACACTCTCTCTCTCCCCTCTACCATCCTTTACTCTCTCTCTCACTCTCCCTCTCCCACCACCTACTCTCACCCTCTCTCCTCTCCCATCCCCTACACTTTAGATCTCTCTCACACACTCCCATCCTCCCTCTCCCACTTCCTACTATCTCTCTCTCTCTCTCCCCCCCATCCCCCTACTCTCTCCCATCCCCTACTCTCTCTCACACTCTCTCACATCTGCTACTGTCTCTCTCTCTCTCTCTCCCCTCTCCCATCCCCTAAACTCTCTCTTTTAGAGATACACACTCCCATCCCCCTCTCTCTCTCTCCTCTCCCATCCCCTACTCTCTATATCTCTCACACACACTCCCATCCCCCTTCTCTCTCCTCCTCTCCCACTCCCTCTCCCACTGCCTACTATCTCTCTCTCAAGTTCTCCCTCTTCCTCTCTACTCACTCTCTCTCTCTCCCATCCCCTACTCTTACTCTTTCTCTCCAATCCCAAACTCTCTCTCACACTCTCTCCCATCCCCAACTCTCTCATCCTTTCACTCTGTCTCTCTCATCCTGTACTCTCTCTCTCTGCCACCTCCTACTCTCTCTCACACTCTTTCCCATCCTTTCACTTTGTCTCTACCATCTCGTACTCTCTCTTTGCCACCCCATACTCTCTCTCACACTCTCACACTCTCTCCCACCCTCTACTCTCTCTCTTTCACAGACACACACACACACACACACACACACACACACACACACACACACTCCCATCCCCCTCTCTCTATCTCCCTCTCCCTACTCTCTCTCTCCCATCCCCTGCTCTCTCTCTCACACTCTCTCCCATCCCATTCTCTCTCTCTACCACTTCCTACTCTCTCTCACACTCTCTCCCATCCCATTCTCTCTCTCTCTGCCACTTCCTACTCTCTCTCACACTCTCTTCCATCCCCTACTCTCTCTTACATACACTCCCATCTGCCCCTCTCTCCCTCTCCCACCACCTAGTCTCTCTCTCCCATCCGTTACTCTCTCTCTCTCTCTCTCTCTCCCCTCTCCCATCCCCTTAAAACACATTCCCATCCCCCCTCTCTCTCCCCTCTCCCATCCCTTACTCTCTAGATCTGTCACACACACTCCCATCTCTCTCTCCTCCTCTTCCACTCCCTCTCCCATCACCTACTATCTCTCTCTCTCAAGTTCTCTCTCTCCCTCTCTACACTCTCTCTCTCCCATCCCCTACTCTTGCTCTTTAGCTCCCATTCCCAACTCTCTCTCAGACTCTCTCCCATCCTTTCACTATGTCTCTCCCATCCTGTACTCTCTCTCTGCCACCTCCTACTCTCTCTCTCTCACTCTCTCCCATCCTTTCACTCTGTCTCTCCCATCTTGTACTCTCTCTTTGCCACCCCCTACTCTCTCTCTCACTCTCTCTCATCCTTTCACTCTGTCTCTCCCATCCCATACTTTATCTCTCTACCACTCCCTACTCTCTCTCACACTCTCACACTCTCTCCCACCCCCTACTCTCTCTCTTTCATAGACACACACACACACAGACTCTTATCCCCCCACTCTCTTCTCTCCCATCCCCTACTCTCTACATCTATCACACACACTCCCATCCCCCTAACTCTCTCTCTCTCCCTCTCCCTCTCCCTCTCCCTCTGCCATTGCCTACTATCTCTCTCTCAAGTTCTCTCTCTCCCTCTCTACTCTCTCTCTCTCTCTCTCTCTCTCATCCATCTCTTACTCTCACTCTCTCTCTCTCCCATCCCCTACTCTCTCACACTCTCCCATCCCCTAATCTCTCTCTCTCTCTCTCTCGCTCTCTCTCTCTCTCTCTCTCTCTCTCTCTCTCTCTCTCTCTCTCTCTCTCTCCCCCATCCTATACGAGCTCTCTCTACCACCACCTACTCTCTCTTCTCACACTCTCACACTCTCTCCAATTGCCTACTCTGTATCTCTTACACACATTCCCATTTCCCCCTCTCTCTCCCTCTCCCACTCCCTCTCCCACCGCCTACTTTCTCTCCCCCATCCCCTACTCTCTCTCCCATCTCCCATCCCCTACTCTCTCTCTTTCATAGACACACACACTCCCATCCCCCCCCCTCTCTCTTCTATCCCATACCCTACTCTCTAGATTTGTCACACACACTCCCATCCCCCTCTCTCTCCCTCTCCTACTCCCTCTTGCACCACCTACTATCTCTCTCTCTCTCTCTCTTTCAAGTACTCTCTCTCCCTCTCTACTTTCTCTCTCCCATCCCCTACTCTCACTCTCTCTCTTCCATCCCCTACTCTCTCTCACACTCTCTACCATCCCCTACTCTCTCTCTCTCATCCCCATCCCATACGAGCTCTCTTTGCCACCTCCTACTCTCTCTCAAACTCTCACACTCTCTCCCATCCCGTACTCTATCTCTCCTATACACATTCCCATTCCCCCCCTCTCTCTCTCGCACTCCCTCTCCCACTTCCTACTCTCTCCCATCCTCTACTCTATCTCTCTTACACACTTCCATTCCCCCTCTCTCTCCGTCCCACTCCCTCTCCCATCGCCTACTATCTCTCTCTCTCTCTCTCTCTCTCTCTCACTCACTCTCCCTCCCTCTCCCATCCCCTACTCTCACTCTCTCTCACACTCTCACACTATCTCCCATCCCCTACTTTATCTTGTACATACACTCCCATCCCCCCTTTCTCTCCCTCTCCCACTCCCTCTGCCATTTCCTACTCTCTTTCTCTCCCATCCCCTACTCTCTCTATCTCTCTCTCCCCTCTCTCATTCCCTACTCTCTCTCTTTCACACACACACCCATCCCCGCTCTCCCCTCTCCCATCCCCTACTTTTTCTCTCACTCGCTCTCCCTCTCCCACTCCCTCTCCCACCACCTACTCTCTCTCTCACTCTCACTCTCACTCTCTCTCACTCTCACTCTCACACTCTCTCTCACTCTCACTCTCACTCTCACTCTCTCTCTCACTCTCACTCTCTCCCTCTCTACTCTCTCTGCTACCCCCTACTCTCTCTCACATTTTCACAATCTCTCCTATCCCCTACTCTCTCTCTTTCTCTCTTACACACATTTCCATCCCCCCTCTCTCTCTCCCTCTCCCACTCCCTCTCCCATCGCCCACTCTCTCTTCCATCCCCTACTCTCTCTTGAGCTACTCTGTCTTCCCCCTCTCCCATTCCCTACTCTCTCTCTTTCACACACATGCACTCCCATCCTCCTCTCTCTCACTCTTTCTCTCCCACTCTATCTCCCACTACCTACTCTCTCTCTCCCCCATCCCCTACTCTCAATCTCTCTCCCAACCTATACTCTCTCTCCCATACCATACTTTCAATCTCTCTCCCCCATCCTATACTCTCTCTTTGCCACCCCTACTCTCTCTCACACTTCCTCTCTCTCAAATCCTGTACTCTCTTTGCCACCCGTACTCTCTCACACTTCCTCTCTCTCCCATCCTATACTCTCTCTGCCACCCCTACTCTTTCTCACTTCCTCTCTCCCATCTTGTACTCTCTCTGCTCTCCTATCCCCTACTTTCTCTCTATCTCTTTGTCTCTCTCTCACATACACAGCCATTCCACTACCCCCCTAGCTCTCTCTTGCTCTTGGTTTGCAATTTAGGTCTCAATAGTGTGTGCGCTACTAAGAATTCAAATGCTTTTAATAGTGTGTGTGCGCTATTAAAAGCTTTGCAGTAAAACCAAGCGTAAGGCTTGGTTTTGCATTGGAGATCCAACCCAAAGGTTTGGAGTTTATAAATAGGTCTGAGACATGTTTTCCAACAAACATACAAAAACTGATTGATTTTTCTTGTGTCTCCCCTTCAAGATTCCTCGTGTTTGGGTATCAATAAGATCAGGTTACATAGCATTATAGGTCTCTGTGCTAGCTATCTAACCATATAATTTATTTTTAATTTGAAATATTTCAAGTCTTTAATCTATAATTTCTTTTGAATGTATGTTCATTTTTTGTCAAAAACCACCATGTACTAATTGGGCTATAGATTTTAGCTCGTTCATCGAATTTTGCAACAACTTAGTTTTTTAGAAACTATACTCCATTCTACACACTTTGAAAAAAAGTAGTTTTGATTTTAGATTAGTTTTCAATTATTTCTAGGGGGAGCACACAAATATTTCATGTTTTTGGGATGTCTCTAGTTAAAAAATTCATAAAAATAAATACACATTATAAAATTACCCAAAAAATCTAGGATAAACTACATAGTGTTAAGTAACTTTTGACCAGAGCGATTAAAGAATTTCAAAAATAAAGTTAAAATTTTAGTGGGGCCAAACTTTGTACCGTGTTATGTTTTTTGGAACAAACAGTACCACTTTTTGTGGCCCCCTTTTTTGAGGACCTAAAACTAAACCATTTTGAAAAAAAAAATAGTAGTTTAGAAACTAGATTCAAAGGACTATGACTTTTGTTTTTGTCATATCTTAAAATTTTGAGCGTAGCTATCTTCAAATTCTTGTTGAAGTTCAAAAATTATAGATTTCAGGAGAAAGGTGACCACTTATACCCCCCTTTTGGCACCACAACTTGGTGCACTTACCCATGGATGATGAATAAAAATGATACCATCCAAAACCTGATTTTTGACCATGATCAGGTAGAAGGCACCGTTGAGACTTGATTGCATAAGGAACTTGAAATAATCACCAAGAATAACCTCATCAAAACTGGAACCACAAACCATTGCACTAGAAATATTTTTGATCTATGTATCTCAGACCACTGAATCTGAAAACTGATTGGAGAGCTTTAGAACATATTGGGACACTTGGGTAAGAGTATTACTCACAAGGATGATGGTTCTCATATTTCTCCATGCTGACAAAATAAGATGACATCTCCTGAAGATATGAAACCCTATTGTTGTGAAGCTTGTGAAATATCCATTGTAGGAAAATGGAAGGTTGCAAGTAATACACCTTCATTACCAAATACATGAGTATGGAGTGAAAAGCAATAGTAGTCACCAATGTGTCCATAGAACTCCAGAAAGACACAACTCTAGGAAGGAGTGTAATAGCTAGTACTATATTCAAAGTATCATTAGATGTGTTCTTGAATAATCATGAACCTCATAGACCATGTTGCATATTTTCCTCCATTTGAAAAAGAAAATTTCATCTCAAGGTGGTGAACACCTTATGCCACAATCTTCTTGTGATCTCCAATAGTAAAGCACAAGCAAAATTGATATGCACCAGATAGCTAGCAAGCCCACAAAATGTGAACACAGCCAACATAGTGTGTTATACAATGCTTGTGTAGAAAAGCATCATTAATTAATATTGGTTCTAAGATCATCACACCACAACAAGAGACCTGTAACCACATTCTCTAAACCAAGCATATCAAGTATAGTAAATAAATATCGTCCATTCAATAACTCTATCATTAAGTAGGTTATTTAGTTTTACAAATTATAGATAGAGTTATTACTATGAATAGATACTTGATAGAATGGACAAATACAAATAAATTCTTGTGTTCATATAATAACAACGCAAATTTAACTCTAGAGCACATACCTTGAATTGTTGAGATGTCACATGTCGAGGTTTGCTAAAAGGACCAACAAAACAATCAATGAAGCTTAATTTGAAATCATCCAAAAACCACAAGATTGAAGGGATTCCCTCCAACTTAACTTCATGCTACAAGGTCATGAAATCATTAGGATAGCCAAAGAAATTAGGTAACCCAAAGAGAGTAACACATCATTAGAATTTTGTGAGCCTTTTTAAATGATAGATAAATCAAATATTTCAATAATTCAATGGATTGATTCCCAAATTAATTGTATATTATAAAAGTATAGTGAATTCAAATCATCCAAGGAATCAAGAAATCAACATGTGTAATCAATGAATGATCAGTTGGATATACAAGAACCAAGAATAAAAAATATAAAAATAGTAATATTTTGATCCTTGCTAAATAAAGGAATCATCCATAGTGTATTTGGTCATCTTAGGACAATGAAAAGAATCAACGATGCGGAATAATGATCATCCAATTTTAACATTTTGGCCATTAATGCATAGAATCCCATATGATTGTTCTTAATCAATTATTGGTCCCAAACCAACAAGTATGTGAGGGATGCAAATGTTAACCATAGGCCTCCAAATATCAATATGTATAAGTACAAAAGTAGTGGAATATAGATCGTGGGGGATATGGTACCATGTTTGTTAAATATTGAATGTATATGGTTCAATATTACTTAGTGACTGATTAACATAAACACACATGCTTATGAGTCCAATAACTAAAATTGTTGCAATTTGAAGTATGGGCTCATTTATGGATATTTGGAATTCACTAAGTGGAGAGGAAGAAAAAAGTTGATTATAATTCAATAAATAATATTGTTCTTCCAATTTAATTAAACCAAAACCACATCCATTATATACATCAATACATTCCAATGTTGATTTATCAATTTTAAGCACATCATTAGATTGTATAGGGGTCCATGGAAGTTTAAATGCACTATTAACCACCTTATTATGAAGTGGTATATGAGGCAATATAGTTGCCTTTGGTGGATAAGGTGGAGTGGGTAGAATATGATGTTAATAAGAGAATGAATATGGTAAGAAGTATGGAGATAAAGTAGATGGGAATAAGTAGAATGGATGAAATGAAGATGGTAAGGATGGATATGGTGGAATATAAGAGGGATATACAGGTTGTTGTGAGCATGCATGATTACATTCATTGTGCATGCTAGGTGGAGAAGTACATTTTGAAGAAATATGCTGGCTTTGTAATGAATTAGAGTGAAAATACATGTTACCAACATAATGCATACCTTGATCTTCTTGGGTTGGTGCTTGAGATTGTTCATCCATTATAAGGAATACTTGGTCACTTCCACCCTTATCATGGTAAGGATTAGAAATAGCTTGCACCTCATTCACCACGTGCTTGTGGTTGTGGGCATGTACATTGGTCATCTTCCGTGTATCAATTAGAACAACAATTGGTTAAATGTTCATCCTCAAAATCACATTGCTCTAAGAATTCATCAATGATTTGCTCATGTTCAAACATAGAGATAGAATTCTTGCATACTTGTGATAATGGAAGATCAATACATTTAAGATACATTCATTAGGTACAAGGGATGTAAAATTGTCACCTTTGGTTAGCGTGATTTCCTCAACAATTTCTTCATTTGTTTTTAAATTTGAAGGCAGGGGTCTGGGGGCGGCAGCCACCAGTGGGGTCAAGGGGCAACACCCCTTGCGGGGTCCTGGGGTAATGCCCAAGGTGCACTCCCTATTGTAGTATAGGGCGGGGTTGAGGGGTAGTGCCTCCGATGCCAAGCACATTTTGCCTCTTGCATTCCCTTAAAATTTTGTAGTTTTGAAAAAATTTTCAACCAAAATTGATGTAGTTGAACAACCATGAAAATGCATCATTTTAAACATTTTTCTTCAAAATATTCTCATTTTTACCAATAACTCACAACAACTTATGATAATGTAAAATTAAATCTAGTTTTTAAAGCAACTAATAAATCTAATTTCTAAGCCTTCTTGCACATTCTAAAATAAAACTCTAAAGCAATGCATCTATATGATTTAACCAATGCAAATTAAGATTAATGACTTAAGCAACACTAGCAGTTGCAAAAGCTTTCATCCTAACACATTGTTCCTAACTCAACTCATCAAACTAACATGCCTTTGAAACCTTTCCTCAACAATGATGCCAAAATGATAGGCCAACACTAGGGCAAATATTAACAAAACAATTAGAAATTTTATGATGAAGTTCAGCTGGTCTATACGTGTCAATCTAAGAGCATAAGCTTACGAAAGGTGTCTGAGCAATATGCTATCAAGGGGTGATAGTTGTGACCTGAGTGATTATGGATGCAACTATAACACGCGAAACTAAATCTAAGAAAAACTAAATAAACTCAGTGATAAAAACTGTCACTTCCTGGCGACAAGAACATCAAAAACATAAATAACTTGACAAAACTAATCTGTAATTAAAAAAAACTACAACTCTTAATAAATTATCATCTTATAATCTAATTCATATAAAATATTAATATATAATCAAATACAAATATTGAATACATAAACTAATATACTATGATTAGATATATACTGTGTAATGCTAAGCTAATTAAAATACAAATGGAAACTAACTTAAATGCACTTATACATAAATAAAATGAGATCACCAGGTAACTTTGGAGTGGGCCCTTCCTCCTCAGCCACCTGGTGATGAAGCCAAGTAGTAGTCTCAAGTCCCCATAATCATGCAAATATAAACTTTATATTTACAAATGATAATAATCTATTACAATGCTGTGCGTTTTGTAAAACCTGTACACTTTCCTCTTTCTCATGCTGCTTATATAGATGTAGCATTATACTGGCTTTTACATAACAAATTTATTTAAGAAATCTACTGTTTGTAGAGAATTGACACATTGTTTCAACAAAATACTCTATTCCTAATATTTAATGAAGTTGTGATTTTATTTTGACCCATAATCAATAAGAAATTTGGTTTTAACAAAATGTATAGAACCATAGGTTTTTTTCCAGCATGTATCCACGTAGTTTGTTGTAGGTACATGTTGAATATATATATGGCATAGAACATAAATATATTCTATGCCAAGAATAAGAAATTAGAACAATATTTTCCTCATTCATTGTTGATTCATGGTATAGCAGATTCTAGTCCATGTGATATAGTATGATATTGGGTCACATAAATACCAACAAATGAAAATTGAAGTTCGTTATGCAGTTAGAGAATGGAACTTACAAAAGTTTGCATTGTCCATAATGAGTATGAGCAAGAGAAACCAACGTGGGTAAAATATTAGCAAAAAGAGCCAAAGGAGGGTAAGCAATAATGTACAGTCAGCAACCATGCCATAATATCCATCTCCCAATAAAGAGATTTAGGCTATGATTATGCAATGCATATTAAAGGGATAGATTGATGCCAACTTCTCCATGTGGCACATAGATACACTCCTAATTTGAAAAGAGTTATGATACATAACTGAAGATTTGGTTTTCCAAATGCAACAGGAAGTTTTGTTCCAAAAATCAACATGCGGCCATAATAAACATTAGTAAAAATAAATCAATGATTAATTTTCCATATTTTAATCCCGAAACAATATTAAATACTACTTATTTATATTAAACCATACGCAACATAAAAATGGTAATAATGAGATGAAATGGAATAGAAATATAATAGGAAAGTGAGTAGGAAAGTGCATGAAATGGATAAAAATAGGGCATTAAATAGGTTATAATTGGTTCTTATCAGTCCTCATCTAAGATATCATACAAAATTGTTTGAGGTACACATGGCTTTCCAAATGAGAGGAGGTGCTTATAAGTGGACACCAATAATGCATTAAATCAAAGGATCACTAGAGTTGAACTGTGAAAAATCAAGGGCAAATAAAGTATCATGACTTCATCCTGGTACCTCTAGTCAAGTACATCATTGAGGTACTAGAAGTGCATGACAGTAGAAAAACTAGTAATTGCGGACCAATAGTGCTGACAGTTGTGTTCAGTAGTGTAAAATTTGTTCAATCCATAGATAAATTTATTGTAATGGTTGGGCAACAAATCATGAGATGTGTTAGTGGGAAATCTATAGTAGAATGCATGGAGTGTGTGTTAGCAAAGAATGTTGACATAAATATTTCAATGGTAATTATGGTGCATGAGAATGGCAAAAGTGTACTCGGTATGGGTGTGGCGGGAAGCAGACAACAAATGCATGGTAAGGTAAGTAAAAAATGAGTCTAGGTGAGTGATGGCCATAAATAGGTGGATAGCATGGAGATGGAATGAAGCAAGGTGAAGAGTATAATGTGGTCATTGAGTTGATTGAGAAGTCTGAGGAAGTGTGTAAGTGAAAGCATGTTGGGCTCACCAGATTAGTTGCAACAAGAGGGTGATGCTAGCCAAGGAAGGTGGATTAGGCAAGGGTGAAGGGTGAAGCATAGTCAATGAAACTCTAGGGAACTAGTGTATCAATCCAAACTTCAAGTGTTAGGTTAGGAGCAAGGTGAATCAAGTCACGTGGGATGGGTATCAACACAACCTAGAGCTGTGGGGGTCAGGAAGGAAGAAACATCCTTGTTAACATTAATGATGTTGTTAGAGACTACAATGCAATAGGCATTGTAGGTGGTATTGGATGATGAACCAATGATGCCAACAAAGAATAGTCTATCCAAGATAACAAAGAGTGTGTCACGAGCATCAGAGGAAGTCGAGGAGATCAAATCTCTAGAAAAGTCTACAAGAGAAGCTTTGAGGGAGGTGGAAAATGTTAGTGTAGGTGAGGTGATGAGTGGAGCACATCAGTTTATTAGCCTTGGGATTCTAGGACAAGGGTCAATGGAAGGAGAAGCAAGTGGTATGAATGTAGAGGAGTCATGGTTAGAGGTGGGGGGGGGGGGGGGTGGAGATCAATCATCAAGTGACGTGGAGGAATGACATAAAATGTTGGCTGTAGAGAGAGTCTGAATAGAAAATGCAGAACAAGAAGTCACATTTTTGTTGGAATTGATGGAGAAGGTGTGGGAAGATGGAGTGGAAATAGAGGCAAGATGACTCCAAGTGGTGGTGAATACAGAGTGAGCATAGATGCAATCATTAGAAGTAGAACTATGGGTGGAGCAATCACACGTAGAGGGAAATGACACGTGGATGCGGGTAGAGTGGTTGCAAGCTCAGAGGTTGCAAGAATCTCTATAGATGATGCAAGTTGGTTTGGAGAGTGCACAAAATGAGCTAGTGTTACTGCAGTCACAGTCAAATTTGTTTAGGGAGGGAATCGTGAAGTCAAACTCCTTGTCATTGAAATTGTAGGAGCAGTTAGCATTGAGTGAGTTGAAGGTGAGATAGTTGTAGCAGCGGTTGGGCAAGGAAAAAGTGAACGTGGAGTGTTGGAAAATGGAAATTTATCAAATGTAGTAGGAGTGGGATGTGGCCCAATGAGTGATCACTATACTAGGAATAAACAAGTTGGTGGAGAATGTGTTCATGGATATGCAACAAACAGTAAAGGTACACTAGGAAGCTATGTATTATATGGGACTTTATCATCAAGCATTTTTGATGGGGACACAACCCAACAACAGAATGGACACAATAGAAAAGGGGAATTATATTAACTGCAAAAATAAGCTAGTACAAACAGTGCAGAGAAAATAAACTTCAAAACATGCCCTACGGGCTTACAATAGCATAACTCTGGAGAATATTTCTCCTTTTAGCACCTCCTCTCAAGCTCCAATCCGAACTGCCTTTTACAATGCCAGAAATCTCCTTAAATAGACCCCGGAGGGTTAAGGACTAGGAGTACATTCTAGAAAGTGCTAGTAGGCATCCACCAACAAAATAGAAGGTTCCAGAAGCTGCGTTAGAAGTCGGTGCAAATCTAGAAGAATCCAGAAACGATAGCCGAACTTCTGGGAGGCATAACTTTTGAACCGTAGCTCCGATTGACGAACCGTTTACATTTTCGGAAAGCTCTCGAAGCGCTCTATAGCCCTATGGAACTAGGACCTTATGATCATCTTTTACCCAAGAAATCCGATAGGGCTGGGGATGTTTCTCCCTCTTGAGTTTCAACTTAGAGACCATCTCTTCTGATACCAGGTTATCAGTGCTACCACCATCAATGATCACATCACAACATTTATCCTCACACTTGCATCTAGTACGGAACAAACTCCTTTGTTGCCCTAGTTCATTCTCACCACTTAGTAGGACTCTTTCATTTACCAAGGCCTCTCCTCTTTCTGCATCCTCTGAATGTGATGATTGTGCATCTTCATCCACATGAGCAACCCTAGCTTGGCCCTCAGCTCTCCTATCTGTCCTTCCTTGTCTTTGAGGGCATTCAAAGGCATGATGACCTTCTTCATTACAATGGAAATAGGTACCATGGAAGCCTCCTCTTCCTTGCCCACGTCCTCTACCTCTTCCTCTTTGATTTCCAAAGTCTTGATCATGGGAGCGGTTGAAACCCTCATTCCTCTGGTTCCTGCTAGTACCCTCATCTTCATTTTTCTTTTGAGTTTCATTGCGGCCTCCAGATGATCTACCGCTTCCCCTTCCTCCTTGACTGCACCCTCTTTGTCTTCCTTCAAACCTTTTACTCAGCTTCTCTTCAACTCATAGGGCAAACTGGTATGCTTCTTCAACGCTGGTCATTCTTACCAGACTTAATTCCTCCTGGATGCTAGGTCGTAACCCACTGATATAACGAGCAACCTTCTCCTTATTTGCTTTTGCATGCCCCGCTCTAATCAGGAGTCGATAAAACTCCTATGTATATTCTTGGACTGATCTTCCTGCTTGCTTTAACCCATGCATCTTCTTAAACAGATCAAGCTCGTAGTCCACAGGAATGAACTGCTTCTTCAATTTGTCCACCATGCGATCCCATCTTGTGATCTTCTCCTTTCCTCTTCTAAGTCTTTCTAGTTGAACCTCTTGCCACCAGATTTTGGCATGGCCTTTCAGTTTGGCCTTTGCAAACTTAACCCTATCTGGGTCCCTTATATCCTCATACTCAAAGTATTCTTCCAGTTCATTGATCCAATTGATCAACTCATCTGGTTTCAAATTTCCCGAAAATATACCCACTTCAATTGTAGGTCTTTTCCCAAACCTAGTAATGGCCCTAAAAAGCCTTTCCTCTACAGGATTCAGAACTTCCCCGTCAACTTCCATTACTTCCTCTTCATTGTCATCCTCACTATTGTCATCTGCGGCAATATTTGCTCCTCTACGAAGCTCCTCTTGCAATGCTTTTACCTGTCTCTGGAGGGCTCTAACCTCCTTAGGATCAATAGCTCTGGCCCTTCCGCCACACTCTCTTTGTGGAGGCATCTTCTAACTCAAACCCACAACCACACAGTCCTGGTGCAAACTGCCTCACAGTCGGCGCTCTGTCTACACACTCAGGAAAACCCGCTCTGATACCACTTGATGGGGACACAACCCAACAATAGAATGGACACAATAGAAAAGGGGAATTATATTAACTGTGAAAATAAGCTAGTACAAATAGTGCAGAGAAAATAAACTTCAAAACATGCCCTACGGGCTTACAATAGCATAACTCTGGAGAATATTTCTCCTTTTAGCACCTCATCTCAAGCTCCAATCCAAACTACCTTTTACAATGCCAGAAATCTCCTTAAATAGACCCCGGAGGGTTAAGGACTAGGAGTACATTCTAGAAAGTGCTAGTAGGCATCCACTGACAAAATAGAAGGTTCCAAAAGCTGCGTTAGAAGTCAGTGCAAATCTAGAAGAATCCAGAAACGGTAGCCGAACTTTCGGGAGGCATAACTTTTGAACCGTAGCTCTGATTGACGAACTGTTTACATTTTCGAAAATCTCTCGAAGCGCTCTATAGCCCTATGGAAAAGCTTTGCTTGTCTCCCATTTTTTGTCCCTTTTCAAGGTCATTTAATGCCCCAAACCTGACTTTGAAGCATTCTTAGGAGGTCTCCAAAACTCAAAAAACTGCAATAACTTTCAAACCGTGGGGCCTTTTGACCTGATTTTTTTTCTGGAATGCTCTAAATCTCAATTACATTCATCTGGCCAAGTCGCACCTTCTAGGTCACCAAAATGATGGTCAAATTGCATGCTCCTATTTTTTTGGGATTTTCAAATGCATTGATAGTTGAACTATGAGAGTTGGAACCTTTATTTGAGCCAAATGGGTATCCAAAATGTAAAGACATAAAACAGAAACTAAGTCTAAGTACATTTTTTTTGGGTGACATAGGATTGCCCTTATACCTCTGGATGCTCCTGCATCAATTTTTGAATGAGAACTAGTGAGAGATTCAGTTTGTGGATAGGGAATTTATACAACTATTAAATGCAAAGTTACATAGGGGTAGGTTTTTGATTCACATGGATGCGGTGTGGGTATGTAGAGGATTGACACCATGGATTTCTTCTTCGGGAGCTGGGTCTAAAGAAATGCCATTGATTAGACACCTTGTCTTGCCATCTCCCCCAGGGAGGCTAGAATAAATGATCCACTAGAGGATATTTGAATGTAATGTTGTCGTTGCTATCATAATAGAATAAAATTTGTGTTTGTTTTTGTGACAAGCAAAAGGAGAATTGGTGGTAATGTTAATGTGTCAAATGAACATTGTCATATTTGTTTTTGATATTTTTGGAATGTATTTGGATGTTCTTAGCATTTTGAGGAATTTGCAGATATTTTTGGAATTTTTTTTCAATATTCAAATGTTTTTGTGTGTTTGGAAAAGATTTGGAAAGGTTTTAATCTTTGTAAAAGTGGGGACAATATGATCTGTAGAGGAAGACAAACCTTCACTTGTATGTGGGGAACTGAATGTTTGTGTGAACTCCCAATGAAAGATGAGTACAAATTTGTGTAATAGTTGGAGAGCCATGGCATTTAAGGTGGAAAAAGTAGGAAGTGCTAAACCACAAATTGTGAGGCACAAGTTTGTATATATTGATAACCTTTACAGACAAGCATAAGGCCAAAGTTAGGATTTTTACTAGGTGTGAATTGAGATGGATGCTCACGAGGCTTGTGAAAAGGTGTTGGGATATACGAGAGGCTTTGATGGCTAAAAGAGGCCAAGAAGGGCCTTGAAAAAGGTGCTTGGGTGTCCATGAAGGACGCTTGAGCTTTGAAAAAGGTATCTGGGGCCTAAAAAGGCACTTGACGGCCTAAGAAGTCACTTTGGGGGCTTGAAAAGGCCAAAATGGGGCCTTGAAAATGGTGTTAGGGGCTTAAAAAGGCCAAAATAGGGCCTTGAAAAAGGTGTTTGGGCCTAAAAAGGCATTTTGGGGGCCTAAAAAGGCCAAAATAGGGCTTTGAAAAAGGCATTTGGGCCTAAAGAGGCACTTCAGGGGCCTGAAAAGGCACTTGAGGGGCTTAAAAATAGTGTTTTGGCTGAAAAAGGCATTTCAGGGGCCTAAAAAAGGCATTTGGGCCCAAAGAAATGCTCGGGAGCCTAAAAAGGCACTTGCGAGGTTTAGAAAAGTTGTTTGAGGGGCCTAAAAAGGCAAGGAGACCCTTGTAATCTCTCAAACTTATGCTTACTTATTCTGTGCCCCTTGTAATGGGATGATGAAAGAATCTGATGGACATCTGGGCCTTTTGGGATAGCATTGATAGATTTGTTGAAGGGGTGTAGATCAATCGTGGTCACTGCAACATAAATAAGACTAATAATCCATCGGGAATTGTTGTTCTTGGTTGGAGGAAAGAAAAGGGACTCTACCAGATCCTCTATTGCTATTCGCAAATATGCCAAATTTTCCAAAGCCTAGCGAGATGTTTTAGGACATAACTACGTTGCTTCTTAATGTCGTTGAGGCACTTATTTATTTATTTATTTAATTTATGGTTCTGTCAAAGGTAATGGAGTTGTAAAATATGCCATAAAATATTTAAATATTTTTCAATATAGTGGGCCTCACCATTGATTTCATATAAAATCAATCGAGGTATGCAAACCTATCCTCAAGGAGCAACAATTATAGATAGACACCATTTCAACATGAAATCAATGGATCATTGGTTTGAAAAAATACATCAATAATTTAGGTATAGTTAAATAGCTTATTTGAGTTGAAATGAGGCATGTTTGACTAGAATTTTAGGGTGTTGTTAATTTTTTGGATTTTTTGGCAATTATTACCCCCTTTGGAATGTTTTTGGTAAATTTTGACAATTTTTGAATGTTTGTGATAATTTTTGACAAAGTTTTAATGTTTTTGATAAGTTTTGACAATTTTTGAATTTTTTTGATAGTTTTTGACAATTTTTGAATTTTTTTTGATAATTTTTGACAAATTTTGAATTTGTTTCATAATTTTTGCTAATTTTTGAAATTTTTTGATAAGTTTTGACAATTTTTGAATTTTTTTTGATAATTTTTTGATAATTTTGGACAAATTTTGATTTTTTTCGATAATTTTTGACAAATTTTGAAATTTTTATTGATAATTTTTGACAATTTTCAAACTAGTGGGGGTGAAATGAGGATTTGAGTGAGATTTGTTGGACCGTGTAGAGATAACCAAGGTCATGTGGAGGCACCAAAAGAGGTAAGAAGACCAAAGGGGGTCAAAAGGTCTAAGAGTGGGCTTAGTAAGCTATATTGGAGATGATGAAGACAAAAAGGATCTTTGGAACAATAACAAGATCGAATAAAAAGCTAAAATAGATATTGGGAATTATTGGCCATGGCGGATAGCTTAGAAGTGCACTGATTTTCCTACAATTAATGTCTATGGTATCTCAATACGTAATATGACTCCATGTTTCTCCTGATCTATTGTGCTTTCCTTTGGTGTTGTTATACTAACTACCTTTGCAACTATAAATCACGTCTGATGCCAAGAAACCACTAAACTGGAACACACAAGTATTTCTCAATTGGGTATGTGTGAAATTAACTCATTTGTGCTAGGTAAGCCATAAACAAGCATAATTTGTCTCTAAGGAAGTTGCTTGAGTTCAGTCTTGAGTATCTTTCGACATTGAAGGACTTGTGTTGTTTAGGGAAGTCCAAAGGTGCTATCTCTCACTCCTTTTGAAACCAAAGGTGGTATTTCTCACTAGTTTTTTATTTTGTATTTTTTGGTATTTTTGGTGATGATGTGTTTCTCAAAGCTTTAGACATAGAACCTTTTGAGATGAATGTTGTTGATGGGCTCTGCTAGGTTTGTGCCATCACAATTTGAAAGTCTGTAAGTACCTGTCCCAAAGGATTCTGTGATAATATAAGGACCAATCCAATTGGCCTCCCATTTTCCTTTCTTTTCCCTAGTAGCTTGGTTCTTAGGATTTTCTCGGAGCACTACATCACCAACTTGAAAGACACGGGGTCTGACCTTTTTGTTTTAATGGCTTGATAGTCTATTTTGATACACTTTGATGTGTTCATGTGTCACATGTTGATGTTATTCTAATAACTCTAGCTACTCTAGACAAGCCACTCTGTAGTCCTCATTTGATAGGACATCATTAAGAGTAACTCTCAAGGATGTAATCTCAACCTCTAAGGGAAGAATGGCTTCACAACTGTAAACCAAAGAGAAGGGTGTCATGCCTATAGGTGTCCTAACATTCATCCTGTAGGCCTAGTGTGTGAGATTCAGCTGTAAATGCCAATCTCTACCAATATCGTTGACTGTTCTCTTGAGAATGTTGATAATGGTCTTGTTGGTGGCCTCTTCTTGGCCATTGCCTTGGGGATAATAAATTAACAAGGAGTGGTGTACAATGTGATTTTTTTCACATAATTCATCAATTATTCAATTGTTAAAGTACAAGGCATTGTTAGTGAGAATGGCATGAGGTATTCCAAATTGATAGATGATATAGTTTAGAATGAAGGAAGAAATTTGTTTTCCTGTAGAGTCAACAAGTGGTGTCACTTCAACCCACTAGGTGAAGTATTATGTGGCAGTGATAATCCATTTATGTCTGCTAGAGGGAGGTGGGTAGATGGCTCCAATTAAATCAAAACCCCATTGATAAAAAGGCCATGGTGTGGTCAAAGGGTTGAGCTCTTAGGCTAGCACATGAACAAGGTTACCATGGATTTAACATTTTTTGCAAGTCTTAAAATAGTTAATAGAATCCTTTTCCATGGTTGGCCAAAAATAACCCATCCTAAGAATCTTCTTTGCTAATGTAAACCCACTAGAGTGTGACCCAAAAATCTCTGCATGGACTTCTTGTAGAGTGATTCTCAATTCATCTTTCTCAAGGCATCTAAAAAAAGTACTGTCAAGGCCCTTCCTATACAACATATCAACCACCAAAGTGTAGTGCGAGGATTGTCAAATGAAATTATGTCTTTGGTTGAGTGAGAGGTCAGAGGGAATGGTCTTATCACAGAGGTACATAATGATGGGGTTATACCAGACAGAATTGGGAGCATCTAAATGACAAATGATAAGGGAATCAGGTTGAGTAAACACAAGTTGAACCACCTCTTCTACTAAGAACTCATACCACTCATGCTACTCTAGTAACTGAAGAAAGGAGGCCAAGGTGGCCATGGTGTCTGCTGCTCTATTCTTGTCTCTTGGAATTTGTTCAAAAGTAATATGAACAAAACATGCCTTAAGTGTGTTAACCATATGTTTGTAAGGCAATAACTTTTCATCCTTGATGTGATATGTGTCGGTGACTTGATTGATGATCAACTGGGAATCTCCATTAATCTCTAGCACTTTTAGTTTCCATTCTAAAGCTAGCTTGAGGCCTAAGACCAAGGATTCATATTCTACCATGTTGTTGGTGTAGGGAAAAAGTAGTTTGTAGGATTTAGGGATGGTAACACCCAGTGGCGTGATGAACAAAATACCGGTGCCTCAACCATAGTGTGTGTAAGAACCATCAAAATAGAACTTCCAAGTTATCAGATCTATTTGAAGAATGTGCATATCTAGAAAATTAGCTAAGATAGGATTTGAGCTCTCTATAGGCACATCTACAATTGGTCAGCAATGGCCTATCCTTTTATTACTTTCCTATTGACATACTCGATATCAAATTTGCTTAGGATCATCACCCACTTGGCCAATCTGCCTGTTAATGCTATTTTGATGAGAAGATATTTGAGGAAATCAATCTTGGAAATGAGCTTGGCCTTATGTGTCAAAAGATAATGGCATAGCTTTTGGGAAGAAAAAACTATAGCTAAACATGCCTTTTTAATAAAGAAGTAATTTAGCTCATAGTTGACCAGGGTGCGACTGATGTAATAAATGGACCTTTCCTTTCCTTGGTCATTTTCTTGTGCTAAGAGGGCTCCAATTGATTTTTCAGTTAGGGAAATATATATTAGTAATGGTTTGTGTGATAATGGAGGCACCAACATGGGCAGATTCATCAAGTAGGTTTTGAGTAAATCAAAAACTTTTTGACACTAATCATCCCATTTGAAAATTATGTCTTTGTGTAATAAGTGGGTGAAAGGCACACACTTATCTACTAATTGGGAAATGAAATGACAGATTGATTGAAGCTTTCCTTGGAGAGAACATAGTTGGCTTAGGTTCTTTGATGGTTGCATGGTAACTATGGCCTGTACCTTTTTAAGATCAACTTCTATCCCTTTAGCTAAGACAATATATCCTAGAAGCTTGCCAGATTTGATGCCAAAAGCACATTTCTTTGGATTTAGCCTAACTTTGAATGCTTCTATGCAGGCACCATTTTGTACAAGATGGGGAGATGTTCTTCTCAAGTATGGGATTTGGCAAGGATATCATCTACATAGTCTTCCATAAAGATGTGCATCATGTCATGAAAGATAGTGGTCATGGCCCACTGATAGGTGGCCCCTGCATTCTTTAGCCCAAAGGGCATCACATTCCAACAAAATGTACCCCATGCACAAGTAAAGGCTATTTTCTCTTGGTCCTCTGGAGCTATCCTAATTTGATTATACCCTGAAAATCCATCCATAAGTGAAAACATGGAATGGCCCACTGTCAGATCTACAATGGTGTCAATGTTGGGAAGGGGGAAATCATCTTTAGGACATGCTTTGTTTACATCTTGAAAATCAATGCACATGTGTATACTACCATCCTTCTTTGATATAGGCACAATGTTTGATATCCATGATGCATACACTAGGGGCCAGATGAAGTTGGTATTGATCAATTTCTTTAATTCTGCTTTGACTAGTAGAGCTATGTGGAGATGTATTTTCCTGAGTTTTTGTTTGACCGGCTTGAACTCTAAAGAAATGTTGAGGTGATGGAGGATTAAAGTTGGGTCTAATCATAGCATGTCTACATAAGACCATGCAAAGTTTATTTGCCTCTCTTGGAAGAAGTGAATGAATGCGGTTCTTTCCTCTATGCCTAAAGACTGCACCAAATAGATGATCCTTGATTCCTGCTCTATACCAATGTTGACTTTTTTGGTTGGTTCAATTAAGATGGATGATCTTTCCTTAGATTTAGGTAAGGTATCAATCATCTCATCTGTGGGTGCCACATTTGGGTTTTCACCACTAGATGTGTCATTTCTATTTATTTCCATTTTTTTCTCAAGATCAACTACAACTTGGTAGTGATCCTCAAGGCTATGAACTACTTGGCCTATTATAGTATGACTGAGATGATTGATATTAGACCTAATTGTGTGCATTTATTTAGTTCTTCATGGACGAGATGGTTTAACCACATTAAGGTAGATGAGGACATCGTGGTCAGTGTCAAAATGGGGAATATGGTGAGGCTCAGTTGTATCCTAGCTAATCAGTTTGAGATGGACTAGGGAGGGTGATTCATAATATGAAAAGGGTTCTACGAGGTTTAGAGACATGATCTTGTTAGATGGCTCATACATTGTATCGGTTAGGTCTATGACATGTGCTTCCTCTAAAGTGTTAGGAAAAGTAGAGCTTGCTAGTGGCCCATAGTAGTCATCTTCAACTTCTGTTGGAAATAAGTTAGGAAATAGGGTTTAAAGCTGAAACCCTTCAATATGTTCATCATCCTCATATGATGCAATGTGATGTGTCTATTCTGTAGTAGCCCCTAAGTTGTTTTGTTATACTCTAGCTCTTGGTGAAGTAAGACCTAAATGAGAGGCTGATCCATGTGGAATGAAATCATTGGATGTGGGAATGTGAACAACATCACATTCTTTTTCATGGATGGACTCTTCAGATAATGATTCAAACTCCCACTTAGTGGAATCATCATCATCTATGTTATTGGAGCTATTCATGAGTGGTTCTCTTGTGTGGTATGAACTGGGGAGGGATAGATTTAAATTCATTATATTAGTTGCCTTATTGTTATTACCAACCCTTTCTTTTGGTACCCATGCCAAAGTGGAAGAGGCATAATCACTATGCTTGGGACAAGACTCAAGGGTGATCTGTGCTTTACCTTGTTAGCTATACCCTACTTCTATTTTGGATTTGTTGGACTAGAAATTTGCTACAAGAGGTTCTATAATTCCTTTCCCTTTCCCTAAGGGACCATCTACCATATATCCCATCTTTTTCATTAGATCAAAACTTTTTCCATGTAGATGGGGAGAGATGTCAATATTTTGTTTACTGATTTCTTCTACTATGCTTGGGGGTACTCCACTTGCCTTAACAAAATATGCATGATAAGGACTAGTGGTATACGGTGGTTTGCCATGAGATCTTGGAGAAAGTGGGAAATCAAATAACAAGACTGAGTACTCACCTACCCCTCTGCATTTTAGTTTACACTTCCTATCGGACTCCCTCATTAACCTATCCATTTCATCATAATGTGACTATTTAGGGTTCTTTGAGGATGATAAGGAAGGAAGGGAAGAACTTGAACAACCAACTTTCTCTTTAACCTTAGTTGATGTAGATGAGTGGTTGTTATTTTGGCTGGTAGAACAAGAAGTGTCTGTCGATATGGACTAGCTGATGCCATCTATCGGGGTGCCAATTTCTTCCCTATTATGAGGAATAAGGGATTTACAATATTGTGTAAAGTTTTGGTCCCTAGGTATGGTCGCCTCCTAACCCATATATGGAAATTGAAGACATTGATGGTAAGTGGAGGGAATAACTTGCATCTAGTGAATCCACGATCTTCCTAATAGGATGTTATAAGTTAATTGCAAGTCTAAGACTTGACAAACGATTTCCTTCACAACTAGTCCTACCCTGATCAATAGAATAAACATACCTTTGGAGGATCTCTCCTCATCATCATAAGATTTGATGGTGATTTTCTTCCTTGGATCAACAACATCCTCCGTGTATCCTAGGGCTTTCACTAAATTTAGTGTGCAAATGTTGAGATCTGCCCCACCATCAACCAATGCTCTCTTAACTCTATTTTTGTGGATAAAGACTTCAATATGCAAAGGGAAATTTTGGGGTTGGATGATGGACATGTCATCTTGGGCTAAAAAGGAGATGAAATGAGGAGCCACAAGATTGCTGACCATGTTTTGAACCCTACTCACATCCAGGTCATTTGGCACTAAGGCTTTGGTGAGGATTTCTTTGTGCTTCGACAAGATTTGCAATAACTCAAAAATATAGATATGAGTGGGAGTCTTAAGTAACTAGTTGACCAAGTCGTATTTAGGTAAGGAGGAACTCATAATCACATCATCAAAATTTGTCACAGGTTCTGGTAAAATGACTTTAGAGGCCTGGACTCGGGTAACGACATTTGATGATTATTATTTTTTTTTATCCTTAATTATGATTACATTTACAATGTCATTTAATTTGAAGATCATGCCAATGGTGTTATCATAGTGATGTGCATAATTAACCTTATCGTGAGGAGGTGCCTTCTAATTAGCTCTAGAGGATTCACCCTTTTCATGAATCATGAAAGGGTTCTTGAAGGTTGTATGGTCTTCATTGTTGCTAAGGTTATTCACTTTGATAGTTTTGTTTTTGATTTTTTTTTTATGGCCCCCTTAAGGGTGAAACAATTGTTTGTTAAGTGCCCCTTGTTTCAGTGATGGGCATAAATGTGCTTGTCATTCCACCACTTTGGTTTGACTTGGAGTTCATAGGATTTGGCCTTGGGTAGTACAATGAGTTCATTAGCCAAGAGGGTTTGTAAAGCATTCTCATAAGACAACCTAATAAGTGTATACTCAGGTATATCAGAAGACTAATATCTTCATGGAAGAGGAGCTTGATTATAAGCAAATTGTTGATTAGATGTCGAGGGATTTGTTGTGTTACATTGGTTAAATAGATGGACATTATCTTGTTGAGATGTGTTTGGATTGGTGTTGCTGACAATAGGACACAATTGATTTAAAGAGGGTTGAGTTTGAGGTTGGACATGGTTGGCTTCAACCACCCCATCATTGGCTGTGTTTTTTTTGTTGTTTCTCCACCATAAGTTTTTTTTGGTAGTGGACCAATCAGAGGAATTATGATTCTATGTGAAATTGTTAGAGAAACCCTTACCATCTTTACATGATTTAATAATGTTGTTGTTTATCAAGGTTTCTTCTACCTTAGCGGCATTTTCTAAAGTAGTCTTAAAATCTTTAGGCCCTTGGAGTTGGAGCCAGTAATTCATGGGTTTTGAGAGACTATTGATGAAGATGTCTATTTTCTCTTTCTTCGGTATGTCTCTATGATACTTGGAAAATGTGTGTCTCCAATGTTGTAGGAAGACCTTAATAATTTGCTAGGAAATTGTTTTGTGTTACACAAATTGATCATTGTAACTTCCCTTTTGATGTTATATGAATATTGGGTGATAAAAATAGAAGCCATCTGGTCAAAGGTTTTAATGTTGGAGGGTAGCTTGGAGAACCACTCCATAGCTTGCCCCTTGAGGCTCTTGGGAAGTAGATGCATTAGGTAAGTCATGTCATGGACAAACTCCATACTTAGGGTATAGAATTATCTAAGGTGATCTTGTGGATCTGATATACCAAAATATTTATCATATTTTGGTATCTGTACATTTTGAGGGAAAGCTGTGAAGGTAATGCTTTTATCAAATGGAAGAGGGCACACCTTTTCAAGGTTGAATTTTATAGGTTGTATTTTCCCTCACTTCATCCTTTCCATTTGCAATTTTAAGTCTTGTAATTTTTGTGTGACACTATCTAAGGGTGACTCTTCTTCATCTCATTTTAGATTGGTCACATCAAAGTTGGATGAAAATTTCACACCTTGTTGTGCTAATGCTAGTTTGTAGCATTCTTTGTGTTTCTCAAGTATCTTGTCCATGATATCGACAAGTTTAGGATTTTTCCAAAAGTCTTCAATTTTAGTTTCAATTCTCTTTTCATCCCACATGTTAGATGAATCCATTTTGGCAAAGGGGTCTGAACTGTGGTTGAACAAGGGTGACTCGTGGGTAACTATGTTTGGTGAACAATACATTGGTGTGACAGGTTCAATGAGATCAAGAGGTTTTGTGCATTTGATGGGTTTTCTAGCTATTCTAGCACTCACCTATATAGGTGATCATTTTGGCTTCATAGCTATACCAATTTTATGTGGTGGCATGAAATGTGAATAGTATTCCTTTATTTCTTATGCATTTTCGCAATATGAGGGTTTCCATTGATCATGATTTTTTTGGAGTAACAAGCTAGGTTGGACAAGGTATTTGGCAATTTTGATAGGGTAAGTTCACTTTTGCGAAGTCAACTATGAAAAGGATGTGTGTCTCTAGACATTTTTGGCTTGATATGTGAAGTGAAGGTGATAATGACTAACAGATTAATACTAAATTTTTTAGCTTCATTTGTTTCAAAAATGGTTTTGGTCAATTTGAGGATCTCTCAATCTTAAAAAATATCAATGAGAAAAAGAGTATCTAAATCTGTTGTTCATTTGCAAGTGTTGTGTACGTAGGTAGCCTCTGTTTTGGGTTCTTTCTCATATGAGTCATAGGATTGATCAAATGCACTATTTTATTGATCATGTGCACTATTTCACTGATCATATGTGCTATTTAAATGTTCAAATGCACTATTTTTTTTGTCATATGCATTGTTATGCAAGGAAAATACACTATTTAAAGCTTTAGATGCATTATTTTGTGTTATATGCACTATAACACAGTTCAAAAGTGTTAAAAAATTATCCAGATGTGTTGTTCGAAGTGGTAGATGTGCTGTTTCAGAGGCTTTCAATGACATTCTAGTTTTGAACTTGGTTTCTCATTATTAGTTTATAGTTACGTCTTTTGGAAGGACTGTGATTTGAACTGGAGTTTGTTATTAAAATTTTCAAATACATATAGTCACAATAGTAGAAGACACAATAAAATATAAAATTGCACACAACTAGAAAATGGAAGAAAAGGGCTTCCTAACAAGGTTGTCTAGAGTTGGTGACTAGTGGGTTTTAGTTTTTAACCATCAATGTTTGGATTTACCTCTCCTATAATAGAGAGCTTCCCACTAATGCTAAGGAGGTTTGACCCAATCTCTTATGGGACTACTAAAGGAAAGCTATGTTACAAACATGGGTGGCTTACATTTAATTAGGAATGCAAGATTGGGAGGCATTCCCTCTAACCGACCCTACTAAGGCAACTTGGGAGGTAGAATTTCTATGGCTGAGTAATCCTACCTAGTAGAAAGAAGGAAAATGGAAATCATAAATAGGTATGGAAATTTGATCCCTCTATGAGAGTGAAAGCATATCCCTACTGTCCTAACCTTCTAAACACAACAGACACAATTGTTTAATTTCCAGCCCTTAGACTACAAAAGACAGAAGGGGCCCCTAGTTAAGCTGTGTGTGGATTCTTTCCTCGTTTAACTGTTACTAATCCTCATAGAAGGCTTTGCATTTTGATCAACTCTCGTGAGTTGAGAGCATATGCCTACTTCCTATTAGATTAGTGAGGTCAAATTTACTACTTAGAATAGGTTATATATTTAAAAAAAATGCTACAATCTAATTCATGAGGATTCTGTTCTACTTAACTATTCTAGAGCTAGCAAAGGCTAGGCACATTTTTGAGGGTCTTCATTCTTGTCATGTGTTTTTAATAGCCTAAGAGTTCTTGTTAACTTAGATGAGGTCTACAAACAATCAAAAATCAGATTTGAATGTTAGATGTGAAGGTTAATAGCTCATATTAGATGTATGATAGAAAATAACATATGCATCACGAAAATTTGTAGATGCATTGTAAGAATCTTCAAATGCACTATAAGAATGAAGAAATGTGTCAATAAGAAAATGAACTATAAGAATGGTCAAATGCATTATAAGAATGATCAAATTCACTATAAGAATGAGAAAATGCATTAAAAGACTAGGCGAAAGCGTTAAAATAGTATGCAAAAGTGCCACTATGTCAGGGGAGTGATAGATCTGATCTTTGTGAGCTTGGAGACATCTTTGAAAGTTTGCTAATCTTCTTAAAAAGCTTCCCACACATTGTAAAACTTGAAAAAGGTCAAATCTACACCAAAAACCAGAGAAAAATGTAGATGTAAAAGAAAAATAACAGATCTAAAAGAAAATAAAGATTAGCAAGAAAACTTGAAGAATAGGGAGGCTTTAATACGAAGCCCCATGGTGGGAACCATTTTGTACACAATATATTCGCATATTCATGAAACTTTAATGTAGATTACAAATAAAATGACAACAAACTAGACTAAACCCAAGAAATCATTGTCAAAATGTAAACTCTATGAACATCCCATGTTTCCCTAACCACAACTACTAAGAATGCTGTCAGACCAACATCTCAGTGATAGTTCTAGAATGAGAGTATGCTTAAAATGAAAATCTACTAGTCTGTATACAAGATCTAAGATAAAAATGCAGGTTATATGCGAGTAACAACTCTTAGAATACTATCAAAATGGACATGCAATGAGATAAACATGTGTTAAAATGATAATAAATAACCTGAAAACAAAGCTAAAATGCTATCAAAATGACATAAACTTGCTAGAATAACAATGCTAATATACTCAATATGACAACTCTAAATATGCCTATAATGAAAATGCCTAAAAGTTGGGTCCCTTTGCTCTTGAATTCTCCTTCTATTATAGAGTTTTAGAAGGGATTGGGGTAAGAATCTAGGTTTTACCTTTGACTGGTGGATGGATGTGAAATTGAAAATATCTCATAACAGATAAGAGGAAGAGTCCAAAAGACTTGATTTTGAGGATAAATGAGGATTTTTCCAATTCTTTTAAATGTAAAAGGATGATTTTCATTTTTGTGAGGAAAAATGGATTTATTGATTTAATAAAAGTTCCAAAAGTTTGTCTTTTTCCTTCTCCCTTTTGGATTTCATTTTATGATTTTGAATTTTTTTTCTCCTCTTTTTGAAGTTGGTTTAAGTCTTATTAATTTGATAGATGGTTTAATAAATTAATGACCTAATGTAATCCTTAATTTGAAAGTCTATTATCTTCCTCTCAATTTGCATTGTTAGATTGAGATTTGTGGTGTTTTAAGTCTTTGCCAATTTTTGGTGTCTACAATGATATTGGTAAGCTTAAAGCAAGAAGATATTAAGGTATGTTCATTGGTTACTCATTGAAAAACAAAGCTTATAGATATTTTAATAAGAGAACTAAGATAATTGTTGAGTGTGCAAATGTGAAAGTGGATGAAAATTTTGGAGTTACAAAAAGAATGTTGGATTATATTTCAAATGAAGAAGAAGATAATCCTAAACATTTTAGAGAAAATATTGAAGTTTTCTTGATTTGTAGAATAATGTTCAAATTTTTGAACAAAGAGAAGGACAAAGATCACAACCAAGAGAAGAAATAAGAATTGAAGCAACAACTCCTATACTGAACATGAATTTGACAAAGAATCATCATGAGAATCATATTATTGGAAGTAAAGAAAAAAGAGTGATGATAAGAAATAAATTACATGAGGAATTATGTTTGGTTTCTCAAGTTGAACCAAAGAGTACAGATGAGGCATGCAAAGATGATCATTGGATTCAAGCAATGAAGGAAGAATTAGATAAGATGTATTAATGTTTTGTATTATCTTAATGAGGTCCTATTATAATTAATTGGGAAATCCTCAAAGTTGCCTCAAGGAATTATTTTGAGGATATGGTATAAAGTAAGGTTATTTTCCTTGTTGTGAAGTAAGCATTAAAGTGTGTGATATGTGAAGTATTCAGTAAATTCGAGTAAGCAATCCAAGATATTATTGGATGTGAAGTTGGTGATTTGGTATCAAGAACTGAAGATGTTTAGTCCAGTCAAGAGAATAGAGGAGGAGATGAGATTATTTTATTTCTATTATTCTGCAAGGAATAATACAAAGACTAGTTGGATAGTGAGTTCAGTGGTTTTACCCCTAAAGTATTTTGGATAGTGGATCCATCTACCTTCTACAACTTCTAACAGGGTTGACACAACTCTTAATAGGGTTGGAATATCTTAATTGGGATTCAAAGTCTCCTGAAAATGACTGATATGTATTAAATGTATTTCATTAGCTCCTAACATAGTCCATCCTTTAACAAGGAACTTTTATATTAGTACATTATTTTGTGGGTACCATTCCCATTAGGTTTTTCCCTCTAATCAAGGGCTTCCCTAGTTAGAATATTTGGTGTTATTGTGTATGTATATCTTCTTATAGTAGTTGATTATATTGTTCACATGCTCTGGGATTAATAAGGTTGAAAAATGTTTTAATAGTTGGATAAATAATTCACCCCCCTCTCAATTATCTTGGTGGACTTTACTTTCTAACATAAGGAACCCTTTGAAACCTTGTAGTTTTTATCATTAAAAGTAACCGTGCAACCATCATCACCTAGTTGCCCTACTGAAATTAAATTTCTACTTAGTCTTGGAACATGTCTTACCTCTTATAGTAGCCAACGTTTCCCATTCTACAAATTAATATTAATTCTCCCCTTTCTAAGAATCCGACAGGGTTCATTATCTCCCAAATAAACTAGCCCAAAATCCCCTAGGACATAATCAAGAAAATAACTGTTATGGGTAGTAGCATCAAATGAATCCCCTGAATCTAAAACCCCTAAATCATCAACATTTTCCAAGGAAAGAATCAAGTCATCCAATCATAAACAAATACTTCCAATTTACTTTCTATCCAAAATATCCTAGTCCTCATCTATCATATTTGGTTATTTCTTGGATTTCCCCCCCAATGGTTGCCATAAATCCTTCTAATAAAGATAGTCCCCCATTTTCATTTTTCATTACCGAAAGTTCTACCCATTAAACTTCTCAACTGCCAACTTACTCTCATCTATCATTACTCCCACTCAATAGTGAGACTCCCACTCAATAGTGAGACTCCCACTCAACAGTGAGACCTTCTTATAAAGGATAACTGAAACAACTAGGTTTTGATACCACTTATTATGATTAGATAGATAGAAAATACACATTACATAAAAATATAACCAATATCACAAAGGAATAAAGCACACATAAATGAACAAAAGACACAAAGACTTAATGTGGTTCACCTAGTGCCTAGTCTAGTCCACCAAATAGTGAGTGCAATATTATTATCAAATAACTTCAAACTATTGCAATCTTCAATCCCACTTTTAGCTCAATACTGATACAAGAAGCTATATATTTATATTACAAAAAAATGCTAACCCTAAGCCAATATTATATGACTTATGTTATCTTAACAAGTTAACCCTAAACATACTTGATGAGTCAACCTTGGGAAATGGTTGAAAAGTCAACTAAAAAATGCTTGACAAGTTAACCAAAACAAATATGGTGAGATGCCCTGAACTCCATGACTTATCAAAAGTGTACACTACTTTCCTTTTTTAGTCACCACAAGTCAACATGATATTATTGGTCCTAAATCCCCTTGGCATATCGAGATCTATTCTTACCTCTACCATGAGATCATTCTCTTCACCCTAACACCTAATCAATGTAAAATATTCATTCATCATACTTCTCATAATACTATCTTTTGAGACACACAATTCTAAAAATGCTTAAAAAAAATCCTCTTTCGATGTCTTAATTTAGAGGAAGCTAAGAAATTATCAAAAGAGTACACCAAGGAAGATGTGGGGCCCATTCTAGTGGCCTCACTTTAGTGAAGAATTGAATACAAACATGATACTACTAGTGATTCATCACTATAAAAAAATAGGCCAATAGCACCTAAATTTGTTGGATTTTAGTGCAATTTTCATTGGAAGTGAGCCTCGGCGATGACAATGAATGCAACACCCAAATGCACCGAGCACTTGGTATTGTATTTACACTCAATAGTTGTTCCACCTTTTGTACTGACCTTGATGCTAACTATTGAACCAAAACCTTGCACACTCTATTTTTTGTGTTGATAAAAGAACTGACCAATTGTATCTCTAGGAAATGGGTATGATGCCATAAATGACATCAGATTTGGCATTTGATTTCACATGTATTGGTGATTCTAGATTTATTTCCATTTATTTTTCATATATTTCTTTTTGTCATGGCTCTAGTTTTTATTATATTATAACATCTTGTGTTTCTTCTAATTTTGCATCGTGTTTAGTTTCTCATTTTGCTTTTGGGTTTGCTTTGAAATTGGCTTCATATTTTTCTTCTTATTCTATTGTAACCTCTTATGTTACTTCTAGTTTTGCTTCTCATATTTATCATATTATCACTTCCAGTTTACTCCCTATTATAATGTCATTTGTTGCTTCTCATTTTTTTAAAAGGTTTTCTCTTCATTTTTCTTCTTCTTTTGCTTCTATTATAACATCCATTTTTTCTTCTAGTTTTGTATCATATTTAGCTTGTCATTTTACTTCAAGTTTTGCTTCTATCGTAATGCTCTTTTTTGCTTCCAGTTTTGCTTCAAAATTTTCTTCTAGGTTTACATTGGTTTTGTTATCTCAATTTTCTTTTATTTTTGCTTCCATTATAATTCCACATATTTCTTCTCCTTTCATTTCTAGGTTTTCTCCCCATTTTTCTTTTATTTTTTCTTCAATTTTAACTTTTGAGTTTAATTCTAGTTTTGCTTCCAAGTTGTCTTCCATTATAATTCCCTCTATTGCTTCTAGTTTTTCTTTCATTATCATCATTTTTTGTTTGTAATTTTACTTCTTATGTTGCTTCCAAACCCTATATATCTCCTTATGATCATCATCACCAAGATGAATCTGGCTCTGATGTAGAGTTTATGAACCTATTGTGGACTTATATTTTGGAAATTTATATAAGAAGGACAAGGAAAGAACCTAAACTAATTGAAAGTCTCTTAGAAAGAGATATTTTTTTGGAACTAGGGGATGCAAAAGGTGTTTGTCTTATCGATGAAATAGGCGTAGAAGGAATGTCTTTTCCAAATCTATGGTATTTTTATGAAAATTATGATGACCATCAAATGGGTTTTGAAAATGATGACATCTATGATCATATCTATCAAATTGGTCAGGACAATGATTATAGTGAGGATGACTCTGAAATTGGTCATGATGATGCCCATGAAATTGGTCATGAAAATCATGAAAGTTTTCATAATCATTGTAAATACCCCAAGGATCATGAGTATCTTGCTTACTCTTCCTGGCATGAGTAGCCTTTATCTCCTCAAAAGTTAGTTATGGGTTTTAGAGTAGAAGGATTTGAACCTACGACCTCCACCATCCCCAAGTGGCATGCTAACAAACTTTAACTCCCATAATGATGTCACTTGTTATTCCCATTGTTGCTTTTGATTTTTCTTTTCTTGTTTCTTCCAATTTAATGCCCATTATGATGCCAACATTTACTTCTACTGTTGGTTCTAATTTTTCTTCTTGTGTTTCTCCTAGGTTTTCTTCTGATTTTGCTTCCAATTTTGCTTCTAGCTGAGCTCCCTCTTTGCTTCCACTTTGTTCTAGTTTTCCTTTTTTGGTTCCATCTTTGATTCTTTTTCTTTTCCCCATTTTCTTCTATTTTGATGTCTTTTGTTACTTATAACATTGATTTCAAATTTACTCCTTTGTTTGATACTAGAATTGCTTCTATTTTGACTTCCAAGATTGCTTCTTCTTTGGCTTCAATTGTTGCTTTATTTTATACTTCAAAAAATATTTCATATATTACTTCTATTTATATTACCTAACATGGTTTATTCTAATCATGAAACCCATACTGAGACCAAGAAGGAGCACATCAAATCATTGAATAATTGAATTGATGTTGACAATATCCATATTTAGTAACAAATTAAAATCATCATACATAATGAATATTCATCCAAAAAAAAATCAACCACTTTCAATATATATAAATTGACAAGTGAATACTAATAAGATCATC
Source organism: Cupressus sempervirens (assembly GCA_028749045.1). NCBI lineage: Eukaryota > Viridiplantae > Streptophyta > Pinopsida > Cupressales > Cupressaceae > Cupressus > Cupressus sempervirens. The sequence continues at coordinate 293,719,459 of CM053793.1, read as the reverse complement.
ATAGATAACTAAAACATGTGAAAGTCCAATATGGAAATAGATTAAAAAAATGTCAAAATGATACATGTCTAATAGTCAACATAAGTAAAAATGATACAAGTGCAAATAATATAAGTAAAAATGATAAATTATGTAACTAAGAATTATATAAGTCAAGATGATATATCGAAATGATATAATTAAAAATCATACATGCAAAAATGAATCAACTCCCTAATGTGTTACTGCAGGCTATGAAAATGATACATATGATAATAACCATTAAAAGAGGCATCCTAACAATATATCAACAATCATCCATAATATAGTCTATATTATGATGAATGTAGTTGGCTACTATAAGAAACTACCTCATTGTCATTGTTATCACCACCACAGTCATCATCAACATGATCATTATTGTTACCATAATTATCATCAACTTTGATGTCTTTTGTATCTACACCGCCATCATCATTTTTCACATGATCTAGACAAGAACTATCATATTTTAGATCTATGTCTTGATGATCACCTTCATCATCTAGAAGACCCAAGTTCTTCCCAAAAAATATTCTTTAATAAATAAGTTATTATATTTTGTAATGAAAGATAATATATTTATGTAATATATCGAATTTGACAACATATTAAATAAAATCATTATCATATTACATGAATAAAAAACTAAAGTAGTCTAAAATAGTTAATAATAAAATGTGATTCTTAGAAAACAAATAGAAAGTTGCTCAATTCTACCTTGGTTGTAGGAAATCACATAATAAAGTTCCAATGGCTATAAGAACATTAGTCACATAAAAAAGTTCCTATTGAAACACAAAAAAATTTGGTCATTCTTGTTATTATCTTGCATCATGTCTTATGTTGACTTCTCTCAAAAGTAGACAATAAAAGAACCATACCAATTATCATTCCACTCAACACTACCACTTGAGTTTCTTTTAGGTGAAACTCATACATTTACTTAAAATAAAAGAAAATATATTCATGCGAGTCTTATGTTGATCAAAAAATTCAAAAACAAAATTAGAGGGGAAAAAATAATTCTTTTTAAAATACCACATGGAAAATAAACACAAAAGAAATCTTTAAAAATTTCGAATGCTAAGACACAATTCCATTGTTGAATTTGGCACTTAATTTATTGTGGCTTGGTAGGGTTTTAGGTTTTTGAGATTATTTATAGTTGAAAGAAAGAAAGATTGAAAAATTCTAGTCCACTTCAAAGAAGTTGTGGATTGTAATGCATACCCACATAAAAGGCCTAGGTCTCAAGGTTTGTGACCTTCCTTCTCTACTTACATTGTAATTTAGAACCATTTAGAACTTTATAATTTTTAACAGTTTAAGAAATATTGTTTATGGTTGTCTACATGGTAGGGATTAAAGGTCTTGCATTCTTTATTGATTTATTTTGGAAAGATCATCTTTTATGATTATTGTTGAATGCCTCCTAGGTATAGGGAGTAAAACCAAAAGATGTTGGGAGCATGCATTAGAGTATTGACATTGTCGTAATCTCCTAGTTGTGCCCTTACTATTGTTATAGAGGTTAATAGTTGGTAGTTATGAGACTGCATATAAATTTTAGACTATAGTAAAGTATGTTGTTGCATCCTCACAACTTGATTACATAGTTAAGAGCTCTACCTCACAAGGAAGCAACAATGAGCCACATGTCAAAAGTTGGAGATGTTCAAAGGTTAAAGAAAGGTTTTATGTCACATCCTTGTAGCAATTTTTAAAGGTGGTTAGTTGGATTTGTGACCCCTTGAGGTTATGTTTATGATGATCATGATGGTTTCTTTCATTATCACAATGATTAGTGGGGAAAACATTTTCCAACCATGAGCTTGCAAGGAAGAATGAAATGTTATAACAATGTTTTGTAGGACCCAATTTTCACCTACAGAGAAGTGAGGATGTTAGTGTGGCATGCATATGATGGAATAATATACAATATAGTTGTATGTCATGGTTTTTCAAATTTAAATTGTAGTTAAGATGGGTAGGTGGTGAGGATGTGATAAATAAAAGGTAACTCATGATAAGTTAGCCACAACTTTGTGATAATTTTTTAAAATAGTTCTTTAAGCTTGCAGTTGTGGAAAGTGATACATGTCTAAAGAAATTTTGAAGGGAGTGTGTAAAATTTGGATAATTAGAATATAGGTGAACCCAATGAGTGATTATCATGTCTATTACAACGTGAGCCATGACTGCCACACAATATAATTATAGAATTCTTGACTATATTTTTGTAATTGCATAGTTTTTTATTGTATCGATCAAAGATAAATATTATAAATAATGAAAAATATATATGGGTTTCATAGCATAAGAGATAAATAAAGGAAATTACATTTAATCATAAAATATGGTGCAAATTAGAGAATCATTATGCCTTGTTTTCATTCCTTTTACAAGATGTTAACTATTAGCCATTTTGCCCCTCCCACCAAAATTCATATTTTGGGTGGTAGTCAGGTCCAACAGTTAGATATTTGATATTTCAAATATTGGACATGTCAAAAATATGTATATAAAACTTAGTTCATATACATTATATCCTAAGTCTTCATGTTGTTTCACAATTATAAACACCTCAGATGGGCCCGCATCTTCTTAGCCATCCAATTTAAAGAGATCAATGAGCATCACTTTATCAATATGCAAAGTCACACTATGAATATTCATAGTGACATGACGATAATGTGACACACATTCGAGTGGGCCTCTTGCTTCGAGCCATGCGTAGTAGTCAGTGAAACATTGAGAATCGCAGATTAAACATAGATCTACGATTGTCATTTTGTCGCTATAGAAAATGCAAGATCTTTAGTCATAGTGACATAAAAACAACATGCCATGCATCCCAGTGGGCCACTTCATTTTTGTGGCTGATGGATATGTCAGAATGTCATGACAACAATCTGAGTTTTATTTGTGCTTTACAAAAGTGGGCCAATCTCTTAATGTGCCTTCATCCAACATTGGTCTCAAAGAAGATCTATGGCTATCATTTTGTTGCTATGGAAAGATGCAAGTTTTTTTGTCACAGTGACTCAAAAATAACTTTCCATGTGGAGGTGGTGGGACTAGCCCATGCAGGGATTTTCCAAAGGTTTCTCTATCATGAATGGGGCTCTAACTATTAGGTTCCTATTTGATACATATATAAACACGGAGAGAAAGGATATTTTGTCATGGTTGTCTAATCTTCCAAGATTGACGATTGTCACTTTGTTGCTATGGGAAGTTGCATAATGAATATACATAGGGGGATAGCAACAATGCAACACATGTCCTAATGGGCCCACCATAGATCATAAGGTGTTGTATTTTCTCCACCATCAGATTGAAGACTAATCAAGGGTTGTCATTATGTTGCTATAAAATATTGCTAGATCTTTAGTCATAGTGACATTATGACAAGTTGACATGTGTCCTAGTGGGACTAGGTGGTAAAGTCATAATATAGAGGGTAGTCAGTGGTCAACATAAAGTTAGAAGGTTAAACAGGGTGGAAGAATGTTTTGTTATCATTGGGCCACATGGTGAAGGTGAGGGTGGAATTTGTTTGACTTGTTGATATAACTGATTTGGCATGTTGAGAATGAAGCAAGAAAATCTTTTAATGGCTAGTCAATCTTTTGATCACTTGCAATCACTTTTTAATGATCTCCATGCCTATTTAATACAGAGGACATTCTTCTCACTGCTTGGTTTATCCATCTACCCAGTCAAAATGATAATGGCCTTCATTTCTATCTTCTTAAGGCTCCGTTTGATGAATGATATAATTTTCCTACATCTGGATGTGTACCAAGATAATATCCTCCCTAGATTTGTAGTGATTGTTCTCTACAACCTTAATGGCAATGGTTGAGTTTTTTCCATAGGGAAAAAGCTATCTCAATTATGCTTTAACTATAAAAGCAAGTTTTGTGACTCTTCCAAGGATTGGTAATTTTTTCTTTGATTCTATAGCATTGTATTCTATGCTTTGCTACTATAATTTCCTATTGCCTATGAATGAATATATTTCTCTACTATACCTCATTCCCTCATTAATATAAGTGCAAAACCATCTTGCCTTTGTTAATGTTTTGTTTCTTATTCTTTGATCTATATGACAATATCTACTTTGCATTGAATGTTATAGAGTGAAGTTCCTTCCTTGCAACATCTCATTGGGTTTCTAATTTATATGTGGTTGTTGAATTAGAGAAAAAATTGAATCAGTGAATTTTGAGGTTATATTGATGAATAATGCATTGTTAGGTAGAGATATGACTAAACAAACTATTTTGGTGTATCACCCCATTAGATTAGATTAGGTAGTTTTGCTTCCATGGATTCATTCTCCCTTTTCCTCTCAAGAAGTAGTTAGATGCACCTTGATAGTAAGGAAGTTGACCTTCTTTGGAGAGTCAATCTCATAGTCCAAGTCCCACAAATTGGGGATTGTTTCCATGTTTCACAAGGTTGCCTTTAGGTAAGACTTTAGAAAAGGGTGCAAACTTTTATGACAACAATTTTTGGCATGCTAGTGGGACACTCATATTGAAGCATCTAAGTTCATTGGAGTCAAAGAAGAACTTAAAATCATGCTAAGGAAATAGTGCTGCTCTCAATTTTCTAGGCCTTCATGAGGCTCACATTCAAGAACTTGGTGACTCCACTCTACTCTCACATCTAGTTTCAGACCAAAGTTGCTATGATTCATGCCCAAAGCTCAAACGAGGGCATCTTCTTCAGGTAATTTTCAATACACTAAGCTTTTATTATCAAATCCTAGAAGAAAGAGAACTAGATTATCTTTATCACTAGTTAGGAGTGCATAAGTAGCTAATACACTTGCAAGATCTTTCTCTACCCCTCTTGGTTGATAGATCACAGCCTAGGGTGCCATCTTCCCATATAAATAGATCACTTTTCCATATGACATAGCCTAGAGTCCATGCTTTTGCCACCTTCAATGGTGGAAGTCCCCTCCTTCTGGCTCAAAGAAATGATATCCCAACTATAGCTCCTAAAAGCATACCTAATTTTACTCGGGAGACTTCCATCTCCCCTATATAACATATTCAATAAAATTGAAATATGTGTAATATACATTGTATTATAGAGGATGATGTTGTTTTTAGATTGCTAGCCTCATCACTAAAAGGAAAAGCCTTACAATTGTATAGGGGTTTACCACATAATTCTATTACTGATTGGGATGAGTTAGGAGTAGGACTTTGCAAACAATTTGAAGATAAAAGTTATCACTTTTGGAGTAGCTAACAACTATCAAAAGAGCATCCCATGAATATATGACTAATTTTAATTATAGATTTCAGAAGACATAGGATATAATACCTGTTGCAGTAAAGTCCACCCCTAGTAATGCTTTCTTGTATTACCTCAGAGCCTTTAATAGTGATGTAGCTACCACTTTACAATCTATGGGGTGAGACACTTTACCAGATGCCAATAAAATTTCTATAAGGGCATAAAATATCTTGATTCAGGGATGGAATTTAGCTCCAAGGCTTCCAATGCCTTTCTTTCCTGACATGCCTAATCATCAGCCTACTGTAGCCCCTATCCCTACTACATCTACAAGTCATCCCCTTGCTACTGTCCCTTCAGCCTCCACATCTTCAAATGGAATAGATGAAATTAAAGATATGATGTAGTCTATGATACAAAATATAGACAAGAAGTTGGAGGATTAGGATAAGAAGCTAGAGGATAGTTTCTCAATGATAAAAAAGATGAGTAACAAGGTGGTGACCGTAGAAAGGCAACAATCCCAAATCAATAAGCCCCCCCCAACTTCAGTATCAAGGTCCCATACATAATAGGCCTCCAAATCAAAATTAGGGTCATGCTCCATATAATTAATACTCCAGCTACAAATAAAAACCTAAACAAAGAATTAGTCCTTCAAGATAATCTTGCTCAAGATTAAGAATTCTGCCCTTCTTGTAACTATTCCTATGGATATTGTATGTGTCAGAAGGTAGAATCATTCCTAACACTAACTACACAAGAGAAAGTAACAAGAAAACAATATAATGTTAGTCAACCTACTAATGCTTCTCATCTACAACAACAAGGTGATTTTTCTTTCATGTACCATCATCCATAGGAGTATTGTCATGCTAATCATTATGCCATAGCTTATTATACTAGAGGTAAAAGAAGATCTATTGGAGATGTTATCCCCCCACCATTTCAAGCTTCAACTTCAGATGCTACTCCTCATGTACCAGTGATGAATGTACCATCCAATGTTGCTCCTCAACCAAGGCAAGATATGAGCAACAAGTCTACTGAACCTCAGACTTCTCAAATTCAGCCACCTATCCATGCAACTCCCAAGGCTCCAGTCAAAGCAACTAATACTCCTTTCAATGTGGTAGATCAAATGAAAAAGACTAATGCCAATATCTCTATATGGGATGCTATTGCTACCATATCATCATAGAAGAAGTTATTGCATCAAGAGTTAGAGAACATGGAGGTGAACGATTAATCACCTAGGGAGGATAAGGCAACAAGCTTGATGCAACCGATAGAAGAAGGAGAACTAAGGAAAAAAAACCTCCTCCTTTTTATGTCTCTTCGATCATAGGAGATAAAATAGTCCATAATTTCATGATTGATTTAGGGCCTAGTAGCTCTGATGAAGGGTGCTCCCCTTGATACCATGAGCTCATAACAAAAAAAAGAAACAACAACAAATGCAAGAACAAAATATGGACTTATTATTTGTGCCACAAATGCAGTATTACAAAATTCACAAGTAAAATATGCTAACCCACATGGGCACCTTCATTTCAATAATCTACAAGACAAGTTGTGAACTATCACCTAGAGCTATCCTAGACAATGTTCGAGCCTTTCTTAAATAAGCAATTTTATGCTACCTGAGAAGGTTCTAGACATTGAAACTTAATACCTAAGGCCAATAGACCCTAATACTACATATAGAGTTGGCCAAATACATCTATGACAATTATTATAGATATTTTGAGTAGCCCAACATTGAAAGACCATTACTCACAAACCATTGCTCCAATTGGCTATTATAACCACTTTTTAGATATATCAACTCGTGATCTATAGGCCTAGAACCATGCTAGCACCCTTCTGTTGAGTTTTTAGACCTCATTCGAGCACTCTAAGGCCTCCAACAGTGAGCTTGAATATTTGTTTACAAAATTTTCCACCAAAAATCCACAATAACTTCTACGATACTTATGCTTGAGCAATAAGAATTTTATGGTAGGCTTACAACTCTAAAATCAACCTTCCTATAGAAAACAAGAACATTCCAAGCTCATATGAAAAAATTACTAAAAATAGCAAGTTCCCATAAATAGTAACCACCTTGTCTACTAGTCCTTATTAAAATAGAAAAGGCTAAAAATAAATTATTTTTGGGTGATGCAAGATTTCTCTTACACTCAAGATGCTCCTACATCAAACACCTAGGGTAATTTGAGAAGTGACCCTGTCACATCTTAGGTGTTCAGAGGAAAACCAAGATGGTTAACCTCTTCTTTTGCTAGTCATGATGAATCCTCAACTAGCCTCCCTTTCTATTTGACCAGATATTCCTCATAAGTTCTGTTCCTAGTACTTTTGTCAGTAAGACTGTCTAGTATCTTCTCAATCTTTTTTTTAGCCAAGCTAGCTACTGGAATACTCCATTGCACTTCTATGACTTCATCTCCCTCACCTCCTTCATAATACTCTATCAAATCTAAAATGTTAAATACTAGTAAAATATTCAATTTAGTAGGAAACTCCACTTCATAAGCATTTTGTAAAATCATGCCTTTTCACTATCTTGTACAGTCCAAACTTCTTCATCTTTAGCTTATTATATGTCCCCACTAGAAAATGCTCCTTTCTCAAATGAACCATGACTTCATCTCTAATATGAAATTCCTTATACCTCCTTTTCACATCTGCCTTAGCCTTATATTGTGTATTCATCTTTATGATGTGCTTCCTCACCTCCTCATGGATGTTCTTCAAATGTTCAACAAAATCTTTTGCTTCAACACTACGTATCTCTCCTTTATCGAACTGCCTCAATTTAGAAGCATTTCTGGGAAAACTCCCATATACAATCTAGAATAGTGATAAACCAGTACTCCTATTGATATAATTATTATATGCAAATTTTGCCTATGGTAAAATCATATCCCATCCTTTTGGTATATCTCCAACCAAGCATCTTAGAAAGTTTCCTAAACTGCAATTCACAACTTATGTCTGTCCATCAGTCTATGGATGATGTGATGAACTAAACTTCAAATCTATCTTCAAATTCTTCCACAATGTATGCTAGAAATACCCAACAAATTTGGTATCTTGATTTGAAATGATACTCTTTGGCAAACCATGTAGTCTCACCACTTCTTTGAAAAACAACTCTACTACATGAACAACATCACTAGTCTTCTTGCAAGGAATAAAATGTGCCTTCTTTGAAAACCTGTCCACCACCACAAAAATAGAATCATGCTTTCATTGTGTCCTTAGTAATCCAAGAATAAAATTCATGCTAACATCCTCCCATGGCTTCTCTAGTATAGGTAATGGTTGATAAAACCCTATATTCTGTTTCACTACTTTCGCCATCTGACATACTCTACAACTCTATACAAACTTCTTCACATCTTGTTGCGACTATGGCTATTAATAATTCTCAACAACCAAATCTATGGTTTTATCTCTGCCAAAATGCCTAGCCAATCCTCTACTATGCTTCTCTTTCATGAGATTGTCTCTCATTGAACTTCTAGGAATGCACAACTAGCTTCCTTTTAACAACATACTATCTTGGATCATGAAATCTAACCACTTTGTCCTGTCAAGTGTAACAAGTTTTGTAAAAACCTTCCATGCTTCACCAAAATCAGGATCACCTAGATACAAAATACTGAGTTCCTTGAATCCAACCACCTCTATCTGTATTTCTGTCAGTAAAAAGTTGTCTTCTACTAAGAGCATCTGCAACTTTGTTAGACTTATAAACTCCTGTATTTCAAAACAAATGTATACCTCTGGAAAAACACAACCCACTTTAAATGCCTTTGGTTCAATTTTCCTTGACTATTAAAATATTACAAAGCTTGATGATTAGTACACAAAACAAACTTCTTAGGAAGAAGATAGTGTCTCCAGTTCTTCAATGCTTGAACTATAACGTAAAATTCAACTATAGAAAGGGAAAGGATATAGTTGAATTTTATGCCTTAAGGATATATAAAATTCAACCATATTGTCAGTACTTCCACCATCAATGATCACATCACAACACTTATCTTCACATCTACACCTTGTGCAAAACAAACTCCTTCTTTGATCAGGTTCATTCTCACCACTCAATAGGACTCTTCTGTTAACTAGGACTTCACCTCTTTTAGCATAGTCAGAATGTGATGATCTGGCATCTTCATCAACATGTGCAACTCTGTCCTAGCCTTCTATTCTTTGATCTATCCTTCCTTGGTGCTAGGTACATTTAAATTCTCTGTGCCCTTCTTCCCTGCAGTGAAAATATTTCCTACGAAAGCCTCCTCTTCCATATCCTTGTCCTCTTCCTCTTCCTCTTTGATCTTTATTGTTTTGATCATGGAAATGATTGGAATTATTTCCCCTCTAGTTCTAAATGTTATTCCTAGACTCGTCATTGTTCTTCTGATCATCATTACAACCTCCATAAGATCGCCCACCAGATCTTCCACCGCAACCTCTTCCACTATTCTTGTCATTAAACTTCTTGTTTAGTTTCTCCTCAACTCTTAGGGAAAACTAGTATGCCTCCGCAATATTCTTCATTCGAACCAAAATTAGTTCATCCTGAATACTTGGCCTTAACCCATTAAGATAATGGGCCACTTTCTCCTTATCAACTTTTTTATGGCTGGTTCTAATGAGAACTTGGTAGAACTCTTCAGTATACTCTTGAACAGATTTTCCTGCTTGCTTCAACCCTTGCATTTTCTTCAACAGATCAAGATTGTAATCCATGGGAATGAATTGTCAATTCAATTTAGCTATCATCCACTCCCATCTGGTGATTTTATCCTTTCCCTTTCTATTTCACTCCAACTAAACCTCCTGCCACCAAATCTTTGCATGTCCCTTCAGTTTTTCCTTCACAAACTTGACCCTATCAGGATCCTCAATATCTTCACACTCAAAGTACTCTAGTTCATTGATTCAAGCTTAGGTCTTTTTCAGCCAATCTTGGAGATGCCCCTAAAAAGCCACTCTTCCTCTGGTTTTAGAACTACCTTTGCTTCGACATTTTCTTCTGCTCCATCCTTATCCTCACTTTCATCTCTTATAGGAATATTTATTGCTCTATGTATTTGTTCTTGCAATCCTTGCATTTGTCTTTGGAGGGATCTAAAACCTTTAGGTGTAACACCTTTAGCTCATCTACCACGCTCTCTTCATGGAGACATTTTCATGCTGCTACTGTTGAAACCCTAGTGCAAACTACCTCATAATCAACAATCTATCTACATGCTCAGCCCAAACCATGATCCTAGTGCGAACTGCCTCATAGTTGGCAATCTATCCACACACTGAGGAACCTGATTCTAATACCACTTGATGAAAGGTGCTCCCCTTAATACCATGAACTCATAATAGAAACAAAGAAACAATAACAAGTGCGAGAACAAAATATGGACTTCTTATTTGTGTCATAAATGTGGTATTACATAATTCACAAGTATAATATGCTAACCCATATGGGTGCCTTCATTACAATAAACTGCAAGATAAGCTACGAACTATCACTCAGAGTTGTCCCAGACAATGTTTGAGCCTTTCTTAAATAGGCAATTTTATATTGCCCGAGAAGGTTCTAGACATTGAAACTTAATACCTAGGGCCAACAAACCCTAACAATACATATAGAGTTAGCAAAATACATCTATAACAATTATTTTAGATATTTTGGGTAGCCCAAATTTAAAAGGCCATAACTTAGGAACCATTGCTTTGATTGGCTATTATAACCACTTTTCAAAAATTCCAGCTCATGGTCTACAGGATCAAAATTGCACTAGCACCTTTTTGTCAAGTTTTCATATCTCATCCAGGCACTCTAAGGCCTACAACGGTGAACTTGAAGATTTTTTTACAAAATTTTCCATCAAAATCCACAATAACTTCTCTGATACTTATGCTTGAGAAATTAGATTTTTATGGCAGGTTTATAGATCTAAAATGAACCTTCCTATAGAGAATGAGAAGATTCTGAGCTCATACAAAAAACTTACTAAAAATAGCAAGTTCTCATAAATAGTAACCACCCTATCTACTAGTCCTTATTAAAATAGAAAAGACTAAAATAAGATTGCTCTTACACTAGGATGCTTCTGCATCAAGCTCTGCAATGCCTAGATGTATAGTTGAACTCCTTTATATCATGTATGAACCAATGGTGAGGGATTTCCTTAAGATAGATGGTAGCTCTGTTAAGATTGTAGGGATCCTAAAAAATGTGGAAATGGCCTTGCATGCATGCCTTGGTTGTACTATAATTCAAGATACATTAGTAGCTAAGGTTGAACCACATTTTTCCATATACCTTTCTAGGGATTTCACATCACAAATAGAAGGTCATATTGTAGTAGATTGGTCATATATGTTCTTTAGAACAAGGTATGGGACAAAAGCTTCCATAAGAGTAGAACCTCTATCCCTTAATCATATAGAGACTTATACTCCTAGCCCCATAAACATGAATTGCACTATTCATGAGATAGATGATAAAGACATAGCACAAGAGCCTACTACTTCTTTGTTAGAGGTGCCTGATTATGTCTTGTATTAATGGGCCACTACTTATCAGTTTGATCCAGTATAAGAAGCCCTAGAGACAAGCCTTGGCAGATATTTCTTATTAGAAAAAGATGCTCCTATTCCTAATCTAATAAAGAAGGAAGAAGATATTGATGGATTGTGGAGTATGTTTTTTGATGGCTTGAGGAATAAAAATTTCTTAGGGGTTGGTGTCATGCTCATTTCTCCTGAATTGGAGAAATATTATTTATCTTATAGGTTCCAGTTTAGCTACACAAATAATGTGGCAGAGTATGAAGCATTGATTCAAGGCCTCCATCTAGCTCACAATAGGGGAATCAAAACTCTAAGGGTCTTTGGAGATAGTGAACTGGTTGTTAATTAAGTAAGGAGCTATAACACCACTAAAAAAATCTGCTCAAATCATATAAACATATAGTTTGGGATTTTCTTGAGGGATTTTAGGAGTTCAACATCCAGAGTGTCCCTGGAAGAGAAAACAAACATGTTGATAGATTAGTAGCAATGGGTGCTTGTTATGGTGTACTAGAGCATGTTAAGGATAACATAGAACAACATATTAGGTTGGTTGTAAGACCTAGAATTCTAGACAACTATACAAATTGGCAAGTGTTTGATTTCGATTATGAAAATTGTCAATTTCTTGCAAAATGAGGAATAATTCTTTCAAAAAAACCAGGCTAGGCACCAAAGTTAGTATGGGGACCAGATCATGAACTTGAACTCCAAAAAAGTTCCTAAAGGTCTAGTCACCTTGGAAGACATATTCAACTTTGATGATTAAGCAAGGAACAAAGGCTCAAATCTAACTACAATGAAAGATGACCACACACTTGTCACTATTGCTAATGGGAAGACTCTCAGTTCGGGAAATGTATGCTCTGAAATTGAATAAGAAAGTTTTGTTCAATTATGTCAATAATTCAATGATATATTTGCATGGATATATGATGATTTAAAGGGTTTTAACCAAAGTTTGTTTCAACATACCATAGAATTGAATAGTGATGCAAGGATTTTTAGGCATAAGAAAAGACTAGTTAACCCTAGGGTTGAACCATTAATGAAAAAGGAGTTATCCAAGCTTATAGAAGCTAACATAATTTTTCCTATTAAGAATTCCTCTTGGGTAGCTAACCTTGTTCTTGTTAGGAAGAAGAGTGGGGAGATTAGACTATGTGTATATTTCATAGATCTAAACAAGGCCTCTCTTAAAGATCACCACCCTTTGCTTTCCATGGAGAAAATATTATCCAAAGTTAGTGGTTCAGAAAGATTTTCTTTCTTAGATGGGTTTTCAAGATATAATCAGGTGTTAGTCCAAGAATATGATAGATACAAGACAATATTCACTACCAAATGGGGTACCTATGCTTATTGTAAGATGCCATTTGGACTAACCAATGTAGGTGCTACTTTTCAAAAGGCAATGGAGATGGCCTTCAAGAATATGATTGAGAAGTTTGCATTGGTTTACCTTGATGATATAATAGTCTACTCCAAGAATGTGGAAGATCAAATTGGTCATTTGAGGCAAGTGTCCATTAGATGCAAGGAATATGGCGTGTCCCTGAATCCTAAGAAGTGTGTGTTTGCCACTAATCAAGGAAAGCTCTTAGGAAACATTGTGTCAAGAGATGGGCTAACCATAGATCTAGAGAGGGTAGAGGTTGTAAACTCAATTTGTGTCACAATCTAAACCCTTCTATCCAAGTGATTCCATGAGTTTAGAATGCTTGGAAGCCATCTTAGAGCTCCCTATCCATGGAGTGAAAGAGAGTATGATTCAAATATGAAGGCTCTCAGATGAGCCTTAGAGATACCCTTCTTGCTAGTAAACCATGCAATGGGAGGTTCCAAAGATGAGATGCAAGAATATAAATGCCCACAAGGAGTTCCTCAAGGATGCAAATATGGAGTATCCTAAGATGAAATGCAAAATATAGCTATGGTAATAGGAATGAAAGTGTTACAAACCAATCTAGTTATGCTATCTGATCTTAGATTATTACCAAAAAAGAAGTTAAGCTACATGCAACTATTACTAAAATGTCATATGATCTTAAGCTAGTATGTGATGGATGAGAGAACTAGACAAGGGATGAGAAGTTCTCCATGAAGCTCCAAAGAAACCTATTAGAAAACCTACAGCATAACAATAATCAAAAGATGGATCCTTTGACAAGGGGAGAGCTCTTTATTTTAAAGTTGTACAAATGGTAGAGATCAAAGTCAAGATAGTGGAATTTGAAAATAGAAGTGATCCATGTGCACACATAAGTCAACCGATAAAAAAAAGAATAAAATAGAAGTTGACTTTGCATATGAGACAAAAAGAGTCTTTTCCTTTAATTTGAAAAATAGAAATAATGCTTTATGTGTGCACTTTAAGTGGGTTTGAAGAAAGGGGGCTTTTATTTAATAAAAAGGGGACATGTTCTTTTAATCAAATAATGAACTTGGGATAGCATAGTCAAACTATAGGTTATAATCAAATTAATTGATTATTAGCAACTTGGTCTAGGTAAATGATTAATTAATTTAGACAAAATGCTAAGAAGGGGGCTAATAATCTAGATGACCATTTTTAGGTGATTAAATTTGCCTCTCTTTGACTAATGCATGATCGATCTGGGAACACATTACATCAAAGAAAATAGAAGCCAAGTATGCAATAATAGATAGAGATATTTGATTCCGAAGAATGAAATGCAAAAAGAGATAGTAAATTCTAAATGTACAACCTGATAGCGGTAGTACTGAACATTAGGAAAGAGATGATCCCAGAACTCAAGAAGAATGTTAACACTAAGCAAAGAAGATAGATCAAGGGAAAATAAAAAGATCAAACATATGCTCCTAAAAAATAGATAGCTATAGCAAGTGATGATAGAGAATTTTTGCCCCCTCGGGATCAAAATTGAAATGAGGTAAGGGGATATAGAAATGATCTAGATATGAATAAATTGAGATATAGGATAGTCCAAGATGAGATATAGAGGATTAGAAACAAAGAGTGACCATAAGAAACTGATATAATGTCTTAGTTTGACTAGAGTTGACCACAAAGGGTAAAACATGAAAATAAGGTCAAATCAAGTAGACATAAAAATGTGAATTAGAGTAGATATGAAGTGTAGAAATGATGAAGACATGAAGATGCCCTAGCAATGATTTAAAGATTAGACCTCAAGAGGTCAGCTAACTTCATAGAAGAAGGTAAGATTTTAAAATGTGATTTTTACTATCAAGATAAAATTGGATTTCAATTTCGATCCCAAAAATGAATTCAAGACATCAAAATTAGCCAGGTTTTCAATTTTCACAAAATTTTGAGGAGTTTGAAAAATGGGTCAAAATTAGGTCAAAAGGTCATATAAGGGGTCCAAGTGTCTTTCAAATCATTTTGTCTTTTGTGGTTTTTAAGAGCTTGTGAGTGGTTGAGAGAGCATCATGGCTTTAGCAAAAAATTTGACTCATCGACACCATTTCAAGTGCGGTCAGTTGCACAACTGACTGGCCGACTATGAGGTGCCGATAAGTTTTCAACTTTTTGCCACTTTTTTGAGCATTTATTAGTTTTTTTTTTGCATGTTTTAGGATTTTCATATGATAGTTTAAAAAGTATCACATGAATACTTTAAAAAATATAACGCGATACTTCATATGAAAAAAAGTATCGCACAAATTGTCTATAGTATATCGTATAAACCATACCCAAATGTCACACGAACCGGTGCAGAATGTCACCTGAGAAAATTATATCACATAATTATAGTAAAGAATATCACGTGACATTTGATCAGCATAAAGTATCGCTTGCATATAGGAAAATGTGGCATACGATCTATTGTTTGTTTTTTTGTTGTTGGATTTTGCATGTTTGTTGATGTTTACTGAAATTTTCCTATTTTGTGTTGCGAATGGTGTTTTTGACCCTTCATATTAGAGCCCCCAAATTTTTTGGTTGCGGGTTTTACAGTACCTTGATGATGGTGAGTGGGCAACTATAGCAAGTATGGGGTTGAGGTGGGTCATGCGGATGCCCCACATACGGGCAAACAATGGGTCGTTGATTGCACTAGCTGAGAGATGGCATAATGAGCACAACACCTTTCACTTACCTACTGGAGAGGTAACCATCAATTTAGAGGATGTATAACACATCCTTCGAGTACCCTACCATGGTGATCCAGTAAGTTCTAAGTTTGATTATTGTTTTGCATTTTTAGGTTTTGATATCCATGTGAGGTATGCTGATGCAAGATTTGGTTATATGTCACATGTATACTATGATTAGACCCTGACAAAGGGGAGGGTAGTGATATAGGAGTTGTTCCAAGATGTTACCATCCTAGACCACTATCTAAGTTGGGAGAAAATCATTGATGAGTATGGTGCTAATTACCCACTGTCGTGTTTGTTATGTTCATTGGTGGCATAGGCTCTAGTTACTGACAGGAGCTAGAAGGGCTTCCCACTAGGATGGGGTAGATTGGTGGAAAATCTAATTGCATAGCCTCACATGATGACATGGGGACCAAAAATCCTTGTAGATATATATCATGAGTTGCATTGATCATATATCATGAGGGACACTCTTGGGCATGTGGAGCAGTGCTGGATCAGATATGAGCATGGGAGTACATTATTATCATTTGACCATGGGTTTAACCATAGGAGCATAGCCAACCCTACATTTTTGAATATATGGGGTTTGTACCATAGACCCATAATAGAGACATTTCATATTATTGACAGATTTTTGATGAGCTAACAATGTTCATATGGTGATCGTATCGAGATTGTCATAGATGGTTTGACTCTTAGGAGCTAGAATATATGTGATACAGTAAATCATTGGTAGACAAATAGTAAGATATAGTGGAGCAATTTGTGATTAAGTGAGTTTGGTAGTAGTTTGCAAAGTGACAAGTAGTCATAGTAGAGATGATGACCTATTCTTGATTCCACTTAGATGAGGCACGAGACTAGCTGCCCATGTTAGATTATTAGATACCCATCTAGGAGATAGTAGCTTAGTGAAGACACCTTGGGATTATCATCTAGATGTTGCAGATGTAGGGGCAAACCCAACATATCTATATGAGAGGTAGAGGCATCCATTCTATCAATTTACAAAGCTAGATGCTCTACCTGCAGTAGCAAGGCATAAATGAGATGGAGGCAGAGGAGGAGGAGGAGGTAGAGGGGGGAGATAGATGAGGTTGAGAGTAGTTCTCGATCAGGGAGGAGATAGATATAGGTGCAGGCCACAAGGGAGGAGGAGGAGGAGGAGGTGCCACTGAGGTGATAGAGTGGGGCAAGTGGAGATATAGGTAGAGTAGCTAGCCAAAGGAGAGGGTGACCAAGATTCCAAGATCTGGGCTCTAGAGGCTAAGCTATAGGAAGCTCAAGTGACCATTGCTATGTGAGATTAGTAGCTAGTGGATGCATAGGCAGAGACAAACAAATGAGAGCAATCTCTAAGAGATGATCTAGCAGAGGCTCAATGAGAGATGGAGCAACAAACAGCTAGGGAAACTTACTATCATGGGGTATATATTACTATGGTCCCTGTGGATTGATGAGTGCCTATGTACTCAGAGAGAGCTGGGAGATTAGAGGGTGTAGTATAGGCACCAAATAGGAGACATGCTCTACCACTAGGGCCAACACCAACTACAGAGGGCGTGAGTCAATCATAGGCCAAGGTTGATAGTTTTGATTGTACTCCATGTATTTTTGAGATGGATATCTAGATTTTGGATACCACATTTGTATATGTACAGTGAAACATTGATATATTTGAGATTCTAGATTTGATCGACAAATTTTGTGTACTTGTCTCATTTTGATGGATCTTTTAGGGTAAAAGAAAAAACCCGTCACCCTTTTGTAAAGGAAAACTCTAAAAAAAGTATAACTCTTCACCTTCAATGACATAAAATTGGTATTATTATTTTGAATTTGGAAATGAAGTAAACTAATGAAATGTGTAGAAATGGATGAAGTTTAGGATTATAATTTTTAATAATTATTTGGAACAAGAATTAATATATTTTTCAAATTTTTATAGATAAATTTTTAGGTGCTGAAAAACACTAAAAATTAGGGGTCTAGTTCCCATCACAAAACTATAGGGAAATAAACTTATTTCCCTTTGATCTCAGACTATATTATAGATAACATATATATCTAGAAAAATCAAAAATAAAAATTGGCTTTAGATCTATATTTTCTCTTTTATAAGGATTGAAATCTCAACTCACTTGAAATCGATAGTTTTCATCTCCAACCACATATTTCAAAATAAATCTATTCTAACCAGGAGAAAACTTATACATTCTAGAAGAGGACTTTCTCCTTTAGAACATCATATAATTTTTAGAATTTTTTGATATAATCTAATATTTTTTCTTTCTCAAAACTAACATCTTTTTGAGTGTTAAAATATGTGATTGTAGAATTTTTTAATTACAATATACTATATCTAATTAAAACACCATAAAATCTATATAAGAATATTCTTGACTCTGAGCTCTATAAAATGGTTTTTAGATATTATTAAAAAAAATATCATAAAAAAAATTAAGAGTTATTGAAACACCACTTTCTTGAAATAATTTTATTTCTTCAGTAATTGGATACAAACTTGTATAAAACAAGCATTTAATAGACATTTCCAATTGGAAAAGTGTGAGACCATATATAATTTATCTAAAATGAATTGATCTAGACCATATGCTTAAAATAATATATTTTTAGATAAAATACTCAAATTCAATCATTCTAATAAGTTAGCCTAAAAGGTGACACAACTTTGTACTTTTAGCCTTCAGCATTTTAAGTTTTCATCTGATGTTTTAGTTTCTCGCTCACATATATGTTTCTTTTATGTTCATGTTGATATGCTCATGTTAATGTGTTCGTGTATCTTTCTCATTTATGATGTTTAGCTCTCATGTGTATGATATAGACTTATGTTTTTAAAACGTGTAAACTTGGATAGATCGAATGTGTAATTTTTAGATTAACCCCTTGTGATGATAGGATAGCAAAGAGGTGAATTGAAAGATCAAAAAGATGGAAATCCATGACCGAGAAGAAAGCAAAGAAAGATATGGAAGTAGTTAACTAACATGTTCATGAAAAGATGAAGAGAGAGCTCTCCCATATGTAGAAATGCAAGACTAAGCTAGAGAATGAACCTATAATGCAAGCTAATATGAAAAGTGGTTTACCAACAAGAAACATATAACATTTAGACTCTAATTTCATCATTTAGATTTTACAGGGGACATTATGAGATCATACTATTGGTGTTTAAAAATGTTTGAGGGTTTTCAATTATCCCACTGAGAAACTGACATATCTAGGGTAGCTAACTCCCATTTTCAGCATGCCATTTCTGACAATAGGCCAACTATAAGGCATAACCCTTCTTCTACTTCAGGCTCTGCTAAACCTAGGTGGGTAGACCTCAAATTCAAATGATATTGTACTAGTGCAAAACATATCCCTAAATCTATTAAGTAGATGAAACCATTATATCTCCTAGTAACTCATGAAATGATACAGATCTGTAGTAGCTAAATGCAAATCCAAAATATTCACAAGCTGAGTGAGGGTTAAAAATTTAAGTCCTTCAACATGAAAGGTGAAAACATGTTGATTAATAATGTTGATTTTAAAAAACCCTCAAATATCCAACAGTAAGAAACTAATGATCCTGTAACTGATTAGTGCCTTAACCATTGGGAAAATCCATGAATCAAATGCATACATATGGATATTTGATACTTATATATATTCAGATGTTTGATCTATCTATTTAACTTGTAAATAGACATCTATGCTCAATCTAAACCTCATTCTTACATGATATCCCCATCAGCAAACTTGCAAACCTGTTATTTCCCTGAAGCATTTACATAACTACTTGAGTTACAAGAAACAATGAAATAACATATAGCCTTAAGGGATTGCAACTATGATCTAGGCTCTTTGTTCAAAGACCATAAAACATTGAAATTCACTGATAAAGGGAGACAAGATTCAAGATGAAACTCAATTTGCTGTTCTTTATATTAATTTCCTCGAAATAATACAACCATATGCATGAAATGAAAGCATGAAAAACACCTAACAGATTTGAACTATTGGTATTATTCTTCCTAATGCTGTTCACATAAGAGAAATTTACTAAAGAATGTATGGTATCACAGTATGGGAACACATCAAAACTGGATCCAACACCTGGTATCTCAGTAGTGACTGGTTTTTCTCCAAAGACTAGAACCCTTACAATGGATGAAAGATAAAAAGATATAGACCAAGATGAATTCCCAGATCTGATATGAAGATGACATGTGTCCACTTGGAATTTAATCTCGTGCAACTAAATCACCTCTTTCATCTCTCTACCCATTTGATCTGATTTTGTTTTCATCATTACCTGTAACAAACTTGAAAATATTCTCTATTCAATGATTTTGCATCCAAAATATTTGGTTTTCCATGAAACAGCTAGTGAAATTGAGGTTTCACTGAGTGAATCTGAATGAATTCTATCTTAACTACATTTTCACTTCCTTTTAGCCACATTTAGGTCATCACCTGAGTAGAAAAACACAACTGAACTCTAATACCTAAATTTGGTTGTAATATAGAATTCTAAAAGAAAACCTCCTATAGCTTGAACTAGCTACTTCTTGTGCAAAAACTGACTCCAGAATCAAAAAATTTAGATTCTCATGATTTTGGCGATATATAACATCGCCTATTTTGCCTCTCGAAAACCCATTAAATTTCAGTCTGAAAGATGCCCCTTTGTTGGAAAGTTCAGGTATGATGCATCTTTGAAATATAAAATTTGAAAAATTTAAATTAATCTAAAGTAAGAACTTTAGATTAAAATCTTTTTCGATTAAAAAAATGCACGGGACTTCAAATTTTGGAAATGATTAAATTTTTTTGGTATTGCAACTGTTTTCATATTCCCTTGCCCTTTGAATCTGGGGTCAACCTTTGGTTGACCAACTGCCACATGGTAGTCTCCAATTGGTCTGACCCTTGCCACATTATCATCCTTTCATTCACTGCTTGCACTGCCACCTCAGCACACTGATTTAATTACCATGTCATTGCACTCGGGACCTGCCGCCATGTGGCGCAAGCGCGCATTCCCACATTACTTATCTTCCCCAAAACTTATTATTGCAAGAATGCACCTATCACAGCATGTGCCAGGTGGCATCATCCTGTGCATCACTTTAGAATAGATCATTTGCGCCATCTCATCATGTCTAGGTCTCACGCAGCCACATGGCAAAAATTTGCATGCCTGCTTTATTTAACTTCCTCGCAGCTTATTTTTGCGGGCATGCAGGCACCGCACGAGCTCGACACATGTCAAACTGTCGATGCATCTAGATTTTTGGTGCCACATCATTGCACCTATGGATTCTTTTAAAAATTTTCTTTTAATTCATCAGTTGACATCACACCTAGGCCCCACCTTGCACACGACCCTTGCCTTTTAAAAGGTGTCTCTTTAAGACATCATGCAAGGTGTTTGTTTTTGTATTTAACCACAAAATAATCCCCTCATTTTATCAATGTGGGATAATCAATTATGAACATTCTCCTCTCTACTCTGCACTTTCCTTCTTCCAACAAATTCATAACTCCCCTATTTTACACTGCGGGTTACTTTGTTGAATGGTGTGGGGACCTTTGTCACTGCGCTAGGTATTTTCATGCCGTGTGGGTGCTTTTCAAATGCATGAGGGCTTTTAATTTAATGCTACATGTGGAGGCTGCAATTTTTTTTAACATGCATGGGTTTGTTCTTGTTTAGAAATGCAAATTGTGACTCTTTGCTTTCCCTAGCATGAAGGCCCCTGTCTATGACCTTGCTTGCGTGGGTGTTTGCTTATCTTGGATTGTAGATTGCTCCTTGCCCCTCAATGCGTGAGATTTCTTGGGTGAGGATTTTCATTTTTTAGCAATGACTTTATTCTTGACTGTTGCTATTAGCTTCATTTATAGTCGCAGGCTTTTCTTTTTTTGGCGTGCTATAGACATGGACATTTTTGACATGCTGTTGATCTTTACTTTGACCAGTGGCTTGCATTTCTAAATGCTGGCATCTCAGATGTGGGGATTGCCTCAATAAAATTACATGGCTTATCCTTTAATGTGATCCTTTTATACGAGCAACTTTACCTTTTGAATGTGTGGATTCATTTCTCATTGTTGCAGGTACTGCCTTAACTGCGTGGGAGCCTATTGTTTTACTTGGTTGCTGCCTTTAAAAATGTTGACTTCCCATACTCCCCTGCTACTATCCCTCATTTGAATCCATGGGATCCTTTTATATTTATTTCCCATCAGATGAACTCACAAAGGTATAATAAAATGGATTTTTTCCATCTTCCCCAAATTTATATCTTATACTGAATCTAAATGCAACCTATTAGGGAGTGTTCTACTGTGGAACGACTTTGAGATCATGTTTTTTATGAAAGGTAGAGCTACACCTTTCTATTATATTCATTTTATTTGCATCAATCTTCAAGAAACAATCATCTCCTGCCCTTGAAAAAAATGTGATTTTGTTTTGGTCAACTAATCTCTTATTTTCTGATGAATTCAGCTGGGCTCCAAAAAGGGTCTGGCTAAATTTTTTTTTCATTTTTGAACAACTAGATTCTCAAACTAATCCACTAATCTGTTGAATTGATTTGAATCACATTTGATCACTGATTGATCGTTAAAAACTCATTTTGTCACTATTTTGCAAACTGTGAATTTCATGTCAGGAGGTTCGTTGACTGGCCTTAAAAACTGACCCAGACCTCTGACTAGGCTCTAAAATTTTACAGACTGAATCTTTGTTCTACATAATTCTACCTTTCCAAATCTCATCTCATGAAAAATTATTAGTCAAAAGATATTGATTGTCGAAGTTGCCTTCTCAGATTTACCTGCAAGCAAACACGTCAAAAAACAATAAACTAGGTTCGGAATTGGCTTCAAAAACTGGGTGAACTGACACTTAGGAAGATGAAAAATTGAGAAATTGGTTCTCTATCATGAGGAGAGTATGAGTTTGAGATTTGGGCTTATGACTAATAAATGGGCGCATTTGGTAGCAGTCAAAGTGGGCTATTTGGATTTGCAAATAGGAAAAAATGACAAGATAACGATTTTTGCAAATGGAATTGACCTAGAAAAGTGGATTTGTCAAGACTTAAAACTAGGCACAATTAAAGTATTTTTAGTGGAGAACATTATGGTACAATCCATTTGATCTCACCAATCATGGATCTCAAGATATAAGGTCATGAACAGGGCTACTAATCAATCTACAAATGCTGACACCAGTAAACAGTTGGAAAATCCATTTGGAATCACAGTTGAAAACTAATCAAATGGATTTGTCATGAGATGAAACTTGAAACATAACAATTGTCTGATGTCTACAACACAACACAAAAATAATTTCAACATTTTGGTCAACTGGTCAAAAGTTATAACATGTCAAGCAGGGCTTCCCAGAAATATGTGCAATGTACAAAAGCGTGAAAACAGTAAACTACCAACTTTGAGGAATTCAAAACCTAGTCAAACGGACTCAAAATGACTCAAAATTTGAAACATAGGTTCTTGGATATGGAAACTAGATACTCCCAAAGCAGTGAGTCTTGAAACAATTCTAGGTGCAAGATATTTAGGTGCAAACAGGGGTTCCTATCGCTGTTTGACACTTAGGGTAAAATGCAAATTAGACATTGGCTCAAAACAGGACTTCGCCAAACAGCTGAGAATATCAATTTACCATTAAAAAATATGTGAATGGGCTAAATGAAGGGTGTGAGAAACATTAAACACCATTTATGCATTAACTCAACAACGGGGTACATAGGCTTCACAAAGCGTTTATAGGACTCAAATTTCTCAATGGTGCTCAAAATTGACCATGCAATTTTTAGCGCCAACACATACAACCATTACTAGTATAACTGTGAAGATATGAATATGATCGATATTAGATAGGAATGTGGAAATCTAGTCTAAGAATCAAAGACATGTAAGTCAAGGTGGCTACACGATTAGACTCCCTAGGTTTGATATAACAAGATTACACCTGTATCAAGGCATAGGTGCCAGGATAACCCCTAAGTGCAGTCTTGCAAAAAATAGTCAAGGATGATATGTTTGTAAGTCAAAGTTTCAAATAGGACAAGCATTAATTCTTTAAACATTGTATATGAACAAAGTATACCCACAAGAAGAAAGCAAGAAAATATGCCCCATGCCCCTAGTCTTCTAGTCCATGACATCCTCGAAAGACTATTAGGGAGGGAACACATAGCAAAGAAATCAACATAGATAGCACACAAGAAGATAAAGTTCATCATTGCTTAGTCATTTAAATGTTTATGTGCATGTGTGTAAGTCACTTGGCCATTTCTTCAAGACTTGATTCTGATAGTGAGAAATATTGTGAGACATTCGAGACTGTAGGTAAACTATCTAAAAAGTGTTGAGAAACACTATTTTGTGAGTTGTCAAAGAAACCCTAATGCACTCAATAGGCTAAGAAATTGTTCCCCCAAGAAGAGGATAAGAAACAATTCCAAACTAGGAAATGTGTTGTGGAGTGAGTGATTGAGATTGATAGACATAGGTGCAAGGGTCTCAAGTAGCAGATGTTTCTAGGTTTTCACCACTTGGTAGATTTTTTTAGGACTTTTTTCAATTTTTTTTTGTATTTTTATATCTTTTTGGTGATACATCAAATTTCCTATTACAAGGTTTTTACTAAGATGATACCTTTTTTAGGACATTTTTTGCTTTTTAGGATTTTTTTCAAGATCAGTAAGTATATACAAAAGAATTAAGCGGTGAGCCTCTAAGCATAGAACTTCTTTAGATGTAGGACATTGATAGGTTTGACAAGTTCTTCCCCTTCAAG
Source organism: Cupressus sempervirens (assembly GCA_028749045.1). Taxonomy (NCBI): domain Eukaryota; kingdom Viridiplantae; phylum Streptophyta; class Pinopsida; order Cupressales; family Cupressaceae; genus Cupressus; species Cupressus sempervirens. The sequence continues at coordinate 293,694,618 of CM053793.1, read as the reverse complement.
AGTAGATAGTTGATAAGAACCAAACCCAAATACTATTGTGATAATGTATGAGCCTAGCTAATTAGGTTCAAACATTCCCTTCTGCTCTCTATGTTGCTAATTTTTTGGATTCTCTCTAAGCACAAGTTCACCTACTTGAAATGCACAAGGATGAACTTTATTGTTATACTAAGTAGACATGCACTTCTAATAAGCCCTCATGTGATCAAAAGTAGCCTTGCGATGTTCATCAAGAGTCTCTAGTTCTTGTACACAATTCTCTATGGTCTTCATCAGTTATCAACCCCTATAAGGAGACATGCTAGGAAGGGATCTCAACTTCTAATGGGAGGAAAATATCAAAGCCATAGACTAAAGAAAAGGGTGTGGACCCTCTAGGGGTTTGAATGGTAGTTCTAGAGGCACAAAGTGCTAGATTTATCTGTAAGTGCCAATCTTTCCTAGACTTGTGAACCATTCGATGTAACATTTTCAGCAATTTTTTGTTGGAGGCCTCACCTTGGCCATTCCCTTGAGGGTAGTAAATTGAAGACCAATGTTGTCAGATTCAAAATTTCTTGTACAGTTGTTTGAAGTCCTTGTTCTTGAACTGTCCTCCATTATCAATAACAATGGAGGAAGGAATGCCACAATGACAAATGATGTGGTTTAGTATAAACAGGGCAACATGTTTGCTTGTAGTAGTAGATAGTGACATAGCTTCAACCCATTTGGTAAAATAATTAGTTATTGTGATGATGAACTTGTGACCATTAGATAAACTTAGATGAATTTTTCCTACCATGTCAAAGGCCCATTTTTGAAATGACCAATATGTCATAGAGGGAATCGACTTACATACATGAGCATGAATTAATTTACCACAAAGTTGACATTTCTTATAGGACTTGGCATAATGAACATCATCAACTTGCATGGTTGGCCAGTAATAACCCGCCCTAAGCAATTTTTGAGCAAGTGCAAGACCATTAGAATGTGCTCCACAAATAACACCATGAACTTCGGCTAGCACATTTTAAGACTCTTCTAGCTATAAATACATAAGAAATATTTCATCTAGACTCTTTCTATACAAGTCACTAGAGACCAAAGTGTAATGTCAAGCATTGTAGAGGAGTTTTCATTTTTGGTTTCATGTGAGGGTTTTAGGAATAACTTGATCACATAGGTAAGAGAAGATAGATGCATAGCAGGAGGAATCATGACCTACAATAGTGTAGATCACCTAGTTATTTAAGGAAACATATGTAGGATGACATAGTTCTTCCACCAGGAGCTCAAATCATGATTCATGTTCTTGTAGTTGGAGGATAGAGGCTAGAGTGGTCATAGCATTGATAGCCTTATTTTTTGCTCTAGGAACCTGCTAGAATGTCACAAAAGTGAAATAGTTCCTTACAACATCGATCAACTTCTTGTAAGGTATCAACTTGTCATCCTTTTTTTGATATTCATTGTTTACTTGATTTATTACAAGTTGGGAATCTCTATAGGTGTGTAATTTAGTGATTCTCCATTCAAGATAACAAGTTGGGAATCTCCATAGATGTGCAATTTAGTGATCCTCCATTCAAGATCCATTTTGATCCCATTTGTTAATGCCTCATATTCTGCAATGTTTTTTGTGCAAGGGAACATGAGTTTGTAGGATTTTGGGATTGTATAACCATGAGGGGAAATAAACAAGACACCTACTCCAACTCCATTTTGTGTATGAGAACCATCAAAGAACATTTTCCAATTTCTCTCAGTGATGTACATAATTAAGGCATCTGGAAACTTAATTTGCATGAGTGTTGTATCTTCTAGTGGAAAATTGACCAATTGGTCAACTATGGCTTGCCCCTTGATGGTTTTACATTAGACACACTGAATGTCAAATTCTAAAAGAATCATCATCCATTTAGCCAGATGACCAGCAAGCACAACTTTAGTCAACAAATATTTCAAAGGATCAATTTTAGCAATCAAGTGAACTATATGTACCAACATGTAATGTTAGAGTTTTTGAGAAGTAAGGACCACTACAAGGTAGGATTTCTCAATGCTAGTTTAGTTCATTTCATAAGCCACCAAAGTTTGACTAATATAATATATAACACGTTCTTTACTAGTCTCATCACTTTGTGCTCCTAGAGAAGAAGGTGTAGTTGAGATGTACAAGATCAAAGGTTTTCTCAAAATAGGTGGCATCAAAACTGGAGGTTTAGCCAAGTATCATTTGATTTGGTCTTGACTTTGTTGATAATATTCGTTCTAGATATTGTTGAGCTATCATTTTGCATGATGCTTAATGATAGGAATCCTTTCAAACTCCTCTCTTGAAAAGATAACCTGGGATCAACTCCAAGGTTCTAGGTGGTCTTGCGACCTACTTGAATGTACTCAGTAGAAGATAAATGCAAGTGTTCACGAGGATGCCTTTTCTGGTTCTAATCAATTTTGAATAAGATGTTGAATCTGCTCGCTATCTCAAAAAAAGTAACCACACAAAAAGAAATATATTTTTGTATTTCTTTTTTAATAATAAATTCAATTTTAACTATGCAACTATATGAATTCCTAAACTAACCAAATGTTTGTAAAAGCAAATAACAAAGATAGGGTAATGAGAAGTTTAAGAAAATCACTTGAAAAGTAAATCCCTAATAGACATAAGCCATATAAATAACATGTTTGATAGTTATGCCTTTGAAAAGATTGGTAGGTAACCAATGAAAATAGGAACAACACTTCCTTAATTCCATTGATGCAATCATTGATGGGAATTCAGTAATAGTAAGATGTTTCACTTTTCATTATATCGCAAGGCCACAGAAAGTGTGCTCATGCGAAGCAAAAAGCTATTTAGGAACAATAGGGTTATCTCTTCTCCAACTAAGTAGATTAGAAAAATTTGTAAACATGTGGAAAAAACCAAAATTAAAAGATAACTCAATCAAAATAATTCAATAAACTTATTGGCTCCATTACACTTCATGAACAAACATTCACAAAATATAATACACTTAGGAAAGAATAACTACACTTTGAATGAGAGCACCAATATCATATATTATTGCATCAAAATAATGGTTTGGAATACAAAATAGATTCCTAAATTTATAGGAAATATTCTCCTCAATTTTTGTTGAGAGTGAGAGATCCTTTCATGAAATATATGCTTCTAAACTAATAAAGCAATTCTATTTATGTACAAACTGACTCTCTAACTAGTGCTAAGTAGGACTCCACCCTTATTTATATCATTTAACAGGTGCATGAGCCTTTACATGTCTTAAAAAAAAGAAATAATGAGAAAATAAGAAGAAGAAATCCATTAGATGATGTAAGAGTCTCCAGAGATTCCAAAAATAGAAGCTCCACCTTCTTTGGATGTTTGTAGGAGTTAAACTGTCATTAGAATGCATTTCAAATGCATGGAAAGCTTTAAGTTTGGAACTGGTAGTTAACTCTCAATGCACCTATTAATTCTTCAAAAAAATTTGGTGCACCTTTGGAGAAGTGAAACTTGGGAGAAGTGCACCTTGCAAACCTTGGGAGAAGCGCACCTTGGGAGATAGGTAAAAAAAATGCAAAATTTTACCAAGTGTCAAAATTGAAATTCTAGCTTTTGGGTTTTGTTTCCCTTCATACCAAAGCTATGTATAGGTATTTGCTCTTTAATTTCTCTATAATCTCCATCACTTGGGTTGCATTTAGAAAATATAAAGCATCATATTTATCCTTTACTTGTTGTCGATAGTTGTCCACCTCTATGCGAGTCTCTATAAAATCTCCCAATTTCACGTCCAATTCTAGCAATGCTTATTTGGTCTTAAATGCCTGTTTGATATAGTCATCAGTGGAAGCTTCTTCAAAAGTCTTCCAAAATTATTCAACAACTTCCTACATAGTCATTAATTTATCCCTTGAATCATCTTCAAAAATTTCTAGGCAAGCATTGCTATAATGTCTCTCTGCTTCCAAAATCTGCTCTTGGGCTTGATCCTTGAGCTTATGAATATTTGCATGTAATGTCTCCATTACTTTATTACCATCCACAATCTTTTCTATCCAATCATCTATCTTATCTAACTCATTTTTAGTATATAGATCCATCAACATCCGATACCTCTTACCCTTTATTGATTGTAACACTTGCAGGTCTTTACCCTAGGTATGTACTTCATCCATTAACCCAAAATCTTGTTTCAATAAAGCAACAAGCTTATTTGCATTATTCTACATGTGGTGTAGTAGTTTAATATTTACTTGTATAATCTACGCACCTTTCTCTTCAAAACTTTCCTACCATTGCTGACAAGCCTTCAAAAATTGATCTAATTGTACATTCTCCTTATCCCTTTTATCAATTGCTACATTTAGAGTCTCCTCAAGATTTTTAGGATCCAACAAACCAACTAATTCATTCAAATAACCTCTTAGGAGTTCATTCTTCTTCCAAAGGTTTAACAATTTAGACTCATCCTGTTCTAAGCACCTAAACATTTCTTTGATTCTTGTAGTGACCATTAATTTGGCAGTGTCCATAGTGGATTTTCCAAGCAAGGCCTGTTTGATTTGATAATATTTTGGGGTCAAATCCTCAATATCTGTATGTGGAGGAGGGATAGCAGCATGGATGAACACATCCTAATTTTGATCACTCATAACAAAGGCTAATGTTTATGCATCACCCGTGAGTGGCTCAGGCTTCTTGAGAGCTTCAATTAATTCTCTCATTTCCTCTTGCTCAATACAATATAGCTACCTTTTGTGTCTAACCATCACCTCTTTTCTCAATGATCTCAGAGTATCTTCTATCAAATATTTACCCTTAGATGAAAAAGGAGCTTGTACCACTAGGGTTTTTCCCTTATCGCTTCTCTTTGGAGTCTTCTCCTTTTATGAGAGATCCACATTAGGCATCTCTATGTCTATTGAGTCCATAGTCCTCACCTCTATATCTTGAGAAGTCTATTGAGGTTCCACATATATTTCCCCCTCCTCTAATACTTCATCGACGAGTATTTTTTGTGGCTCTTCTTCCTATTTAGCTTGGACTTGTTCTTCATTACTTGGAGGGAGAGGAGTAACTTAAGCTTTATCCAAGCAAGATAACTCTTGACTTGATGATGGTGGAGCAATTGAAGGTCCTTGTGGCTGAGGTGGAAATTGACTCCAATCCTCTTATGGAGGTTGATTTGTCAAGGTATCCCTTATTTTTTAACCTACCAGCTTAGTGCCTATATGTATTAAATCAAAATCTAACATCTTAAAGACATCACCCCCTTGATCCTCTTTCTCATCGATCCATTGTTGTAACTCATCCTCCAAATTTGTAACCTAAATAGGTTGTGTAGGAATGGATGGTGGTGATATAGTGGAGCTCCTTCTCCATTCTACCTTTTTATCCCTAGCAAGACAAGTCCTTTGACTCAAGGGAAGGTTATTCTCTTCATCCTCATCATCCTCTTCTTCTTCCTCTAGAATAACTTTTGGGACTAATGGAAAAGGAATAACCTTTCTTATCACCTTTTGTCTCCTTTTCCTTTTAATTGGAGTTTTCATCTTTCTTTTCTTGAGAGCTGATGGAGAGGCTTCTTCCTCTTGTGTAGGTGGAGATACTTCCTATGCTTCTTCTTTAGCTTCTTGCACTTGTTCTAGCGATGGTATTGGTGGATTATCTTGAGTCTAGGTGGCTTCTATATAATTTTCCCCTTGGTGTTCTAGTGCTTGAGTTGCCTCTTCTTCAAGCTCAACTTTTTGAGGGGAAGTTCTTTTCCTCTTGTTTTTACCTTTCTATGCGTTGAAGTATCCAAATTCTTTATCAAGATGATGCACTATTTTTGGCCTTATTAGGGACTGAGCTATGAATATTGGCATTGTCACCTTGGCTCCTCCACCTTTCATTAGGTGAGCTGTAGCTTGGGAAACTACAAATTGTGGAATTTGATCCAACTTGAATGGTCTTTTGATCCATTCCTTAGTTAATTCGATGACATTCCTCACCCTATGATTGATATTAGCATTTTCTTCTCTATCAATCTCTACATTTATGATAGGCTGATTAGATATCTTATCTCTTTTATACAAGGGATCTAAAACCTCTTCAATGTTTTATTGCATGATCTTTAATGGGACCTTCATTTTCAAGGCATTGTCTACCAAATATAGAGTCATCCTACAATAATCCCTTATTCAAATTTCGTAGTCATCCACTACATTCATCCAATTATCCTGTATGACATCTTCATGTTGGAATTGTTTTCTTGCCAAGTACTAAACTCTACCAATGTTATCAAAATAGGGATGAGGAGAGTTATAATCCTCCAAGGGATATTGATCCCAATTAGACTCAAAATTCATGATATCCTACTTCTATTTAACACTAAATGCACCTATAGTGATGGGCTATACCTAGGTCTTCGTATGCTTTTTCCTTACCCTCTCATATGTAGATGAGAGTTTTCATGCAATCTTTAGCAATATGATTCTGTCACATAGATACCTAGGGAGCTTCTTTAATTAACAGTCATACCCACTACCCTTAAATAGGTGAATGTCCTAAATTAGATGTAATAGGTGTCTATTTTTGTAATCTTTGTAGCTACCTCTTTTGACATCCTTTTCACATAATCTCCCTCAATGAGCTAGATGATTGCAAGAATAAAGACATCATTCACTATTTTGAATTCCTTGCTATGATTTGAAAGTTTTTTCCTCACCAACTAGGGGTATATCAAATAAGGCCATGTGTTAGCATCTTGCAAGTTGCCCTTTTTGAGCAACCCCAGATAATCTATTGCTCTTTTAGCTAATAGGTACACCAAATAAGATGTCATATAGAACCTTTGGTTGTTTTTGACCACCACTAGTTGTTCATCTAAATTCTCACTAAGAATTGAGGCCCAATCAATTGACATCTTCGCTATTTTGATGATCTTAATAAAGTGTAGCATCCATATATTCAAGTATCATGTTGCTAGTAATCCTATGACTCTACTCGAGAGCACTATAGGATGTTCAGTATCATCTTTCATATAATCCCTCATCATATCTACTTTTCCTACTTTTCATCCAAGAGGAGTCTTATCAACGAGATATGAGGATTGAATGATTTCTAATGCTTCCTCTCCATGCTCTCTATACCACCTTTCTACTTGATGATATGTTAGTCTTATATATTGATTTTCCATTGAAAGATGGAAAAATTTCTCAATGTTCTTAGGCCTTAGATCTAGGTGGATCCCTCTAGTTATGCTTTTTACAACTCTCTCCTCTGAAACATTTTTTTCTGCCAATTCCATAATCAACTCTAAAGACTGTACTAAAACTAGGTGTGACACTGTGTTTATTAGTCTTGATCCAACAAGTGTAGATACCATAGGGGGCATTTCATTTGGCTTGTTGCATAGAATCATGAATGCATTCCACTCAATATGTCCTGGCTCAGTATCTCGGATCTTAGAATATGCATCCTATAAGAGTGATTTTGCTGGAACACCATGAAATTTGAAGACCACTAGTTTTAGAGACATCTTTTCACTTAGGGAGGACGAGGAGGAATCCATTCAATTTTCCAAAAATAGACATCCATTAGTCTAGAAGGTTGAAAAAATCAATTGAAATAAACCCTAATTAAGACAAAAACATAACCCGAAAACCCTAATTCTCAAAAATTGATACAAAACTTATAAAAAACTTATAAAAAACCTCTTAATAGACAAATTTGGCACACCTTGCGCACCATAAGGGTGTGCTAGGTGCATCTTTCCATAAGCAAATAAAACACCACTAAGGGTGCACACCTAGTGCACCTTATGAGGTGTGATAGGTGCACGATCTTATAGTGCAAAACTTGCTAAGTGTGAAATGAAAGGGGTGTGCTATGTGCACACCCTTATAGCACTTAGGGGAAGTTTTCATTTTGAAAGGTGTGCATGTGCATGCCTTAGATAGGTGTGCACATACACACCTTTCACTTAGGTGAAAGCTTGTGTTTTTAAGTTTTATTAAAGTTTTGTTTGTTAGTGCAAAAAAAGTTGCAGACCTTGTACACCTTGGATAGGTGTGCAAGGTGCACACCTTTGCCTTGGTGGTTTTCTAATGTGTTTTTCTTAGTGTGTAAAGGAGATGAAGTGCACCTCACAATGTGTGAAGGTGCGCTTTTATAGGCCTGGGATGAAGCACACCTTTGGAGGTGCACACTTGCGCATGTGCGCACTTCCAAAGGGAAGTACTCCCACACTAGTGTGTCTAGTACACTAACACATGTTGAAAGGTGTGCTAGGTGTGCTAAGTGAGTTAGTGCACCCTTCTAATGAAAAATTAATTCTTTCTCCTTAAAAATCTCTAGCTCCCAACAAAATGGATTTTTCAGTAGAGAGCCAAACTAAGCAAAAACATCAGGTAAAACCCTAAAAAGACTCAGACCCTAGACTAGGGATCTGGAAAGCTAAAAAGTATACTAGGGGGTCCCCATATTTAGGTAAAATGGGGTGTGCATTGTGAAACCACAACATATATGAGTAAAGCCTTTATGTAAATTCTTGTTAAAAGATTGAGCTTTATCATCCAACTGAGAAATGAATCTTCTAATGGATTGGAGACATCCTCGTAGGCTTCTAAGTTGATAGATATTTCTTGGAGGAGGCATTTCCATGATAGCTTGGACCTTTTCAGGATAAACCTCAATGCTTTTTGCTGATATAATGTAGCCTAGCAATTTTCCAGAAGTGACACCAAAGGCACAATTTTTTGGGTTCAACCTAAGTTGAAATTGTTCCATATGGTCCAATATCAGACTAAGGTCTTCAAGATGTGCGTCTCATTTTCTAGATTTAGCTAGTGTGCCATCCACATAATCTTCCATATTTTTATGCATCATATCATGGAAGATGGTGATCATTGCTCTTTGATAGGTAGCACCAACATTTTTGAGCCCAAAGGGCATGACATTCTAGCAGAAAGTACCCCATACACATGTGAAAGCTATCTTTTCTTGATCAAATAGAATAATTTTAATTGGGTTATACTTGAAAAAGCCATCCATGAGGGAGTACATTTGATAACCCACCATCATGTCCACTATCATGTCTATGTTAGGTAGTGGAAAGTCATCCTTGGGGTATGATTTTTTTAAAATATCTAAAATCAATACAAACTTGAATGGATTTATCATGTTTAGACATAGGTACAATGTTGGAAATCCATTCCGCATAGTTAATAGCTTTGATAAAGTTTTCACTCAGGAGTTTTTCCAACTCTGCTTTGACCAAGAGGGCCATATGTGGATGCATCTTTCTTAGTTTTTTTAATAGTATTTACACTAGGAGAGATAGATAAATGATGCATGATAAGATCTAATTCAAGTCCTAGCATTTTTGAGTATGTCTGGATGCAAAATTGATCTTCTTGTCTTGAAAGAATTTGACAATATTCTCCTCTTCTTTAGTTGACACTAATTGAGCCACATGTATAATTTTAGGAGATTCTTCTATCCCCAAGTTGATAGTCTATGTAGGCTCAATTAGAACTAAAGATCTATCCTAAAAATAGCTTGGTAGACTACCAAGTACCTCATCCACAAGTGCCTCAAGGAGGTTATCACCATTAGGTATGTCTTTGTTTTTACTTTTTTTTAGGTTCATATTCTACCACAATGTGGTTTTTGCCATCTGACCACTTGTTTTTCTTTTAATTTTATGATTGAGGTACTTGATATCTAATTTTGTCATGTTAACCATGGGTTCACTGGTAGAAGAAGTGATGAGTTCAATGACATTGAGGTAACAAGTGATCTCATAGTCATTTTGCAAAGATGATATTTTAGGTCTTTGATTTTGAACTAACCAATCTATGAGATCAGGGTATATTAAGGATAATGGTGTGGAAGCTTCAAGGTTGTTAATACAAAAAGAGTCATCTCTAGTGACATGCGAAGTCAAGCCTATAGTGAATGTTGAAAAGGAGTTCAGATCAGGAATAGACCTAGAGGGACCTGTGTGATCCACTAAAGTATTTTGCAAGCCAAACTCATTTGACCCTATACTAGACTCTTTGACTACATTCAGTTGGGTTGCATAGGTGTGAATGATATCCACCCCTGGTTCACAAGATGCGTCTAGCAGGCTTTCCCCTTCATACTCATGAGTGTCTATACTATGATCTCTAGCAATTAAGCGAGTAATGTTTTGTCTAATCCATCCTCTATTTATGTCTTCACGGTGGGATTCATCTTGTTCCTACTATCGAGAAGTGGAAGCTTCACCATCATTATTGGTAGTTAGCATCTCTTCTTCAAGAAGTCCTCATCTTGCAAAGTGGTAGCAACAAAGGGAGGATTATCATCCTTTGATTCACTAGACATGGTTGCTCTTCTATCAAATTTTGGTATTTCATCTTCTAGCCCAAAGCCTAGGTCAATAGTATCTTGAGTGTCATGACCTTGAGTGTGACTTAAAGGTTCAACTAGAGCTTTTTTGTTACCAGTTAAGGACCTATGGCCCAGATAGCCCATGTTTGTGATAAATTTATAGTTGTTTCCATATAAGAGAGATGGAAGTGGTGGCTATGATTTCCTCCTCATCTTCCTTTTTCCTATAAATCCAATCTTTGATTGCTTGTTCTTATTTTTTTGCTTCTAAGGGAACTGAGGATTGCACAAGGGTACCAAAAAGAGTCATTGCAGAAGCTGAAGGCTTCCTTTTTGGTAGAGCATTTCCCATAAGACAGAGGGGAAATAGTTAGAGTAGCAATAGAGTCTAGAGTGTATTCACCCATGCTGAGGCTCATCATTTTCAATTTCTATTCACACTCTATAAAGGATAGTGTCAACTCATGAGAAGAGTGGTTATGTGAAACCAGTGTTTCTATAGTAGATAATGTATTGATAGACATTGAGTTGTCACTAGAGACAACTATCTTAGTACCATTGAAAGGGGACTTGATACATTTATGGTACGTAGAAGGCACTGCTTGCATGTCATAAATCCATGGGCATCCCAACAACAAATTGTATGCAAGTGGTATGTCTAGGACTTGGAACATGATATCCTTCTCAACTAGACCAACACTAATTGGAAGTACAATTAGACCTTTAGAAGGTCTTTTGACCTCATCATAGGCTTTTATCATGATTTTGAACCTAGGGTCAGTGGTAAATTTAGACATGCCTAACTGTTGGATCACATTGAATGAAATGATGTTCAACTCTACACCATTGTCTATCAGAACTTGATGAACACAAGTACAGAAGATTTGGAATTTGACATGGAGAGAAAGGTTGTTGGGATGATTGAGAGCTCAATCATCTTTTTAAGAAAAGGTGGGGTAGTGAGGTGAAGAGATATGGTTCACTATAGCTTGGAATCATTCTACATCAATATCTGTGGGTATGTTGGCAGAACATAAAGCTTTTTCAAGGATGTCCTTATGCAAAGGGGATAATTCTAACAACTCAAAGATGAAAATTTGAGCTAGGGTACATTACAGTTAGCTCACAAGGTCATAATTGGAGATATTGGTTGTAGTTTCTTGTTTAGAAGATAAAGCATTCTTAGAATCTTCAGCAACTTTTAGGACAAATTTAGATTTCCCCCTGGTGACAATGTTAAGTGGTTCACACTATGAAGAGGAAGATTCAGCCGCTCGAAGTACCACCTTAGGTCTGGCATCATTATGGTGTTGGGGAGCATTTTTCATTTTGAGAACAACTTTAGGTCTTTCATCCTCAACATCATAATTGGCTTGGCTGTCATTATTAGAACTTGCCATGCATAGATACTCAATGGGCTTAAGCATACCTATAACATTGTTTGTGTCAGCATAGGCATAACTGATCTTGGCATCATGTTTCTTTTTAGTAGCCTTCAAGGTTTCACCTTTCTTGTATTCTAGCAAGGGTTGTTTAAAAGCTTCATGGTTAGAATTTTTAACAAGAGCATATGTGACAACTTTACCAGCCTCTATGAGGTCTTGAATAATGTCTTTGAGTTTAAAATAATGTTTAGTGTTACGAACTTTTCTTTTATGATAAGTACAAATATGATCCTCTCACCACCAAGGAGGTCCAATGGGTGGGTCATAGGGGTGAGAATTGTCTGGAAATGTTACTAGTTTATTTACAGTTAAGGTCTTTAAGACCACTTCGTAAGGTTTAACCATCGGTGTATAAACACATCATTTCTTAGTAAACTTGGTGTTCTTGTCATATGTTTGTGGTTTTGAACCTTCTTGTTGTTTCATAGCATAGATGGCATTAGAAAGATTAAACACAGGTTCCTTGGTCTTAGGAGTGCACTACTCCATCATTGATGACATATTTGTTCTTGTTCCAAGGTTTACCCTTGTCTTTTCCATTTCCATTGTTATTTTTGTCTTTGTTTACAATAATGCCACCCTTTTTGATAAAAACATCCTCAATGCAATATGCATTCTCAACCATTGCATTAAAGGATGTGAAAAACTATTTTCTTAAGTTAAATTATAGTTAAGGTACAAGAATGTTGACAAAAATGTCAAATTTTTAGCCTTAGGAACTTGCCGAGGGTACCTAGAGTATAAGGTTCTCCATCTTTGAAGGTATGTTGCAAAAAGTTCTCCTAGTTTTTGTTTGATATTGCATAAGTCCAAAATAGTTATGGGATGTTGGATGTTGCAGTAGTTTTTTGGATAAAGTGTTCTACAATCTCATCAAATTTTTTGAGAGGGGTAGTCAATTTTGTGAACCAATCCATAGCTTGTCTTTTTGGACTCCTAGGAAACAAACACATAAGATAAGAGTCTTCATGCATGAAATCCATGCTAATAGCATAGAAATGCCTCACATGATCATGAGGGTCACCATTTACATATTATTTTTCATACTTAGGAACTTCTATATCCTTAGGAAATGGAGGCATGTAAAACTCCTATCAAATGGAAGAGCACATATTGATTCCACAAATGAAGTTTTAGGCTACGCTTTTGAAGTTTGTAGTTGTGCAAGTTGTTTCCTCAATTCTTGTATTTCTTCTCTCAAGATATAAGCCTCGGTGGGCTCTCATTTTTTGATTATTGATTACATATCAAAATCTTGGGGGAGTTTCCATCCTTTTGTTGTCATATACTAGAAGTATTGGTACCCATTTTTCTCTAAATATTTTAGCATCAATTTTTGAGTGAGCTCATCTTGTTGAAATCTTAAAACATCCTCACTAATGATATCCTCATCACTTTCATGATGCGATTATGATTGTATGGGTGGTGATGGGCATGCTCTTGTGTTGACTTTAGGAGACCTTGGAGGTTTGTGATTACCATGATTTCCATCGATGGGAATGTGTTCAAAAGTATTGCGATAAAAATCTCTTCGAATTTCCTGATTGTGTGTATGAGGGTTAGGTTCAACTTGTTGATCCACTTTTTCTCTAGCACAGATAGCTTCCCTAAGTCTTTCATTTTCACATGCTTTCTCTTCCAAGCGGCATTTAATTTTGTCAAGATGCATGTTGGTCAAAGTGTTTTCACCCATGGGTGTGTTAAAGGGTGTTTCAAATGGGTTCTCAAGACTGCGAAGTAGATTGGGCTAGACATTGGCTATTTGTGTTTGACTAGAATTGGGGTCTTCCACTCAAGGTTTTCTACAAGGATGCCTAGTTGGAGTCTCTAATTGTGCAAAAATGAAAGGGGAATGACTACCGTTACCAACTTGGAACCTAGTTGTGATCGACATGTAAGGACATGTCTTTTCTTAATAGGATGAGAGAAGTATTTTAGATTTGAAGCTCTTACAATCAAGAATAATTACTTGTCAAAGTAGAATATATGGCTTGTCAAAAGTGCTCAAGAATTTAAAACACTAGTGACTCGAGATGAGCGAGTGAGAAAGAAGCTTAGTTGCAAATAGATAGCATAGAATAGTAACTAGATTTTGAGTAGTGATCATCAATGACATTTTGAGACTTACATTTGATAGATTAAACCCATCTTTTCAACTTAGTTTATGACCAAGACTAGGAAGGACTGAAGTGACAAGACCCTAGATTAGATAAAGCAGAATGCAGACTCTATTTTGATAGAAAAATGATCCAGGTGATATTCTTCCAGAACCCAGGTGATAGTAGAAAAAGAAAATATATTATACAATAAATTTTATAATACTAGTGCGACACTTTTCTCTTAGGCGACAATTCACACAAGGAAGGATGACAAAGTTCAGTATAGCAAGGTGATAGACTTTAGAATAGTAGGGCAACACAATTTTTGAAAAAAAAAGTATCACATGATATTTCTCCAAAGAGTGTGCAATAAAGTGCCAGTTTTGTTTAAAATGGACAAGTTTGATTCCAATTTTTTGTGTTTCAATTTTACAATTAGATAGTGAGACCAGGTAGTTCCAAATTTTAGTTCATGTTAAAAATCTAGCAAGGTTTGCAAATAGTAGGGGTTTTTAGCATGTCTCAAACAATTGAACAAGGGTAAAAACAACCTTATCAATATGCATGTGTGATATCAGAACAATCTTCCTACCAATTTTATTGGGATCTTTGATTTGTAAGAATGTTTACACATGTTAACACCTTTGAAAACATTAGCCAAGCAATCTACCTTAGAGTTATGATTCATTACTCAACAACTTGGCCCACGCTAAAAGCTCCTTCACCTCACACCAAGTGGTTTCCCACAAGAGATATTGGCTTTTTCATGGAAGTGCCATAAGAAAAACCATGGGAACATAGATGGTGAGTATAAAATCTTGGAGTGATCTGAGTAATCCACTAGGATCGATCCTTGCACCAAGAAGTTGAGCAGAAAAATAAGGTAGCTACTAACTTAAAGTGTTTAGAAAGGGCTTCCATTCATAATGTTCCTCTTGTACCAAATTATGGGACACCCCACATTGTGGTAGATAATAGACTTCACGGCCATAAGAGCACCTTTAGAATTCTTGCCTAGTGATCTCCTCATGGTCACAACCCCACAAGCACTCACACTAAGCAAAGAAAAATAATATTTCTACCAAGATTTTGTTTGCTTGATAGCCTTGAGTTTATAGTGAGTTGGAATAGCTGAGTTTTCTTGCCCCCACTTGGGTTGTTCCTCTTGGTTTTCCAAGAACAGGCCCTCTAAAAGATTCTAATTACCATAGATTGGATCTATTTTCAAGAGTCAAGATTTTTGATTCACCACAAGGGTGAAGATCATACTCTCTTATCTTGATCATTTCCCCCAAACATGACAAGAAGATCCAATTATCCCCTTGCTTTCAAAATCCAAAGGCAAGTCAAGATTTTTGATTCACCACATGGGTGAAGAGCATACTCTCCTATCACCAAAGGACCTTAATGGAAAGTTTAATGTGCTTATAAAAATGAAACAACTAGTAGTATTGCCCCACATGAAATAAAGGGAATACAAGCAAGTTTCATTTTTTATGATTTGGGTAGCCTTGAAAACAATTGTTAGTAGACCATGTGCATTTGAAGCTTTGAAATGCATTCTTTTCAGGGTGTTTATGCAAGCATCTCAAGGCAACAACCTACAAACACAACTGTTAGCTCCATAAGTTGGTTTGAAAATAGCATGAAATCTGTAAATAACCTACTATAAAATAACCACAAAATATTTAAAATCTAGAAAATAGCAAGTAACAACCAAGAAATTGACCAAATCACCCAAACAAAAAGAAAATTCAAGCTAGGCAATAGTTTATGTTGGAAGACTATTGTATGATACTTCTCAGTATACTTGTGTGACAATTTTCTCATATACAATATTGTTTCTTAAGCTAGGTGACAAAAATTACAATACCGAGGGGATAGAGTTCATTAGGAGCATGTGATACTTTTACCAAAAAAGTATCGCATTGCAATACAAAAAAATGTCGCACGATATTGGCAAAGTATAGCCTGAAAGTTACGATTGTAAAAAAAGAAAAAGTGAACATAAATGCTGAAAATGCAAGAAATGCAGTGAGCTAAAGAGAAAAACTAGGACATTTTTCCTCACAGTGTGCACCAAAAATGTACACTCAATTTGTGTCACACCCTAAACCCTTCTATTCAAGTGATTCCATGAGTTTGGAATGCTTGGATGCTGGCTTAGAGGTCCCTATCCATAGAGTGAAAGAGAGTATGATTC
Source organism: Cupressus sempervirens (assembly GCA_028749045.1). NCBI lineage: Eukaryota > Viridiplantae > Streptophyta > Pinopsida > Cupressales > Cupressaceae > Cupressus > Cupressus sempervirens. The sequence continues at coordinate 293,678,511 of CM053793.1, read as the reverse complement.
AAATATGAAGGCTCTTAGTTGAGCCTCAGAGATACTCTTCTTGTTAGTAAACCATGCAATGGGAGGTTCCAAAGATGAGATACAAGAATGCAAATGCCCACAAGGAGTTCCTCAAGGATGCAAATATGGAGTAAGTTGAGATGAAATGAAAAATGCAGCTATAGTGATAGGAATGAAAGTGTTACAAACTAGCCTAGTTATGCTATGTGATCTTAGATTATTACCAAAAAAGAAGTGAAGCTACGTGCAACTATTACTAAAATGCCATATGATCTTAAGCTAGTATGTGATGGATGAGAGAATGAGACAAGGGATGAGAAGTTCTCCACAAATCTCCAAAGAAATCTGTTAGAAAACTTGCAACATAACAATACTCAAAAGATGGATTCTTTGACAAGGGGATATATATTTCTTTTAAAGACATATGAATGGTAGAGATAAAAGTCAAGATGATGGAAGATCAAAGGTAGAATTTGAAAATTGAAGTGATCCATGTGCACACGCAAGTCAACCAATAAAATAGAAGCTGACTTTGCATATTAGACAAAAAGAGTCTTTTCCTTTAATTTGCAAAATAGAAATAATGCTTTATGTGTGCACTTTAAGTGGGTTAGAAGAAAGGGGGCTTTAATTTAATAAAATGGGTAAATATAGATTATAATCAAACTAATTGATTATTAGCAACTTAGTCTAGGCAAATGATTAATTAATTTAGCCAAAATGCTGAGAAGGGGGCTAATAGTCTAGATGATGATTTTTAGGTGATTACAGAGGCAATCCTTTCGCTCCCACTTCCTACTCATAAGAAAGGGCTACAAAGCTTCCTTGGTAGAATTAACTTTGTAAGAAGGTTCATTCCTGACCTTGCCTTCATTGTGAAGCCTCTCACAGCTATGTTAAAAAAGAACAAAATGTTCACTTGGAAAAAAGAGGCAAGAGCTAGTTTTGAGGAGATCAAGAAATCAATAACATTGGCCCCCACCCTTATCAATCCCAACCTTGATCAAGACTTCATTCTCTAAACCCTAGGGGGTGAGTCAAGCATCTCAGTTGTCTTGACATAGCTAAATGATATAAATGAAGAACAACCTATAGCCTTTTTTAGTGAAGGGGTAAATGATTATGAAGATAAGTACAAATATGTTGAAAAGAAATCTCTTGTATTCATAAGATCTCTAAAGAAATTTAGGCATCTTTTGTCTCACAATAGGGTCCAACTCTTAGTCCCTCATGCAAGTGTGAAGGACTTCCTCCTAAACAAGGACATCAATGAAAATGAGTTGGATATATCACCAAGGTTATGGAGTATGATGTTGATATCAAGATTGCCAAGCTTGTAAGAGGTAAAGGACTAAGTGAATAGATGATTTTATCCTAGGAGACAACTAAGGAGGTTGCTCTAGTTATAGGAAATACATAATCAACAAGGGATGAAAACTTGAATAGTTGGATCCATGACATGGCAACCTTCTTGTTGGGAGAAGGATATCCACAAGGGTTAAGTAGAGCCAAAAGAAGACAATTCAAATTATAGTCTATCCCTTTTCCCCTAGTGGATGGGATTATTTTTAGGAAGGATCTCAATGAAGCCTTATTAAGATGTATCAATCCTAATCAGATCTATAAGATGATCAAAGAATTTCATGATGACCTTGATAGTGGCCACTTCTTAGCTAGGTAAAAATCCATAAAATTAATTAGAGATGGTTATTATTGGCCAACTCTATTCCAAAATTATCATAAACATGTAAGGAAATGTGAGAAGTGTACCTTCTTCTTAGATAAACAAAGGTTAGTAGCTCTTCCTCTCCATCCTATATAGGTTAATCAACCATTTTCCTAGCAGGGGTAAGATTTTATTGGTCCAATAAATCTACCTTCTAGCTCTAGTCACAAGTGGATCTTGGTTGCAACAAATTATTTTACAAGGTGGACAAAGGTACTAGCTTTGAAGGATGCCACAAAGACTTCAATAGTGTAGTTCCTTGATAGAATTATTATGAGGTTTGGTGTCCCTTCAACAATAATATCAGAAAATGCTAAGTCCTTTGTTGGAGCTCACATTTATTCTTGGGAAATTGACCTTGGTATCTATTTGAGAACATCTTCAAATTATTACCCCGAAGGAAATGGCTTGGTTGAGTCATCCAATAAAAACCTGATTAGAATCATGAAAAGGATAATTAAGGATAACCAAAGGTGTTGGCATTCAAAAATAAGGACAACCCTTTGGGCTAACAGAATCACACCTAAGAGAGAAATAAGGAATTCATCTTTCATGCTTATATATGGAAGGGAAGCCAATATTCCTATTTCCCTTGAGTTCCCCTCTCTTGAATTAGCTCATCAGTTGGAGCTAATTAAAGATAATGCCATGATAGTTAGGATGGCAGAATTGATGGATTTAGAAGAAAAGAGACAACAAGCTATGTAGAAACTTGAGACACATCAACAACAAGTCACAAGAAGTTTTGATAGGAGAGCTAAAGCTAGGTTTGTAGGGAGGGAGACCTTGTTCTCAGGTGGGCTATAGACAGAGCTAAACCAAGAAGGCACTCCAAATTTGATGCTATGAGGAGTGGTCCTTATATTATCATCAGTTGTAAAGAGGCCAACATTTTTCAATTATGTGGGCCTAATGGTGATGTCTTTCCAATTCCAGTCAATAGAATTTACCTAAAACCTTGCTTCTAGAGAGGGTTAGGGGTTTTTGTATATATTAGAGTAGTATCCTATTTTTCAAGAAGTGCACAAGCACATGCTTTTCTCTGTGCGAGAGCAGATTTTGAAGTTTTTTCTGTTGTAGAGAAGACAAAGGTTGCAATTTTTGTTGGTTTCACAATGCACAAGACCTCATTTTTTGTGACTTTATTGCCCAATGAATAATTAAGGCCACTGGTCCATGCTTAGCAGGTTAGCATCCCCTCTGAGTCACCAAAATTTTTAGCCATTTTGATCTCAAAGAATATCTATGGCTATCATTTTGATGCTATGAAAAAATGTAAGTCTTTTTGTCATAGTGACATAATGATAGCTTGTCACGTGGAGGTGGTAGGACCAACCCATGCGGGGAGTTGCCAAAGGTTTCTTTGTCATGAATGGGGCTCCAACTATTAGGTTCCTATTTGCTACATATATAAACATAGAGAGAAAAGCCATTTTGTCATGGTCATCTGATCTTCCAAGGTCAATGAGTGTCACTTTGTCACTATGGTAAGTTGCACGATGAATATACATAGTGAGTTAGAAATAATTCTATTCTCAGGGGAGGCTAAGGAGCTCTATAACTATATGGGGTGTGAGCAACATGAATGGAAGAGATGTAGATCCAACCCTCCAATCTCATAACTATGCCCATCTCTCTATTTTGAACTCCCCATTGTTTCTATAGGCGCAACTAGATGGTCCCCTACTAGAATCTAATCCTATAGCTAGATAGGGAGGGAGGTCCTAGGCCTATATAGATAAGGTAGGGCATGGCTATATATCTAGATCTAGTTAGGTAAGGTATAATATTGAAAGGTCCCCTACCCCCTACTATTTTATGGGTATGGGCAAAGTAGCATACTTATTGGCAGCTAGCCAAGGGAAGGAATGATCTGGGGTTGTCCGAGTTGGCTGAATGCTTTCTATTTTTAGGTCCCAACACTCTACATTGTCATGTATTTGATATTACATAAATATAGTGATCATGATCTCAATATTGAAGAGACAAAGATGTCCAAGTGGGACCATCATATTTCATAATGTGTTGTATTTTCTCCATGATTAGATTGAAGAGTAATCAAGGGTCATCATTATGTCACTATAAAAAATTATTAGATCTTTAGTCATAGTGACATAATGACAAATTGACATGTATCCTAGTAGGCTTGGGTGGCAAAGTCACAATATAGAGGGCAGTCAGTGGTCAACATAAAGTTAGAAGGTTAAACAAGGTGGCATAATATTTTTTTATCATTAGACCACGTGGTGAAGGTGAGAGTGGAATTTGTCTAACTTGCTAATATAACTGATTTGTCATGTCAAGAATGAAGCAAGCAACTCTTTTAATGGCGAATTGATCTTTTGATCACTTGCAACCACTTTTTATGATCTCCATGCCTATTTAATATGGAGGACATTCTTCTCACCTCTTGGTTTATCCATCTACCCAGTTAGAATGATAATGGACAACATTTTTGTCTTCTCAAGGTTTCATTTCATGAATGATATGACTTTCCTACATCTGGATGTGTACCAAGATTAGATCCTCCTGAGATTTGAAGTGATTATCCTCTGCAACCTTAATGGTAGTGGTTGAGTTTTTGCCTTAGGGAAGAAGCTATCTCAGTTATGCTTGAACTATAAAAGGTGGTTTTGTGACTCTTCCAAGGGTCGGTCATTTTATCTCTAATTCTATAGCATTGTATTCTATGCTTTGGTACTATAATTTCCTTTTTCTTATGAATGAATATATTTCTCTACTATACATCATTCCCTCATTAATATAAGTGCAAAACCTTCTTGCCTTTGTTAATTTTTTGTTTCTTATTCTTTAATCTGCATGATAATATCTACTTTACCTTGAACGTTATAGAGTGAGGTTCCTTCCTTGTAACATCTCATTGGGTTTCTGATCCATATGTGGCTGTTGAATTAGAGCAAAGGTTGAATCAATGTAGTTTGAAGTTATATTGATGAATAGTGCATTGTTAGGCAAAGATATGACTAAACAAACTATTTTGGTGTATGACCCCTTTGAATTAGATTAGGTAGTTTGATTCCATGCATTCTTTCTCCCTTTTCCTCTCAAGAAGAATTTAGATGCACCTTGATAGTAAGGAAGTCGACCTTCTTTGGAGACTCAATCTTATAGTTCAAGTCTCACAACTTGGAGATTGTTTCCATGTTTCACAAGGTTACCTTTGGGTAAGACTTTAGGCAAGGGTGCAAAATTTTATGACAACAATAACCAAGAATATATTCTTGAAAATATTTCTACACTTGTGAACTTTAGAATAAAGATTTCTTATATTATCAAGTTATGGAAATTGATTTGAAGCCTAAAGGAATGTTATTTATAGTTGACAGTAGATGATATTGTGTGCATTCTCTACAATTATTCTATTTTGGTTAGATTGCTTTTTGTGTGTTCATGTTGCTGATAGTGAGAATTACGATCAATAGAATCGTATGTTGCTTAAGGTTAAGATAGGGGAAGGCCTTATTTCAAGAATTACATAAGGTTCATGGCTTGATGTTGCACTTTTTGGTTGTATATATTTTTGAAATGTCAAGGGTAGTTGTATACAATTTTTTTAGTCTAATTTCCTTATGTTGGGGCTTCTTGCTAAACTTGTTGAATTTTCTACGCTTTAGTAGATATTTGAAGGACTTGGTGGTGTGGACTTCCCTAAAGCCTAGTCCACCTTGGAAAGTATTATGCCATGTCTCTTCTAGATGAGGAGAATGTTAGAATCCTATTTTACTCTTGATAATGGTATGGTTAAGGAGATAAATCCAAATTCTTTGTATATTAGGCTTATGGGTTGATGCTTTACTTTATGGTTGAAGGGATTTCTTAAATGCCAAGGGTTATTGAAGGAATTTCCTAACCTAAAGATCCCTCCATTGGTATTTAGGGATTTGGTATGGTTTATTAGGTGTCTCGTCCCTCTAGGCCACTATATTTCTCCCTCAAGTCAAGGGTAACAATTAAGGGATGGCTACAAACTATAGGCTTTAGATATATTCTATTTCCTCTCTTATAAGAGTGTATATGTAGGTGAGAATCATTTTACCTTTCCCTTGTACTAAATTCTTCTTCTTCTACTTCTTCAATACTCAAATTCTAGATAGTATGCTAGTAGCATAGCTCAATGGGATGACTCACTAGCTCCTATGGATGCTAATTCCTTTCTTTCAGATTTGGGTTTCACTAATTTGGCTTTTGTGTCATGAAAGTGCTTACAATATTCATGAAATGTAGTTTTGAATAGACTTTGTAAGTACTTTGTTAGCTAACAGTTTGTCTTCCTTGATAATTTGGTTTATACCTTGACTATTTGATGGCCCAATGGCTTATGAAAAAAAGAAGTTAACAACATAATGGGTCAGTGTAGTAATCTATAAAAGAACCCTAAATTGAAAGGTACAACTCCCCTTATGAATGCAAGATATGAAATGAATTTTGTCTTTCAGGTTTTGGGGTTATGCTCTTAACCATAGAATAGAACAGGCAAAAAACCAAGTTGTTCAATACTTTAAACAACCTAGGCAAATGAAAGGGGGAAAAACTCACAACATGCAATCTATTACAACCTAGATGGAAGAAATGGAAACATTCATAACTATCCATGACAACATGAATAAAGGAAGAGATGGTGAAACAAGTTATTCTTAAACTACATAGTTAGCTAATGTTTTGACAATACCTGGATTGTCTATCTCTCAACTACTCCATGCACCAATTTTTGGCTTCCTTATGCAAAGAGCTAAACTAGACACATAGGCCATGAAAAATAATAGAGAGAACAAAAGACATGCTTATGCTAAAGAGAGTAAAACATATAACCTATTGAACGAAGGAAACAAAACCAAGCTCATTCACATTCATTCAACTTTTAACATTAACAAATTCATTCCATGTACTCGACTTTCAACTAAATGAACAACAAAACTTAAAATAAACTCAGAGTCACACACAATAGTCCTAGCTACAGAGGTTTTCCCAAAGTAAAATTTTCTAATCTTATTAACTTTATCAAAGATTATATTTATAGGCCTTCTCAAAATGGCTAGTTACATTGATGATTTCTTTTCAGAGAATCTTTGAAAAGAGAGATTAAGAATAGGACAATCTTGAATCATTGTCTCTTACAGAGACTAACAAAATTCCAAGAATGACTAAAATTAGGAAATAAAAGAAGGAGAATGAAAGATGTTTGGAAAAGCATTAGAATCATCATGCCTTTTTTGAAGTAACTAATTTGGCTCTATAAGCTTTCATGGATTTAGTCTTTGACATTTAGAATGATTATTGTTGGTTTAGACCATCTAGTAGTCATGCATCTCTGTTAACTCATCTATTCTGGCCTCCCTTGACTAGAATTTCTCCATTTCTCTCCTTATGATTGCATCCGCTACTGAGAGTTCCTAGATCTTGGATACTTGGAGGTTGAGTGGGTCAATGACTTCATCAAAAAATGTGAAGAATTTTTATTTGATTCTCTCAATGTCCACAAGCTTGCCATTAGTGGACATGTAGGATTTTGTGTGCAAGATCTTTAAATACTGAAGCAAATTTTTAAAGACCTTTCACACTAGGTCATGCACATCCTTGAGTTCATTTGCAGGTCTCATGGAGCTCTCTATAACAAATTCCAAGGACAACTTCTAGTGAAATAGTGACTCCTTGCTAGTCTTCAAAATCCTGTGAGTAATGGCCACATTTTTCTTCATATCTATCACTTCTTGTAGAAGGGCCAATTGCTCTGTCAACTTTTCTTTTTCCTTCTATATTTTTTTTGATGATTTGAAGTAGCTTCCCTAAGCTTGTGAGCATCCAATACTAGGCTTCCCAAATTTTCAACCAGTGGGGGACCTTGAGCCTTCATCTGATCCACCCATGCTCGACCTACCTACCCAAATTGCCTTTCTTGTTGCAATTTTAGGAGTAACTTCTTGTTCTCCTCTGAATTTGGGTCAAATTGACTTGAAGAAGTTCTCCTGAGTGCAGACATAATGTATTCCACTAGCTCTCTATTCGAGGCCTTCAATATCTCCTTGTCTTTTCTAAGCCCTTCCAGCCTATCCATGATTTTCTCATTAGTTGACTTCCACATGTTCACTATGGATTCAGGAAGTGGAATGCGAAGATCCATTTTCCTAATTTGGAAATCATCCTTTGAGAGCTCATGAAATTTACCCTCTTTCTATAACTTAACAATCTCAACTAGCATATGGCTAATTATTAAATCAGTTGCTAGTGAAACAATTGTCTTCTGCTTCTTTGTCTTCTTGGATGACTGAGAGGAGGTGACTTGTTTGATCAAGTCATTTGATGGAGCTACATACTAGTATCTCCTCTTCTTCCTATTAATGGTCTCTTTGATCCATGACTCTATAGAGAGCATATTGATAGAAAATTGCAATGCAGTGGGGTAAAACAACTTCCATGAGATTAATGGAGTTGGTTTACTCTAAGAAACAATGGGGAAAGTAGTGACCTTAGTTACCAAAAGGGCTAATGTATCCCTTTTCTAAGATGCATCCTATTCCTAGCCATCCATGGGGTTAGTATTGCCATCAAGATTCATGAATTAAATTGAGGAAGATGGCTTGGCCACTGATTTCTATTGTTCCTTCCTCTTATCCTTATCATCCTCCTTCTCCCCAAATTTTTTGGTATTTGGAAGAGAGCCATCTCCATAGGTAGGAGTAAGTGGAACATTCTTTTCTAGAGGCTGGTCTTTACCTTGGACAATGGACTGCGATGTCCCTATAGATGTTGATGTAGTGGCCATTATGGTTGTTGCTACAATTGACTAGGTGGCTCCAACTGATACTCCAGTCGTAGAACTAGTACTTTTGATCCTCTTTTTCCTTGCTCAGGTCCACTCCACCCATTTGTCTATTCTATTGATTAGCCCTTGTATGAGAACATCCATAATGTCCATGACTAGATCTGGAAGTGGGGTGGACAAAATTGGTGTGCCCTTGATCTTCTCATAAGATATGGGGTGCATGTAGGCTCTATCCTCTACAAGGTCATAAACATCAACAAAATTATTATATAATTTAATTTTATCAATGGTTATCCATGATCAAAATCTCTCTTGAGTTTGGTACTCATTGAGACACCTAGACCAAAAGTTTTTAATATCTAGGACATGCCTATAGGCATATCCCAACTTTAGATGATCCCTTACAAAGTTAACTAGATCATATTGAGGCCTGCACAGCTCATAGTCTAACAACTTAATCTTTCTCTCAAAGCTCTTTAGCAAATTCCAAGCATATGATTTGGAGGCACTTGAATAAAGGCCAACCACTATAGGGAATGAAATCTTAATAATCTTATTCACATTAGAACACAGGGTGTTCACTTCAAGAATTTGTCAACACAATTCAACTAGAACCACCTTTTCCTTTGGATATCTCGGCAACCTCTTAGGAAATCCATCATAGGCTCCTATTCACAAATAGGAGAAACTCAAAAATTTGATGAATGAGCATCCAAATTGGCTTATGGAAAAAATAGCCTCTGGTGAGAATCTCCTTTCAGGGCATCCTTTCAATTCTTGACATAGCCTCATTGTAAAGGCATCGTTGACAACTACATACTCCTCATAGCTTTTGTGAAGTTGTAGATGTGGGTAAAATTCATAAAATTTTGTGTGCTACGCATAATTTGGGATGCTAGGGAGGCCAGGTCACAAGTGGTGGGTTTCCAATGCATAGCTTAAATAAGAGGACATGTAGAATTGCTTGAATCATCTAGTTGAATTCAACCACAAGGTAAGCTCATTAGAAATGATTTGTACCTAGTTGATCTACATATCCTCAGTACATATTGCTTGTACTAGGAAGAAATGGTGTTCAATGAGCTCCAAAATCTCCTCTTTTCCTTTCAGTTTGAGGAGGAGTGGGAGGATATCCATAATCTCTCATTTTATATTTGTGCCAAATAGAGTCTTTAACATTTTTCTCTTCTTTGAGCAGGTAGTCTAGAATCATGTCTTCTGCATGTCTTCCCATCTAAGGGTCTTCTTTTCATTGAACATGGACACATAAGACCCAAAATCTACATCACAATACTGCTCCTTAATGAGAATGCCAAATGTGGACTACATTGGTGCCTTATTGATTGATATGAGAATAGACTGGTCAGGAAACAAAATCTACTTTGTTTCTAGGTTGTATCTTTCAATGCATTCCCTTATGAGCTCAAGTGTATGCACTGCCATAAGAAATCCAATTGCTTCAACTAGTTTGGTCTCTTTTAGTTTTTGAGTGATTGGGTGAATGGGTTGAGAATTAAGTCTTCTATGGAGATCACCCAAATTATAAAATTTGAAGGATGCATCTATAAGCTCTTTTAACTCATGCTCTAGGATAATTAACTTATCGTAACCAATAACTTTGATTGCCATCACTATGATTGCACATGATGTAGTTCTTGATAAAGAGTCATTTAAATATACTTGAAGAAACCAATTGCATTCAATTCTGATGAAATAACTTTAGGAATTAGAACATTGGCACCGCATAAATGAAATTAAATTTGACCAATGATTATAATGGCAAGATTTTCATTTAGTTCCACAAGTAACACCTATTTAAACTTTTCGTTCATTTGCACATAATATACTAAGTTCTCAAAAGAAATCTTACTTTACTTAAAGTAAAGTGATATGACTAAGAATCACTAAACAATACAAATGCTTAGCTTTACGAGAAGTGCCTTACTTTGCTTTAGAATCTAAAATATAGATATACTTGAAAATATTAACACATGTGGGAGAGAGAGACACTTAGATTTTTCACAAACCCATTTTCCTTCTATCCAGAATCACAACACAATTAGTTGTCCTCAAACGGCTTGCACACCTTGTTCTTTCACTTTCCACTTAAAGCTTTTAACACCAAATCCCTACATAACAGGTTCATATTTCCAACACTATCTTCTCTAGAAGTATCCTTTGATTATCTCTAAAGGATATTTGTATTCTAGAGAAACTTAACTTTCTATTCTCAAAGCCCTTGGTGAAGTATCCCTTTTCATTGCCTTGGGGCAAAAAATTCCTTTCCAATCAACATTTTCTAAACTAGGGCACAACAAAAACACTTCATTCTTTCACCTTCATTTGATGACCTTGATGGTAAATCTCAAGCATGCCTTATTGGTTGCGAGCCTTTAATTTGTTCTTTCAACCTTGTGTCCACACTTTTTGATCATTGGAACTGAGATTTGGCTTAAATTCACACAACTTTAGAAATAGAGCAAAATCATTTTATTTTAATGAATATGTAGCAAAAAAAACATAGACCCATGTTCCCTTGTAGTACCTGATCTTATCTCCAAAAATTTGAATGAGACCCACTTTGGCTTTTATTGACAATTTTGTAGGCCTTTAGGCATTAAAACAATCATATTCGTGGCCTATTATTCACTGTCATAGCTTCATCCTTTAGATTCACACTTGATGTAGTTCACTCAAGGAGAAAATCAACTCTAAAGCTCAGAATTTGTGGGACATGGAATGTTAGGGAAAGATACCAGAGAATAAAATGTGAAACACTTATTTCTCACCAAGAGGACCTAGAATCTTTGGTTTCACTTAGCTAGAATGAAAAACTACTGCAAGAAACTAAACTAAGTACACAAAAAAAGAGAAAACTAACCTAGGAAATAAGGATAAAGCAAGGAAAGACACAAAGAAAACTACCTAGACTAACACTAATTGCAGGTCTTACCTGCTTTCATTGTGAACTTGATACAAATTTAGATCCTGCCATTATAAGAAAATGGTAGAATCTCTCCAGGAAGATACACTCAAATGAAAGAATTGTTCTAGTTTTCTTTCATAGCCCTGAAAAGGCCCTTCCAAAGGGATTCAAACTTATGATGCATACCTTTGGGCTTGTGCCTTCTATCCCATAATAGGACCAGCTCACCTTCCATGAACTTCCTTGGTCTAGCCTTCTTATCAAAGAATGTGTTTAAGTGCTTTTGATGTTCTATAATATGATCAACCATCCTTTCATGTTATTCTTCCAACTTAGTTAGATACATAATGCACTTCTCCAATCCATCTTGGAATTCTGGATCCTTGATCACTTGCTCTAGTCTACAAATGAATAACTCTAGTGGAAGAGGAAGACTAGCTTCAACTCCATATACCAACTCAAACGGGGAAATCTTGATTGCCTTGTTAGGTGTAACTCTGTCTGCCTAGAGTACATCATACAATTTCTTGTGCTAGTTCTTCTAGTTCCCAGAGACCAATTTCTTCATGATATTGATCAAGTTTTTATTAATTTATTTTTCTTGACTATTTCCTTGAGGGAAATAGTCAAATGAGTGATTGAGATGTATGTTATTATCATAGAAAATTTTTGTAATCTTCATAGAAGAAAAGTAAGAGGCGTTGTCCATGAAAAGCTTTGTTGGCACTTTGAACCTTATCAAGATATTCTCTTTGATGAATTTACATATGACTTCAGAAGTAGTTTTCTTAGTTGGCTTGGCATCCACCCATTTAGTAAAGTAGTCTATAGCAGTGATGACATACAAATGATCAACATATAAGGGTGAACTGATTGGTCCAATGAAATCAATTCCCCATTGCTGAAAGGGGCCTTCCACTACAACTGGATTTAGGGCCAGAGTAGCAGATTGAGGCTTGCTAGAGAACATCCTACACTTGTTGCACTTGACCACCCACTTATAAGCATCCTTGAACATACTAGGCTAGTAATAACATTGCCTCAAAATATTTTATGTTGTAACTATTGATGAAAAATAACCACCATAAGCTTCATTTTGAAAACTATGAAGCAACCTCTCTTGTTGAGGTTTATCCACACATCTCAAGAAGGTCCTATCTATTTCCCTCTTATATAGTTGGTCATCATATATGACATACTTAGCTTATTTTATTCTAAGGTCTCTTTTATGCTTGTATGTCAATCTATCAGGGCAGTCCCCATAAGTTAGAAAATAGGCAATGTTTGAGAACTAGGGATCTTGAAGATTGACCATTAGTGCCCTTGAAGATTCATCTTCTTGGCTCAAGTCCTAATTTTCTACAATTATCTTGCATAAGTCATTCCCTCACACCAATTTTGTTGGCTTTCAATCAATGTAATATTCTTGAACTTTGGTAATCCATGCACCTCTAGTGTTGTAACCTATCTCTTATTTGGTGAATATGCTTTTGACAACTAAGTTAGGTAAAAAAACAACCGAATGAGAGTGCAACACATAGAATCTAATTTTTTTGAGTTCCCTTACCACTGCATGGGCATGCTTTTCCATTTGATAGTATCTCAACTCATGCTCCTTAAGGGGGGTACTCATGAAAGAAATTGGCACTTGGATACCTTCGTTGTTCTCTTGCATGAGAATTTCAAATAGCATATGAGCTGAGGCATAATAGTACAATATGAACTTCTTGGTGTAATCTGGATGGACTAACATGGGTGCTTTGGCTATGACATCTTTAATTTGATCAAAATCCTTTCTTCTAGGATCATTCCATTTGAAATTTTGACTCCCTTTCATCATATCAACAATGCACTTAGTGATTTCAGAAAAATTAGGAATAATATTTCTCAGAAAGTTTACCTATCCAAAGAATGATTTGACTCTAGATTTGCTTCTTGAAAAATTTAGCTGTTGGATGGATCTAACATGTTCTAGGTCAATCCTAATGCCTTCCTGGGAGACCATGTGACCTAATAGTTTACCTTCCATAACACATAAGACTGATATCTTGGGATTGAGTGAAATCCCATGCTCCCTACATATTTTCAACACCTTTTCCAAGTCCCTCATATGATTTTCTCTTTTCTTGGAGAAGACTCTCAAATCATCCAAGTAGATAATGATGATCTTATTCTTTAGATCAATGATAGAGGAATTCATAACCCATTGAAAGGTGGTGCCAATATTAATGAGTCCAAAGGGCATTCTATTATATGAAAATGTTCCCCAAGGAGTGGTGAACACACTCTTGAATTGATCTTTTGGGTTTACCTCAATTTGGTTGAAACCCAAGAATCCATCTAGCATGGACATCATTTCATAGCTAACAACTATTTGTGGTAGATGATCCATATTAGGAAAGATGTAGTTGTCCTTTAGAGATGCCTAATTCAAATTCCTAAATTCAACACAAATTTTGATCTCCTCACTCTTTTTATGGACTGGGATAATGTTAGCTATCCATATTGAATGATGTATGGGGTAGATAATTCTGGCTTCTAGCATTTTGAAAACCTCCCTAAAGATGGTATCTAAGACCATAGGGTTGTAGTTGTATGCCTAAAATGTGGGAACACTTCTATGAGTCATTATATTCAAGATTTCTAAAAAATGAGGTCTCGAATAGCGACTCATAGCTCCCTATTCATGGAGTGCAGGGGTTTGTAATGGAGGCCCTTAGTCTAACCTAGTTTGTGCCCATGCAAGTACACCAAAAAACAAGAGATTCAATGATCTAATATGCATGCAAATGGAAATGAAAAACTAATCTAAATGATAACAATGCAAAACAATGCAAGAAATGAAATCTAATCTATGAAAAGAAATAACAATGCAGATCTAATCTATCAATGCAAGATCTAAGCTAACATGAAAACCAAAGTATGGATCATGATGATGGAAGCCATGCATGCAAGAGAGAATGAGTCAAGAAGATAGAAGTTCTCCACAAAAGCTTTAATATTCAAAACTCCTTCAAAAGACACTCTCCAAACCTGCAACACAAATAATAGCATAATAATGGGTGTCTCAAAAATGAGGAGAGGGCTCTCCCTTATAAAGAAGATTGGACGATCTAGATTGAGAGGAAAAAGATTTAATCAAGGGTGGAGAAATAATGATCCATGTGAAATAAAGATCCACCAATGAGAAAAGTGGAGTGATTGAGAAGAAAGTGGAGAGAGGATGAAGATAAGTCCCATATTAAGTGTAGATAAAAGATTTATTTAATTTTTTATTTGTTTTAACTCCTTTTTCATCAAAAAGAGATTTAAGTGGGATATTTTATTTAATTAAAAGGGAGCAAGTTCTTTTAATTAAATAGGAAATATTTAATTAAATTAAAATAAGGGTTTTTCTCTTAATTAATTAAATGTAGATGAATTATTTAATTAAAAGAGAGGTTTTCTTTTAATTAAATGGAGACTTATTTTATTTAATTAAAAGAGAGCAAGTTCTTTTAATTAAATAGGAAATATTTAATTTAATTAAAAAAGAGGTCTTTCTCTTAATTAATTAAATGTGGATGAACTATTTAATTAAAAGAGAGGTTTTCTTTTAATTAAACAGGGACTTCTTTTAATTTAATTCAAAGAGAGCAAGTTCTTTTAATTAAATAAGACTTAGGATAAAATGATCAACCTTAGAAATAAAACAAATTGAATTTGATCAAGGAAATTGATTTAAATTGATTTAATAAAATATTGCAAACCATTGATTCAAGAAATTTGATAATTGATAAATTAAATAATGGGGCCCATAGTCTAGGTGACCATTTTAGGGTGCATACAGTAGTTACACTGATTTTTCCTAAAGGGAGTAGCCTCAAGCTTGAGGGGAATTTCGTGCTTGAACTCACCATTCCTAAAGGTATTTAGGTCCTCATATCCTGTCAATAATACATTTTCTTTTTCTCTTTATTCCTTTGAGCAACTGCTACTAATATTAACCATCTTGGGTTTATATTCAGTGCCAATATTCATTCTTTCATACTCTCTAGAAGTTCCACCTTTCCTTTGTCTTTCCCTTTCAATAAATGCATCATGCACATGAAAATTTTTCTCAAGGGAAATAAAGTGTTGAGCAATCTTGTTACCTTTGAGTTGTTAAGCTCCTAGCTCCAACTCTTTCTTAGTGTTAGGGGAGAAATCCTTATAAGCATTTTCACTCCCTTCAAAGTATAGGTCACTAAAGGGCTCATATCCTTCCAGGAAGCACTAGATTTTCTTATCATCATCAAATACTTGCCATGTCTCAACATTGTTAAGAGTGTTTGGCCTAAACAAAACTTTGATCTTGTACTAATTATCTACGAAATCTAGATGTGGGAGTAGTAGCAAGGATGATGCAACTAACAAGTTTTCCCTTGCATTCTACTCTCTTGGAAGAGCTTATATTGAGAAGGCATCCAGATGCTCAATCTCATCCCAGACCCTATTTCTATAGTTCCTAAGCCTTGCATTCTTTACAATGTACTAAGCTCAAACTTTTTTCACAATAATCTCTGCATCTCCTTGAGCTCTTAAGGTTTTCACTCCTTTCTACTTTACAATAGTTCTACCTAAGAAAAAGGATTCATACCCTAATGTATTGCTAGTATTTTTGAATTGCAACTTGTATGCAAGTTGAGTTACATCTCCACTTGGGGATACAAACACTATACGATCTTTGGACCTCACAGAAGTGCAACTGACATCAAACTCCAGGGTCCAAATCCCTAGATCACTAGTAGGATCTAGTTCTTCTTCTAAGTAATCAGATTTAGAGAACATCATATAATTTCCAAACTCCATTTCTTGATAGATCTATGACTTAAGATCATCAGACTTTAGAACTATGAATTTGACCTTTTCTTCAAGTTCTAGCTTGATTTTCTTATTCCTCACAAGAATAATGGCATGAAACCAATCCATCTTGATTTCACCTCCCATGTCTCTGCAAAAGTTTCTACTCAAAAGAATCCTGTAGCTAGCTGGAATATTTGCTACTAGGATGGTTAGTTTCATTCTCTTTTTAGGGTGCACAACCAATGCTACTTATGCATCTTTCACTTGACCTATTAGAGGAACTTGCTTTACATCCAATGATTAGAAATGTCCAAAAGTTTTGGTAAGGGCCAAGCCAAGGGCATGATCAACTAAAGAGGGCATGGTGTTATTAGAAGCTCCATAATCAATAATGCAATTACTAATCTTATGACCATTTACGTACAAGGACACATAGAATGGGTCCAAATTTTGATAAGGGGAGGTAGCATCACTTTTACAATAATCTACTAGCTTTTTAATTCAATAGGATGAGTCTTGAGATAATCAATGTGAAAAACCTAGATATGAGCATCCTTACAATATTGTATAATATCAAATGAGGAATGAGGCTTACCACTTGGATTGAACCTTGACTACTCTTTCCTCTAGGATGAAGAAGTGGATGCTCCAGCTGCAGCTGATGAAGGGATAGTGGCTATGTTTTGGAAAGGAATAGAGTTCACCATGTTCTTCTCTTTTTGACTTCTTATAGCCACAATCATCTAAATTATATTTAAGGTGGTGAAGTATTCACGTAACCTTTGAGTGCAATTCATACTCCAAAACTAATGTTCCAAAGTCACCACATGGAGTAGAATTGTCTTCACTTTCAGGATACTCAATGGTTAGCTCATTAGTAGTAGTAAGATTCTTATATCTATTCATTTCCAAGAAAGAATCACCATCATGATAATCTCATAGATGAAAAATGCACTTGTTTTTCTTCTTGGGAGGTGCCTCAATAGCAAGCTTTTGCTAAGTAGACAACAATTGTAATGATCTGCCTTTGTGTTGCCTTCAAGGAATGTCTTGATATGGTTATTGGAGAGAAGAGATGAGTTTTATCATTTGTCTCTTCATGGAAATAATTTCATTTGAGAGCTTCTAAAGCACAACTTTAGTATTGTTATTTATACCAGGGGCAGAGCTTGTAGAAGCTATACTTTGAATCTCTCTTTTCCACTTCCCAACTATTATCAAATAATCATCCAATTCAATTGCCAAGGTCTGAGTAGCCAATAGATTATCCACATGTGCACATTTTATTTGAAAACTAATGCCAGGGGGTAAGGAGGTAATGAAGAACATCTTCTGGTTATATATAGTAGGCTTGCTTGTAGCAGGGATCCTATTGACCAACTTATTGAATTTAGCAATGAAGTCTCTCATAGGAACATTGGGTTCCTTCTTTATCTGGGTAAGTTGAGTCAAAAGAGTATGCTCATACTCTATACTCTTATAGCATGCTTCAAATTAGTTCCACATGTCATCCTAGGTTGTGATACATCCTACTAGAAGGTATTGAAACCAGTCAGCTACATTGTCAACCAAGGTTTCCACAAACATCCTCACTACTGCATCCTCATGCTGAGGACATAAGACACTACATAAGACAAAGAAAGACACAATGTGCTCATGAACAGAGATATTTCTATCACCATTGAATTTAGGGAAATTCTTCTTAGAAGCTCTAGGGAGGTCATTGTTGGTAGCAAGATGCAAAGGGCCAATAACATTACCCTAGGGAACAACCATTGAGCCAGGGAGGATTACTAGTACAACCTAAAAAATGACAACAGTAAGGGTAGCAACTTAGTGAAGAGTAAGGGAATTGCATAGTGATGGGATTTGGGTGCAAAAAATAGGAGGTGAAGATGAATGACTATGTATCTAGGCAATAAGGATAAGTGGTAGAAAAAGAGCACTACGGATACCTTGATATACTAGATCCCGAGAGTGTGTTCTCCCTCTTCCTATAGGATCTTCCAATATAGGGAACTCAAATTTCTATAGTTATTCAAACACAACTTCAACTTTCCCTTTACCATGAGCATTGTGAGTATATGTACAATCCAAGGTGAACTATCTTAGCTCACAATGATCACACTTCTCTTAATCTTCTTTCCCGTAAAAAATCCTCCTAATATTCAATATTGGCTTCCTCTCTTTCAAGGGAAAAGCTTACTTGTCTATATTGGTCAAGGAACATTTGGCCTTTCTAGGTGAGGGTATTCAACTAATTTATGATATCCTCTTGTTCATCCTGGAAACTCAGGTTAGGTTGCACTACTGGGATTTTTCCCTCGTGAGGCAACACTCTTTCTACTTAAGAGTTGTTATACATAAATCAACTATTTGGGTGCCACAAAGATAATCCCTATGTTTCTCAATAAAGCCAAAGATGACTTACTTAAGAGAACTTAGGACTTATGAGTAACTCCCAAATAGAGTCGCCAAAAACTATTAGCTAACAATTTGTCTTCCTTGATATTTTTGTTTATACCTTGACTCTTTGACTGCCCAATGCCTTATAGAAAAAAAAGTAGTTAACAAAAAAATGAGATAGTGTAGTAATCTATCAAAGACCCCTGAATTGAAAGGTACAACTCCCTTATGAATGCAAGATATTGAATTTTGTCTTTCAGGTTTTGGGGGTATGATCTTTACGAAAGAGTAGAAGAGGCAAAAAAACAAGTTTTTCAACACTTTAAACAACCTAGAAAAATGAAAGGGGGACTAACTCACAACATGAAATATATTACAACCTAGATGCAAGAATAGAAACATGAATAACTAGCCATGACAATAGGAAGAAAAGAAGAGATGGTGAAAAAAGTAATTCCCATACTACACAATTAGCTAATGTTTTGACAATAGCCAGATTGTCTATCTCTTAGCTATTCCTCACACCAGTTTCAGACTTCCTTATGCAAAGAGCTAAAATAAACACACAAGCCATGACAAATAGTAGAGAAAATAGAAGACATTCTTATGCTAAAGAGAGTAAAACATACAATCTATTGAACAAAGGAAACAAAACCAAGTTCATTCACATTCATTCAACTTTCAACATTAACACATTCATTCCATATACTCCACTTTTAGCTAAATGAACAACAATACTTAAAATGAACTTAGATTCATGCACAGTAGTCCCCAACTACAGGGGTTTTCCCAATGTAAATTTTTTTGATCTTAGTAACTTCATCAAAGATTACAATTATAGGCCTTCTCAAAATGGTTGGTTACATGAACAATTACTTCATAGAGCATCTTTGAATAGAAAGACTAAGAATAGGAAAATCTTGAATCATCATTCATATAAAGATTGACGAAATTCCAAGAATGAAAAAAATTAGGAATAGAAGAAGGAGAATGGTAGATGTCTGGAAAAGCATTAGAATCATCATGCCTTTTTTGAAGTAACTAATTTGGCTTTGTAAGCTTTCATAGCTTTAGTTAGTTTTTCTAACTCTTCGACATCTAGAATGATGATATTATTGGCTCAGACCATCCGGTAGTCATACATCTCTATCAACTCATCTATTCCAACCACCCTTGAATGGAATTTCTCCATTTATCTCCTTATGATTGCATTCATTACTGAGAGTTCTTAGATCTTGGACACATGAAAGTTGAGTGGGTCAAGGACTTCATCGACAAATTGTTGAAAATAGATTGATACAAGTATGATAATGTGTTTCAATCATTATTTTGTCATTGATTCCAAACCTACTACTTGCTGGTAAGACAATTGATTAGATGATTTGAGTAGTATCATTTGTTTGATCAATGAGGAGGTTTTGATCAAATGAGATAACAATATCACCTAGAGGAAAGGTTGAGTTATAGTATGAAAAAAGAGTACAAGGATTAGTTAAGATAGTGATGATATAGTGCATTGATTATCTACTTAAGGTTGCAACTGATGGATACACTAATTAAGTCTAGGAGAAAAAGTAAGAAGAATTGAGTCTTCCAAGCTTGACCGAGTGGATACTAGGTGCCAAGAAAAGTTAGTGCAAGCTGAGTAGAAAATCAGTTGGAGCCAAGAAAAGTCAAAGTTTAGTGTATGTCGAGTGATATAGTGTAAGCTAAGTAAAGTTTAGTTGATGCTGAGCACCAGTAAACTTTAGTGTTAGTTGAATGGAAGAACAATATGGAAGTTGAGTGACAACATATTGATGTCAAGTGCCAATATTCATGTTAGGTCATGGATTTGATGAATCTGAGCTAACTATTTTATTTTCTTGAATTATGTGAAGTGTGTGGAAGATAACTATGATGAGTTGGTGACACAAAATTCATAGTAAAACATTTTTAGGAAAATTCAAAGAGGATTGAAGGAGAAGTTTCTAGAAGGGAATAAAATAAAAATATCAGTAGATTCATTGAATCCTACCTAATCCTACCTAACCCTAAAATGGATGATAAAGGTTGAACAAAAAAGGATCTTAATTTTCTATTTATATAGATGGATAGTTAGAAGAAATGGTTGTTATGTGTGAGAACCTAAGGAAGACAAGGACTCTAGGGTATTGCTTCATTCAGTGACCAAACAAAAGAGACTGCTACTAGTAAGCAAAGCAAGAAGGCTTAAGGGTATGGATGCTTGAAGGGTGAACAAGCTATCATAGCTAAAGTATGTGAAAGCCAAGTAGAATGGATGACTGAAATAGCTATCTATAATCTACAAAGTGTGTTGTAGGTTGTTATTAGATCAAGCCTTACTGTTACTTTCTAATCATTGTACCAGTCTAGGGTAAATCATTTGGATTAAGGTTGAACTAATAGTAATTTGAAAATCCTTTAATTAGGTGAAATTCCAAGTGAATGATCTATAGTCCTCTAATAAGGTCCACACCTAATAGGGTGATTGAAATCCTCTAACTAGGTCATATTTAATAGTGTGCATTGTAACCTTTAATAGGGTTGGCCTTTCACAAGGCATCACTTTAGAAGAGTGAGAATGAGTAGCATGTATGATGTAGGAGCATCTCATGCTCTTCAAGGGAACATTGAAGATCCAAGGCATTATAGAGGTAATAGAGCATCTTCTGGAGTCAATTGGGCAATCCTTGCACCAATCATGGCTTATGGGAGCATTGGAAGTCATGAAATTGCATAATGTCTCGATGGATTTCTATGTTGAAAAAGTTGTAATTGGGCATGTAATAGGATTTTAGGTTGGCATAGGGTATGAGAGTCATTCAATAGGTCCTAGTAGGGTGTCATAATCATCTCATGTGATTTGATAGGTTAAAACATTCAAAAAACACTTGAAATGCATAGTTTAGTAGTCTAAAAATTAAAATTTTCAAATACTAATGGTTATATGCATTTTGGAGGGAAACCTCCTAAATAAAATTTTATGAAGAGTTAGCAAATCAAACCAGTTGGAGTTGGTTAAGGGGGTTGGTTGCCACCCCCCAAGTCTATAAATATTTTTTTGTACGGAGTAGAAGCATAGATTGTACAGACTGTCTTAGAATTTTGAATGAAAAGCTTGGATTTTAATTGCAATTTGAAGGTTCTTTGGAGTTTTTGAGTTCTTTTTGATATTCCAATGCATTGAGGCATCTCCAAAGATCTGTAAGGAAGTTTATGCCCAAGTTTGGAATTCATATTTGAAGGATTGTTCATTGAAATTGCTGACTGTTGGCTGTAGCAGGCTATTTTAAAGCAATTTTGAAGTTTTTTTCCAATAAAACATGCTCATTCCATGAGATGTTCACTGTTTCTTCATGGAATGACATTTATCTGACATGTAAAATGATTTCTAACTCCATGATGAACAACTAATTTGAAGATTTGGTGGCCACCAAGCAAAAACTTGTGAAAAGAAACTGTAAATTTAAGGGTATAGACCTATAGTAGGGAATTTTTGAGAACATTGTTGCCCATCTATGCTATCAGAGTTTATGCAATACAAAAACTGAGATTTATACCAAGTTCTAATCTGATTCTTGAAACTTTGGTAGGTAGGCTCACTACTTTTGAGCTATCCAATTCAAATCTAACAATGTTGAATTTTCTTTCAAAGCTAAGCTATCATTGAGGGAACCTAATGAAAAGAAGAATAAAAAAGTGAAATATGTTTCTAGTTATAGTGATACAGATGAGGAGGATGTAGAACAACTTGAAGCACTACTAGCAAGGATATTTCATAGAGGTAAAGGAAAATTAAAAGGTAAGCTACCTATCATGTATTTTAATTGCAATGACATTGGTCATATTGCTGCTAGATGTCCAAAGTAGAATAACTATAGAGGTGGAGACAAGTACAAAAGTAGAAGAGAAGAAGAAGAAAAAGATTATGAAGACAAAGGAAAGAAGTCTTGATACATTGTAGAAGAGGAAACCAATTTGGATCTTACGATCATGATGATGAGGTGGTGTATGTTGCAATGAAGGATGATTCTGATGAGGATGAGGAAATTGCTCTACTATCTTGTGTGAAAAAGAATTATAGATGGATCATTGATAGTGGGTGTTCACATCACATGAGAAGAGATAAAAGTAAGTTCATTACCTTCAATTATTATGATGGAGATAATGTAAGGTTAGGTAATGATGCACCCAGTTTGATAAAAGGAAAAGGTTTCGTCAAACTTACAGGAAATATTTTATGTAACAATGCTTATTATGTTGAAGGAATTAACTATAATCTGTTGAGTGTGTCACAAATGAATAGTTTAGGTTGCAAGGTTGATCTTGAGAACAAGATTGATAAGATATATGATACTAATAGAAAACTAATGGGGAAAGGTGATCAAACTAGAGGTAATCTATTCTTCCTTGATATGGATGATGCAAGTTGTCTAGTTGTTGAATTTGATGATGTGTGGCTATGGCACAAGAAGTTATGTCTTGTTAATTTTGATAACTTGGTTAGTATCATTAATATGAGAAGAGTTAGAGGTTTTCCTAAGTTGAAGAAACTTGAAAATATAATTTACAAACAATGTCAGTTAGGCAAAATGACAAACTCAAGTTTTAAGAGTAAGATTCATACCTCTAAAGAAATTTTGGAGATTGTTCATACTAACTTGTGTGGACCAATTTGTGTGCAAATCTACAAAGGTGATAAGTACATTATGTTATTTTTTGATGATTATTCTAGGATGATGACAGTTATGTTTCTAAAAAAAAAATTTGATGCATTTCAAATGTTTAAGTGGTACTAAGCAAGAATTGAAAAGGAATTAGGTATAAGTCTGAAATGTTTGAGGTCTGATAGAGGAGGAGAATTTACATGAAATGAGTTTGAAATTTTTTGTAATGACAAAGGAATCAAAAGACAAACATCTACCCCTAGGACCCCTCCACAAAATGGAATTACTGAAAGGAGGAGCAGATCTATAATGGATTGTGCTAGGACACTAATGATGGAGAATAATGTTGCTTTGAAATAATTGAGAGAGGCTATAAGTACAATTATCTATACCTTGAATCATGTGTAGTTCAAGAAAGGTACTCACTCAACACCTTTTGAACTATGGTATGAATACTCACCCAATGTAAAATATTTTAAGGTATTTGGAAGCAAGTGTTATATTCTCAAGGATCTCAAGAATAGTAAATTATATGTAAAAACTAAAGAAGGTATATTCCTTGGCTATTCCACAAGAATTAAAGCTTATAAGTGTTTAAATATGAACACTAACAAAGTTGTGGAAAGTGAAAATGTGAAATTTGATGAATATATAGAAGCACATGAGGTTGAACCAATGAAAGAAACAGAAAAAAAAACAAATCATTTCTATACTTTTATGAACGTATGCCTACTGATGAAGATGCTGTAAATCAAGTTGCAAATCAACAACAAGTTTTAGTGATTGCTAAGTCACATATTATGAATTTCGAGTTGCATTCAGGAACTGAGCTACATTCAGGTGCTAAGTTATAGAATGAAGTTGAGGAAAATTCTAGTTCTAAGATTAGTGTACATGAAAGAGATGTTGAATTACCTGATAGAGAAGTACATAGTGTTTTAGAAGTTGATAGACCAAATGAGGAAAATAGAGCAGAACCAAGATTGTCAAAGTATGTCAAAAGACATCACCCTGCTACACAAATTATTGGAGATAAAGATGCAAGGCCAATGATAAGGAACAAGTTGAGAAATGATACATGTTTTCTTAGCATGCATGAGCCTAAAATGGTGAAAGATGCCTTAGAAGATGTGGACTAGAGTAAATAAATGAAAGAAGAGATTGAACAGATTGAGAAAAATAAGACATGGACTCTAGTTCCTAGACCAGAAGATAAAAATGTGATTGGCACCAAGTGGGTGTACAGAAACAAGTTAGATGAAAATGGTGAAGTCACAAGGAATAAGGAAAGATTAGTTTGCAAGTGGTATGCACAAGAAGAAGGGATAGACTATGGAGAAATATTCGCTCATGTTGCAAGATTAGAAGGAGTAAGAACTCTGCTTTCTTACTCTATATATAAAGGTTTCAATGTTTATCAAATGGATGTTAAGTTTGAATTTCTAAATGACATATTGGAAGAAGAAGTTTATATAAAACAATGAAAAGGATTTGTTGATGTTAACAAAAAAACCATGGTATGTAGACTACACAAAGCTTTATATGTTTTGAACAAGCACCAAGAGCATGGTATGAAAGGCTTCACAATTATCTTGTGAAAATTGGATTTGAGAGGATTGATGATAATAACAATCTGCACTTAAAGACATAAAAAGACAAGGGTATTTTAATATCTGAAATTTTTGTTGATGATATCATATTTGGAGGCCAGGATAATTTATGTAAAGCTTTTGCAAATGAAATGAAGAAAGAATTTGATATGTTTATTTTTGGAGAGATTAATTTTTTTGTGGGTTTGCAAGCACATCAGATGAAATATGGTATACACATCACTCGGTTAAAATATGTAAAGGAGATACTAAAAAGATAGATTATCATTGTTTATAGATTCATTATATTCATCATTACCTTGACTTTCAACACATGCATTATCATCATTAGGTGACGTAATATGAACACTATCATTATCACTTTCGATCTCCTTAATGAATCATTCAGCTTGCAAAAGCTTGTGTAATCTTATAGGTGTTGGCTAATTAATTGAATTAGGTGCTATAATATCTTGGAAAACACTAGGTAGGGAAGATTCATCCAGTCTAGAATGCAAAGGCACCATACTGATTACCAATTTAAACCTTATATGAACTTGTTCAACATTTAGACCCAAAATACTTCCCATTTCCTCCCTATATTGACAATCATATTGTGGATTTTCTTATTCAACATAACAATATTACTAGTCACAATTTCCAAACTTTCAGAAATTGGTAGACTAACCTCATACTTGATGTCTGAATCCATCTTAAAATAAATCTCTAGCACTGAAAATCATTGAATAGAGGTATTGATTTTTTTAACATTCAACTTTCATGAAAAAGGAACTCATGAAAAGTAAAATACCTTCACTGCTAATGTAAAAACTTTCCTCTGCTAATTCTAGCACTGGTGCTAACATGAACTTCCTCACACCATATATGAAATAATTATAGAGCTGCCACCTTCTTTAAAAGGACAAATAAATCATAGCTATGATTCACCTTCAAACATTTAGATTTTTTATAACAGTAGAAGCAACAACACTAAACCTTAATCAAGAAATGCTTCTTTTCCAAGAAACTATCAAGAGTTCAGGTTTGTCCATACAACTAAAATCCTTTCAACTTTTTAATCATGAAATCAACTAGGATATACTGGTACAAAGAAAGAGTTGCCACTCATAAATATGAGAAATAAAACAAGATTTGTTACTTGAAAAAATATGAACCAAAATTTTAATGGCATGAGAAACATAGTTCATCAAACCACTCTTATAGATTTATAATCTTGAAAACAAAGAACAAACCATGCTTGTTCATTCTTGACTTTGAACACTACAATACTTTGAAAAAACTTTTAGCTGAATTGACTGATGATAGAAAACACTAGTAATGATGCAATCTTTGTTCAACCTTCAAAGCTACTGCTGTCCTGGATAAAACATCATTGGGAGGCATGAATCTTTAGCATGACCTTGATACTAATAAAAAACTTTGCACATGGCTTTCTTGTAATTGTATTGAATCACCTTCAGATTAAAATACTCCCCAAAAGAGCCACCATTTTGTGGCTCCTAATTTTACAAATTTGAAAATAACCAAGAAACCAGACCAATACATCTAAGTCTAGAAAATTCCTATAATGGATGCACTTGACTACTGATCTTGGGCCAACTATAAGGATAATTCCTTCTTTTTCTTCAGGCTCTGCAAGACCTAGGTGGGTGGACCTCATATTCTTTATATGGTACCAGTGTAAAGGCATACAATTGAATCTCAATAACAGATAAAGCCCCTTAATCTTCTATGTTTATGCAAGCATTCATGTCATGGAATAGCTAATAATAGAGCACATGAACCTGATAAACCAAGTGAGGGAATCTTTTTCAACTTTTAAACATAAAGGGAAAGATTATTCAATTGATAATTTGGATTTCAGCATAACCCAAGTATGCAACAACAGAGAACATGCAAACCTCTATGCTAACCAGTCCCTTATCCATTGGGCATCAACTAAACCTTAAAATATAGATGGATATCCTAATATACTCATATATCTAGATATCTGATCCATCTATCTGACTTTCAAATAGATATCAATCTTTATAAAAACTCTCATACTTATGGTAATATCCTCCTGGCGTAACCTATAACCTTGTCAATGTAAACAAGTGTTTGCATGGATCTTTGTTCCACTAGAAAATTTATCCAGACATACAACCTTAAAGGATTGCAAATGAGTTTAAGCTCTTCATTCTCAAACACAAAAGATTGCAGATAATAGAGGAAGGAGATGAGAATCAGAATGAAACTAAAAAAAATGAAGCTCTTGCATTAATCTCATTGAAACCAATACATCATCTGTATATCAAAACTCAAAAAATACACAAAGAGATGACTATGTAGTATAAAATACTTCAAAATAAATACACTTATGCTATTCATAATAGAGGAACATTGCGGAAAATCATATCGCAACTCTAAAACTAGAGCCAACCTTGTGGTCTCACTAGTCAAAAAAAATGGAACGTAGGCTCTTTGATATGCATATTAAAAATCCCCAAAGCACCAAGTCATGAATATTAACCATGTACCAAATATTCAAATGCAAACATGCCCTCCTGTTGCTTTTTGACACTTAGGCAGAATTGTGAAATATGACACTAGCTCAATAGAGAACTTGACTGAATCAATTGGGATGATAAAATGACAGTACGAAATACATGCATATGCCGAATGAAGGGTGTAAGACAACTGAAACACCACTTAGGCCTTGAAATGACAACCAATTACCTATGCATGAAAAGCATTTATAGGGCTCAAAGTAACTCAAAATTTGGAATGGACACTTGAAATGGGAATACAATTTTGAGTGCCATCAGGAGGAAATCACTAAACCAATGATACTTTATTGTGATAATACAAGTGCTATAAATATATCAAAGAATCCTATGATGCATACAAAGACTAAGCACATTGCAATCAAGTATTATTACTTGAGAGAATTAGTTTCAGATAAAGAGGTGAAGATGGAATATGTGAATACAAAAGAGAAAATAACTGATATCTTCATAAAAGCATTACCTAAGGATGCTTATGACTATCTAAGAGGTAAAATAGGGGTGATACCCCTATCCAAGTCTATTTAAGAAGTATTAGAAGTGTCTTGCATCAAACAAGATGATTGACATATGTTATACATTGATGTAGTGGATCTTGCTTTAGGAGTTGCCTAAAGTAATTAAATAGCTAGAGTATAGCTAGAGTAGCTGATCAATCACAAGCTAGCTAACACAGAGAGAAATTAAAAATGTTCATATCTACATATTAAGATGATAAGTCTTTGACATTGTTGTCAAAGAGGGAGATAGAAGATATAGAAAGAAAAGAAAGACAAAGAAAGGGAGATATCTATCTAGAAAGGGAAATAGTGTACCTAATGATTACATCTACCTAGTAAGAGGGAGATAGTGTTGAGGGAGATATAAGAAGTGATCAAGAGGGAGTCATAAGGATGAGTTGATTGTTAGTTGACCAGAATAATTTTTTTAAACCTTTATAGAAGAGGAAAGCTGTTGATAGAGGGAGCGATTTCAATACAAGGAATTATTTTATTTTTGGTATTATTGTTGGTTGTACTAGTTGTACTAGTTTTCCATCAATGCCAAAGAGGGAGATTTTTGAAAATAGATTAATACAAGTATGAGAATGTGTTTTGATTATTGTTTTGTCACTAATGTCAAACTTTCTACTTGTTGGTAAGACAACTACTTAGATGATTTGAGTACAATCATTTGTTTGATCAATGAGGAGGTTTTGATCAAATGAGATAATAATAGAACCTAGAGGAAAGGTTGAGTTATGGTACAAAAAATGAGTATAATGATTAGTTAAGACAATGATGATATAGTGCATTGACTATCTACTTAAGGTTGCAAAGGATGGATACATTGATTAAGTCTAGAAGAATAAGTAAGAAGAATTGAGTTTGCCAAGCTTGACCAAGTGGATAGTAGCTACAGAGAAAAGTTAGTGCAAGCTGAGTAAAAAATCAGTTGGAGTCAAGTAAAGTCAAAGTTTAGTGTATGCCAAGTGATATAGTATAAGCTGAGTAAAGGTTAGTTGATGTCGAGCACCATTGAACTTTAGTGTTTGCCAAGTTATCTAGTTGATGCAGAGTGGAAGAACAATATGGAAGCCAAGTGACAACATATTGATGCCAAGTGCCAGTATTCATGTTAAATCATGCATTTGATGAATCTAAGCTGAGTATTTTATTTTCTTGAATTTTGTGAAGTGTGTGGAAGATAACTATGATGAGTTGGTGGTACAAAATTCATGGTAAACTATTTTGATTCAAATTCAAAGAGGATTGAAGGAGAAGTTTATAGAAGGAAATAAAATGAAAAGATGGCTAGATTCATTGAATCCTACCTAATCCTACCTAACCCTAAAATTCGGGATAGAGATTGAATGGTAAAAGATCTTAATTTTTTATTTATAGAGATTGTTAGTCAGAAGCAATGGTTGTCATGTGTGAGAAACTAAGGAAGACAAGGAGTTTGGGGTATTGCTTCATTCAATGACCAAATGAAAGAGACTTCTATTGACAAGCAAAGCAAGAAGGCTTAAGGGTATGGATGCTTGAAGGGTGAACAAGCTATTAGAACTAAAGTGTGTGAAAGCCAAGAAGAATGGATGACTAAAATAATGATCTGTAATCTACAAAGTGTATTGTAAGTTGTTATCACATCAAGACTTACTATTACTTTCTAATCATTGTACTAGTATAGGATAAATCCTTTGGACTAAAATTGACCTAATAGTCATTTATAAATATTTTAACTAGGTGACATTCCAAATGAATGATCTAAAGTCCTGCAACAAGGCTCAATCCTAACAGGGTGATTGAAATCCTCTAACCAAGTCACATTTAATAGTGTGCATTATAACCTTTAACAGGGTTAGCCTTTTACAGGGTATCACTTCAGAAGAGTGAGAATGAGTAGCATGTTACTAGTTGTTTTTCCCAAATTGGGTTTCTATGTAAAATTACCATGTCAAATATGTTATTGAATATGTTATGTTCCATGCTTACATTTCTACAAAGCTTATTTGATAGTAACCTACAAGTTTAAGTGATTGTATGTAACGCCCTGCCAAGGGATCCAAAAGAAATAACCTAAAGTTTTACTAAGTTTTCCAAGCATTTTTTTAAAAAAAAACAAGAAAGATAAATCATACACATCAAACACATGGTAGCCGAAGCAATAACATACAATCAACTAAAGCATACATAACAGGTTATATTCCTTAAGGATCCCATGACGTTGAATTACATTTAAATTTTAATTAATACCTAGCCTAACAACTACCACATCCATATGAAATAATAATTATAAAGTCCAATTTCCATTTAAATAATATACATTTGTTCCAAATGCCTCTTGGAAAATGTTATTCGAAATGCTCAATCATCCATTGTACATGTCATAGGGTATGAAGGCTTAAAATAATATACATATGTAAAAATAGAAATATGTCATCCTCCTCGGATCCATGATACAAATACAATAAAATAAATGAAACCATCCACCATACATGATACATCCATCTATCATAAAAGATATAAGCATCCATCATAAAATGTAACCATCCATCATAATGATACATAGAAGGAATGAAAGTAAATGTAGACAAGGAGTGCTCTAGTTATGGTGACTATGAACGGATCTCAATGATAAGAGTAAAAAGCACTACCACCCAAATGCATGGAACCTAAATGGCCCACTCCCACCACGTTGAGGAGATAGTCTCAAGTCTCAAATATGATATCAAACCAAATATCAAAGTACTCTCTAAGTCTAGGAAATCCTAAAAGTAATTTAACTCAAAGGTTATAAGATAGATCAACATCTAATTCCTAGAGGTGCACAAGACACATAGGAAACCTACTATGTAAGCAGGAAAGTGTCATCATACAAATCACATTGGAGTTACCCTGGCAATCTCTTAGGACCCCAGGGTCCCTAGTGATCTCTATGCGGCCACTAGTATCCTCTCGTACTGACAAGGCATACTATGAAATGCAAGGTTGCAACTAAGCGTTCTCTCTACTCCCCTCCTAGTCTATACTAGCACTCGAGGCATGGGAGAGAACATAAAAAGATTCTTAGCAGGTTCATTTTACTCTCATTTAGTGTAATGATTTCACTTATTAAACAATTTACAATGGGTTACCCTGGTAGCCACTTAGGGCCCCGACCCCCATTGTAAGCCACTTCCTGACACTACAAGTAGATAACCTACCCTAGCCTCATAAAAGTACAAATCAATAATCATATACAAATCACCTCAGCCCTATACAAGCAACTGGAAAGCATCAAAAGATAATCACAATAATCACATCAGTTCTCTGTAAGCAATTGGAAAACATCAAAGATAATCACGATATCCATCGGTTCTCAATGAGCAACCAGAAAGCATCCCAATAATATTGATCAATGACTCAAAATAGTTAAGTCAAACATGTCACAACATGACATCTCTAAGAACAAGAAAACAAGAACCTCAGTCCTATCAAAGCGACTGGAAAGCAACCCAAGTATAATTGATCGAGGACTAAAAAATGGTTAAGTCAGGTAGGTTGTACATTCACCTCAGTGTCACACAAGATCACTGGAAAGAAATAATGAACAATAAATACAAACATATCATAGAGCATACCATTACATTACCATGGTTGGGTTAAAAAAGATCAAGATCAAAACATCATCATAACATCACAAACACATAACCCTTGAGCCTCTGGTAACAACCTAAGATTGATCAAGCTAAATCCACCCAAAAACCCCAAAGCACAAACAATATACAAACAACTGCGTTGGTCGTATTTTGGTTTAGTCTTGAATACACATAGTGTCAGTTTATAGTGAAGTTCCAATTTTCATTTCAGTGCGAGTTTTCGAATTTAAGGAGTAAATCTTAATCCATATAGTTTAACCCATTTCCCAGATTTGAATAAAAGTCCGAATTGCCCAACTTGATTTATCTCAATTTTCTAAAATGATCTAAATCAAGCTATTTATTTAACTTATTAAAATAAATAGGTAATTCCAATCTAAAAAATATTATTAATATAATATTAAAATAAATCTACAATTTTCATTTAACTATATTCATCATTAATTAAATTTAATTAAAATAATTTTTTATTAAATTAATTAATGATTATCAACTAAATACTTATAATAATATCTCAACAATATCAGTTCTTAATAATTAATAAAATTGTCAATAATTTTATTAATTAAAAATTTACCATATTTAAATGCATTATCATATAAATTAATAAATAATAATAAAATATATATTATCAATAAATATTATTAAATAATAATAAGTAATGTTAAAATCTTATTAATAATAATTATTAATTAAAATAATAATTAACAATAATATTAAATTTATTAATAAATAATATTAATTAAATTAATAATTTATATAAAAACTTATTAATAAATAATATTAATTAAAATAATAATTAAATTTTTTAATAAAAAACTTTAATACAAAACACATTTTATATATGTATATGCGTTTATTTTAACAAGGCCCATTGGCCTTGGCCTGTGGCAGCAGTTAATACTGCTACCACAACCACAACTAGCAGTCCGGCCTGCGGCCGCCGACATAGTACAATAGGTGAGATGTGGGGTGGGTAAAACCAACACCAACTATGGTGCAACTTATTTGCACCAAGCCTTATGTCTTGTCAGAATGCCCTACCTATATTTCAACATCATACTTTGCTTGCAACTGACCCCATTCTAACACAACTACCATAACTTTGAACCAAAAAATAAATAAATATAATAACATTGAGATGCCACATCTTTAGAATAATTTTGGCAAGGAAAAAACTAGAGATTCACTCTTAAATACTTTTTAAATAATTTTTTTAATAGAATTTTGTTATATAACATTAACAAATATTATAATACCTTTATTATTATTATAGAATTTTGTTATATAATATTAAAAAAATTATAATGTCTTTTTTATTTTAAAAAATAATTTATAGATCTACTTTCATAAAGAAAATTGATAATATCATATTTTATTGAATAGTTAAATTGGTATGTAAAAATTTATTTATTCGTAAAAACATAGATTAACATTTTTAATTGAATAGTTAAAGTGATATGAAAAAACTAATTTTTTAATTTTAATTTAAATCTATTTATGTAACTTTTATTTCTCAATAAATTTTACTATATAGTATTTAAAAATCCTTTTAAAAAATTAATGTTAATATCTATTTTAAATAAATTAAATATTAGATTGGCAAATTTTTCACTTTATTTATATTTTTTCATTTTTTCATTTCCAACAAAATAAAATTCAAACAATAAAATATATAACTTTATCATTTTGTCC
Source organism: Cupressus sempervirens (assembly GCA_028749045.1). Taxonomy (NCBI): domain Eukaryota; kingdom Viridiplantae; phylum Streptophyta; class Pinopsida; order Cupressales; family Cupressaceae; genus Cupressus; species Cupressus sempervirens. The sequence goes on along the minus strand of CM053793.1, from coordinate 293,645,204 downwards.
TTTAAATATTTTGTAAACTTACAAAATCTCACATAATTTAAATGTGTATAATTTTAATTATTTTCTAATAATACAAACCATGCTAATAAATATTGCTTAAAAATTGTTATAAATATTTTATAATATACAATATTAAAAGAAATTATTAAATTATAAAAAAAAATTAAATCTTAAAGTTATATCCAACTCCCCAACCATAAGATAGGTTGATGATTGAATGATCGTATAGAACCTCAAGTTGACCATGATAATTTAAACTCTAAATATATGTATTTTAAATTTGGATATAACTTTAAGATTTAAATTTTTTTTTATAATTTAATAATTTCTTTTAATATTAAATTATATTATAAAATATTTATAACAATTTTTTACTTAAATTTATAAATAAATTTCTACATACTAATTTATAAATAAATTTTTACATACCAATTTAACTATTCAATAAAATATGATATTATCAATTTTCTTTATGAAAGTAGATCTATAAATTATTTTTTGCACTAAAAAAGACATTATAATATTTTTAATATTATATAATAAAATTCTATTAAAAAAAAAGATATTATAATATTTGTTAATGTTATATAACAAAATTCTATTAAAAAATTTATTTAAGAGTGAATCCTTAGTTTTTTCCTTGCCAAAATTATTCTAAAGATGTTGCATCTCATTTTTATTATATATTTTTTTGTTTGAGTTAAAAGTTACAGTAGTTGTGTCAGAACGGGGTCAATTGCAAGCAAAGTACTACAATGAAATACGGGCAGGGCATTCTGATAGGACATAAGGCTCGGTGCAAATAAGTTGCACCGTAGTTGGTACCAGGTAAAACCCCCCACAATGTTTTTTAAAAAAAAAAAATAAATAAATTTATTAAAACTTTAAACAAATCCCCCAAATGTGTAACAATACATTTAAAAAAAAAAAAAAAATTCCACTAATAATGATATTTTAAATAAATAAATAATCTTTATTTTATTTTAATTAATTTTTTTAATAACATTTGCAATTATAGTTTGATAGAAGAATTACTATCAACCATTCAAATTTGCAATATAGAATTTTTGTTTCCAAATTCAAACCCTTCCCAACTTAATTCTAATTTCTTTCATCTACGGAGCGAGGGTTTTCAAATTTTTTTTTTTCAATCATATTATACAGATGAGATACAATACAAATATCATGGATTCAGAACAAGAGAGCAAAAGATTCATACAACGAGATCCAGAGAATCGATTTCAACAATCACGAAGAAGATAGGATTTTCTAAATAACATAATTTTAACTGGGTGAACACAACTCAAGAACCTACTTGGTTCTGATGCTAAAACCGCAACACCCAAAAGATTTGCAAGAGAATTCGCTCCTATCCAAGATCTTCTCTCTAAAATTTTTCCAAAAATTTCCTTCCAAAATTCACTTCCCAAATTTTCTTCCAAAATTTGTGTCCCCCAAAAATGAACCCTCCAATTGTGATAAAGAGTTCTCTCCTTAATTGGGGCACTAATTCTGCGTTCACCCAGGAGAACTTCGTCTCACAACCATTAACTCTAAATTAACTTTTCTTTATCTTTCTTTATCTTTTCCATGCACATCAAAAGAATTATTAAGTTACTTTATTTAATTTTCATTTGACTCCTCTGTAAATTAATTTATTAAATTTAATCTCATGCACGCATCATGCAATCATAATTTTTTTAAATAAATTAATTTCTTTTCGCACTTCTATATTTATTTTCGAATATTAATTTTGATAACTATTTATTAACTTAAATAATAATATTATTTAGCATTTATTTGAAAATGAACTCTAATTATATTATTATTAAATTAAATAAATATTATCACATTCTAAATTATTCTTATAACTTTTATCTCCAAATTTAATTCTTTTTATTTAATTAATTTTCCAATTAATTAAATATAATTAAATATTAAAATATCATAATAATTTTCCATTAAATTAAATCATTAATTTAATCTTTTAATTAGACTTAATTAATAGAAAATTTACCAAAGAGTCATAAAATAAAATACGAGAACCCATCATAGAAAAACACATACAAAATCAAACTAAAGGGTTATAATCATGAATTAATGTCATTGGACGCATTCAGAGGTTACACAACTCGAATACTTGTCCTAATTATCAATTAGGACAAATGGCTTAAGGGTTTAGGATTTGGACTCAATAATTTATCTCCTCTCTCTTACCATTGAGATAATGCGATAGGGTATGCTCATCCTGGCAATTCAGGGAAGTCGATGCCCATTACCTGCAACCTACATAAAATCCATGCATGTACAAACATAATATTCTAAACTAAACAGGCAATGACAGGAAGTGGTGCATCGTGTAGATCCCGACTCGCAGGTGACTATGACTCCCTTCCTTAACCACATCAAAAACACCATACATAAAGAAAACATACACGCACACCATACACATGCAGTATGGGGTAAGCATCCAAAAGAAAACATATAATAATCCATCTAACTAATCATCATCAATAACCAAAAACACTGTAATAATCATCATACATACATGAAGTATAGAGTATCAAGTAATCTCATCATATAATAAACTAAATCTAAAATAATATCTTATAATCTAAAAGTAATGCTACTAAACATCAAGCATAAAACTAGCTTCAAAGAGTTCGAAAATGATAGCAAAAATGTAACTTAGGGTAGACACTACATTGTATGACCTAATGGATGCATGCATGATGAATATGTTTTATGGATATGGCTTCACTAAGTTGTGAAAAGTTTTATTTGTAAATTTGGACCTTGGATAACTAATTCACCCCCCTCTTAGTTATTCTAAAGAATTCCAACATAAATACCAAGAACTTTGATTTCATTCTCTCAATGTCCATAAACTTTCCATTAGTGGACACAAAGGATTCTATGTACAAGATCTTTAAATATTGAAACAAATTTTCAATGAAATTTTGTACTAGGTTATTCACATCCTTGAGTTTATTTGGAAATCTCATGGATCTTTCTATAACAAACTCCAAGGATTACTTCCAATGAAATAGTGACTCCTTGTCAATCTTTAAAATTCTATGAGCAATGGCCACATTTGTCTTCATGTCTAATTCTTCTTATATAAGGGCTAACCACTCTGTCATCTTGTTTGTTGCCTTCTATATGGTTGTTTGCTGATTTGAATATGCTTCCCTAAGCTTGTGAGCATCCAACACTAGGCTTCCCAATTTTTCAACTAGTGGGGGACCTTGAGCCTTCATTTGATCCACCCATGCTTGGCCTACCTACCCAAATTGCCTTTCTTGTTGTAGTTTCAAGAGTAACTTCTTGTGCTCCTCTTCATTCGAGTCAAATTGACTCAAAGAAGTGCTCCTAAGTGCAAATCTAATGTATTCCACTAGTTCTTTGTTCAATGCCTTCAATATATCCTTCTCTTCTCTAAGCTCTTCCAACTTGTCCTCAATTTTCTCATTATTTGACTTCCACATGTTCACCATGGAGTCATGAACTAGAATGCCAAGATCCATTGTCTTGATCTAGAAATCATCCTTTGAGCTCATGAAATTTACCCTCTTTCTATGGCTCAACAATCTCAACTAGCATATGGCTAATTGTTGAATTCGTTTCTAGTGCAACAATTGTCTTCTAGTTCTTTGTCTTCTTAGATGGTTGAGAGGAGGTGACTTGTGTGATCAAGTCCTTTTTTTAAATTGCCATGGCTTAAGAGGGAATAGATGTAGGCATGAACTATCTATGGAGTGAGGAGCAACTAACACCTCTCCTTGTAGGGGTTCCCTACTCCAGATGGGGAGGACTCGTATCATTTGGGGGTGGGAGGGATATTATCAGCAGTTTATGAAGTAGAGGCACTAGCATCACTCACCTCCTCATATCTCCTCTTCTTCCTATCAATGGTATCTTTGAGCCATGACTTTGTAGAGAGCACATTGATAGCAGATTGAAATGTAGTGGGGTCAAACAACTTCCTTGGGATTAATAGAGTTGGCTTACTTTAAGAAGAAATAGGGTAGGCAACAGCTGTAGTTACCGAAAGGGAAAGGGATAAGGTATCCCCTTATTGAGATCCATCATGTTCTTGGCCATCCATGAGGTTGGTATCACCATCTAGTTTGACGACTTGAATTGGGGAAGATGGCTTGGCCACTAATTTCTCTTGTTCCTTCCCTTATCCTTGTCATCTTCCTTCTCCCCAACTTTTCTAGTGTTTGGAAGAGAGACATCTCCATAGGTAGGAGTAAGTGGCACATTATTTTTTGGAGGTTGGTCTCCACCTTGGCCAATGGATTGTTATGGCCCTATAGATGTTGATGTAGTGGTTGCTATGGTTGTTGTTGCAGTTGACTAGATGACTCTAGTTAATACTCCACCCAAAGAACTAGTACTTTTGGTCCTCTTTTTCCTTGCTAGGGACCACTCCACCCATTTGTCCATTCTCTTGATTTTACCCTAAATGAGAACCTCCATAGTGTCAAATACTAGATTTGTAGTTGGGGTAGACAAAAGTGGTGTACCCTTGATCTTCTCATAAGATGTGGGGTGCATGTAGGTTCCATCATCTGCAAGGTCAAAAAAATCAACAAAATTATTATATAATTTAATTTCATCAAAGGTTAGTCACGACCAAAATATCTCCCAAGTTTGGTACTCATTGAGACACTTGAACCAGAAGTATTCAATATCCGAGACATGCTTGTATGCATATCCTAACTACAAATGATCCCTTACAAATTTAACTGGATCATATTGAGGCTCGAGTACCTCATAGTATAACAACTTAATCTTGCTCTCAAATCTCTTTAGCACATTCCAAGAATTTGATTTGGAGGCACATAAATACATGCCAACTAGTATAGGGAATATAATCTCGACAATCTTCTTCACATTAGAACACAAGGAGTTCACTTCAAGGATCCGTCGACACAATTATACTAGAACCAAGTTGTCCTCTGGATATCTTGGTAACCTCTTAGGAAATCCATCATAGGCTCCTATTCACAAATATGAGAAACATAGAAATTGGATAAATGAGCATCCAAATTGGCTTATGGCTGAAATTACCTCTAGCGAGAATCTCCTTTTAGGGAATCTTTTCAATTCTTGGCATAACCTCATTTGGAAGGCATCATTGATAGCTACATACTCCTCATAGCTTCTTTACAATTGTAGATGTGGGTAGAATTCATAAAATTTTGTGCATTCATCATAATTTGGGATGTTAGTGAGGCCAGGCATAAGTGGTGGGTTGCCAATGCATAGATCAAATAAGAGGACATGTAGAATTGCTTGAATCCTTTGGCCAAATTCAACAACGAGATGAGCTCATAAAAAATGATCTGTGCCTAGTCGATCTACATATGCTTGAGACATATTTCTTATACTAGGAATAAATGGTGCTTGATGAATTCCAAAATCTCATATTTTCCTTTCAATCTAAGGAGTGCAAGGATATCCACAATCTCTTGTTTCAGATTTGTGCCAAATAGAGTCTTCGACATTTTTCTCTTCTTTGAACAAATAGTCTGGAACCATGTCCTCTACATGCCTTCCTATCTAAGGGTCTTCTTTTCATTGAACATGGATGTGGAAGAAACAAAATCTACATCATAATACTATTCCTTCATGGGAATGCCAAATGTAGACTGCATTAGTGCCTTGTTGATTGATATGATAATAGACTGGTTAGGAAACAAAATATGTTTTGTTTTTGGGTTGTATGTTTTGGTGCATTCCCTTATGAGCTTAGGTGTATGCACTACCATAGGAAAACTAGATGCTTCAACCAGTCCACTTCCTTTCAGTTTCTGAGTGATTGGGTGAATGGGTTGCGAATTAAGTTTTATATGGAGATCACCCAAATTGTAGAATTTGAAGGATTTGTCTCTAAGCTCTTTTAACTCACTCTCTAGGACAATTAACTTATTGTAACCAACACTCTAATTTCCATTCACCATGATTGCACATGATGTAGTTCTTGATAAATAACCATTTAAATATACTTGAAGAAACCAATTGCATGCAATTTCGATGAAATAACTTTAGGAATTAGAACATTGGTGCTACACAAATGAAATTAAGTTTATTTAATGAATATAACAATAGGATTTTCATTTAATTCCATGAGTAACAACTATTTAAACTTTCTATTCATTTGCACATAAAATACTAAGTTCCCAAAATATCTCTTACTTTACTTAAAGTAAATTGATATGACTAAGAATCACTAAATAATACAAATGCTTAGCTTTATGGGAAGTCCCTTACTTTGCTTTAGGATCTGATATCCAAATATACTTAAAAATATTAGCACATATGGGAGAGAGAGAGAGAGACATTAGATTTTTTGCAAACCCATTTTCTTTCTATCCAGAATCACAACACAAGGAGTTACCCTCAAATGGCTTGTGTACCTAGTTCTTTAACTTTTTGATTAAAGCTTTTAACACTGCATCCCTTCATAATGGGTTCACATTTCCAACACTAACTTCTCCATAAGTATCCTTTGAGAATCTTTGAAGGATTTTCATATTTTAGAGTAACTTGAATTTCTATTCTCAAAGCCTCTAGAGAAGTAGCCCTTTTCATTTCCTAGGGGCAGAAAACTCCTTTCTCATCAACATTTTCTAAAGTGGAGCAGTAAAACAACACTTCATTCTTTCACCTCCATCTGATGACCTCAATATGCAATCTCAAGCATGTCTTACTGGCTATAACCCTTTAAATGATTTTTTCAACCTTGTCTCCACATTGTTTGATCGTTGAAACTAAGATTTGGCTTAAGTTCACACAATTTCATAAATAGATCAAAACAACTATATTTGCATGAATATATAGCATAAAAACCATAGACCCATGTTCCCTCATAGTACTTGATCTTATTTGCACAAATTTGAATGAGACTCACTATGGATTCTATCCACAACTTTTTAGGCTTTTAGGAATTGAAGAAATCATATTCACAACCTATTAATCACTATCATGACTTCATCCTTCAGATTCATACTTGATGTAGTTTTCTCAAGCGAAAAATCAGCTCAAAACCTTAGAAACCGTGGGACATGGAATGTTAGGGAAAGATAATAGAGAATGAAATGTGGAACACTTCTTATTGCGAGGATGCCAGAACACACCTCAACCATGCTTAGATCACCTAAACCCCATCTGCACTAAAAAAATAGAAAACCCACTTAGAAAGATTAGGTAAAGGTAATGCAAAGGGAGACCTAGAAAAAGAAGAAAGAAGAGTACTATGAGAAAGATGAGAAGTAAGTGACCTAAAACATACTTAGACACATCTCTCTTGAAAACACACTCACTTCTACCAATGACTTGAAACTTTTATAGGGTAAGACTAAAACTTGGCAACATATTCTTGTCAATTTCATCCTATATGTCTTTAGAGGTGAAAGGTATAGTGCCTCAATCTTCTCAAGAAATAGAAAATTCCTCAAAACAATATACCTGTATTGAAGGAATTTTTCTCATTTCTAGTTACTAATTTTGGTTAATAAAAATTAGTTTCTTTAGAAAAAATAATATTGGTTCCTTAGTGAAAGAGGCATACAGAGAGATAACTAAAATTGAGAAAATTAAAATAGAGATGAAGGGTGAAAGATGACTAAGAAAATAATCTTAAAGAAGGTACATGTGGTGAGAGTTGACCCAATTGGTTGTTTCTCTTCTTCTTCGTTTATTTTTTTCTTCCTTTTTTTCTTCTATTTTCCAAATCTTCTAAGTTTTGTAGAAGCAGGCAAAATATTGTTAAATTATGAAGTGTAAGAGCCAAAGATCATAATAAATAGCCAAAAATTACAAAGTGTAATATCTCATGTTTCTTGATATTGAATTTAGTGGCTAAGTTACTCCATATGGTTATCTCTAATTAAAAGTGTAAAATAAATTTAAAGTTGAAATGATCAAGGATTATTCATACTTTGTAGACACATTTTTTGTAGTGTATTCCATTTATTATTGCCTTTTGTTCGTTGAGCAATAAAATTATTTTAATAAATGAAATGGGAATTTTTTGTCTTCCAATGGATTATTAATAATAGTTATGTGATATAATTATGATGGGATTTTCTAATTAATAAATTATGTAATAATGGTGATATGATTATGATGTGATTTTATAATTACTAAATTATTATCTAGCCCTACGAGCTGAACAAATTCATTTGCTTGCTCTTGTGGATTAATAATTTTCACTCTCAGTCCATGCTTTTTGTGGTAAAGCAATAATATTATATAATATTGGTCATATACTTATGATGAAATTTTGTAATTAATAAATTATGTTTCTACTCTGTGAGCCAAGAAAATTCATTTGATCACTTGTGTGGATTAAATTTTTTTATTCTCACTTCATGTCTTTTGTGGTTAAGTAAAAATATTATGTAATATCAGTGATATAATTATGGTGGCCTTTTCTAATTAATAAATTATGTTCTCTCCCCATGATCCAAGAAAATTCATTTTCTTGCTTGTATGGATTAATTGTTTTACTCTCACTCCATGCCTTTTGTGGGTTATAAAATCAACTATCTTTAACCTTAACATGCACAACTATAAAAAATGGTGCCAGGGCTTCTGGAAATGGTGCGATAGTTGCTAGATCTAGCAATAGTATGGTCGTAACTAGTTCTGGTGGTGTGATGGCTTTTGAATGTAGCAAGGGTGCTGGCTATAGAAGTGGGAAAAATGGTGCTAGGAATTCTGACAATGGTATGGTCATAACTAGTTCTGGTGGTGTGATGGCTTCTGAATCTGGCAAGGGCACTGTCTGCAGAACTAGGAAAAATGATGCTAGGGCTTCTAGCAATGGTGTAGTGGTTGCTAGATCTGGCAATGGTGGTATGGCTTCTAAATCTGGCAAGGGTACTAGCCACAAAAGTGGTAAAAATGGTGCTAGGGCTTCTGGCAATGGTGCAGTGGTTGCTAGATCTAGAAATGGTATAATCATAACTGGTTCTAATGGTGTGATGGCTTCTGAATCTAGCAAGGGCACTAGCTATAGAAGTGGGAAAAATGGTGCTAGGGCTTTTGGCAATGGTGTGATGGTTGTTGGATCTAGAAATGGTATGGTTGTAATTGGTTATGGTGGTGTGGTGGCTTCTAAATCTGGCAAGGGTGCTAATTGTAGAAGTGGTAAAAATGGTGCTAGAGCTTCTAGCAATGGTGCAGTGGTTACTAGATCTACCAATGGTGTGGTTGTAACTGGTTCTACTAGTGCCAAGGTTTTTGGTATTGGTAAGGTGGCTTTTGACACTAATTTTGGTGTGGTGGTTGTCAATTCTGGTTCAAAATTTGGCAAGGATACTTGTGTTGGTGCTAGGATTTCTGGCATTGGTGTAACAGTTGTTGGTTTTGGTATTGACATTGGTGCTAGTGCCAAGGTTTCTAGTAAGGGTGTGTTGGGCGTTGGTTTTAGTTTTGTGGCTACTAAATTTGGCAAGGGTGCTGGTGTTGATGCTAAGGTTTTTGTGAATGATGTGGTGGCTTCCCATGTAGTAGATGTTAAGAAAGGGTCTTTGTATGCTGAGTCCCTATGCAAGGGCAGGGGTTTGGAAAAGGCTTCTAAACCTTTTTTATTTCCTTTGATCCCCACTTGTAAGACAATTTGGCTTAATCTGGGGGATGAGTCACTTTTAGAAATTGAAGAATGTTCTATGGATCTATCCAAGGATTCTATTATTTGTCACTTTAAAGGTTTTTGGCCCACTCTCTTGGATCTCCATGTATAGATTTTGAAGCATTGGGATCCATATATTATGGCTACCATTGAGATTTTCTCTTTGGTCAAAGGTTTCTTCATTGTTACTTTTCTCAATTCTAAGGATAGGAAAGCTATTCTCTGTGATTAGATCTTTTATTGGGAGAATCACTTTCCTTTAATGGTTAAACCATGGCATCTAGATTTTAACCCTCAAATAGTCTTTCAAAATCCCAATTTGGGTAAGGCTTCCTAATCTTCCTCTTCATTTTTGGGTGAGTTTTGTTTTTATAGAAATTGGCAAGGCTTTAGGGGATTTTCGTATGGTTGATTCCCAATCTTTTGAGCATTTCCATTCTACTTATGCTAGGATTCTAGTGGATATTGATGTTTCAAAGGGTCTCCTAGCTGAGATTATTTTAAGTTATTCAAAGGGCTCTTGGACTTAGTCGCTTGATTATGAGGGCCTCCCTTTTAGGTGTAAAAGACATTTCAATACTAGACATATGGTTGCTAAGTGTGAGGATGGAAAAACTAGAAATAAATGACCTTCCTCTTGGTGGAAGGGTTTATTGGAGCAACATTATTCAGTAGTCAAATCCTCTATTCTAGTGGATGAGGTTTTTGGATTTGTAGAGTAGGGGGCTTCATCCTCTATACTAGAAATGATTCCTTTAGAGATGTTGAATGCTTCTGATTCCAAGATGGATGCCCAAGTTTCTTATGAGGTTGGTCCTTTGTCTATTGGTAGTCTTCAAACCTTTCAAAAGGAGGTTGAGACTATTTCTAGTCAAGGTGTTAAATCTAGTGTTCTTGGTGTAGACTCTGGTAGAGATAATTCTAGTGGTTTTGGTGTTGAGAGTGCTAATTTTGGACAAGGTAAGCTACATTATGCTATGACTGTTGGAGCTGATCATTGCATATCTACTAGCTTTGGTAATATTTCTTCTAGTTTTGCTCTTGCTGTTGGAATTGGTAATTAGACTACTAGTATTAGTTCCAATCTAATGGAAGAAGTGATGAAAGATAGTCCTTGTCAAAAGGATGAGTTTCAGACTGCTGTTATTAGTTCCAATATGATGGAAGAAGTGATGATAGATAGTCCTTGTCAAAATGATGAGTTTGTCTCTATTGGTACTGCTAGAATTGGTAATCAGACTATTGGTATTAGTTCTAGTTTGATGGAAAAAGTGATGACAGATGGTCCTTGTCAAAATTTGGACAAGTTTCCCTCTGTTTTGGATTCTCAAAATTGGCAGTGTAAGGCTATGATGGTTGAGGAGGGGTGGACACCTGTGACTAGGAAAGCATCTAAAAAGGCCCTTCCTCAATTTGATATAAATTTATGCTCTCACAAAAAGGGAGTGAAATGGAATTCTTAGTCCCCTTGGTTGGTTAAGAAGTTCCTATTGGTTTATTTTCTGTTTTTTTTTTTGTTAGTGTTGCTAGACATATAATGTTTTCTTGTTGTAGCATGCTTCTAGTTTGGACCCCTTTGAGATGTTTGGGATTTCTTTGAATATCTTTTGGATCTATGATATAAAGGGGTTTTGGGTCCCCTCAAAAATTATTTTTACCTTAATCTAAAATATGCACAAGTATGAGCGAAGTGGGTTCTATTTTTTCTAGTGCTTTCGACATCTTTTTCCCTCATAAGTATAGTTGTGTATCAAGTCTATGGAGTACTAGTTGGATAAATAAAGGGTCTACCTACCTTTGTTTCCTAATGAAGAACCATGGGAAGGATTGATTAATAACAAGGAGCTTGGGTCTATTTTGTTTTTGGACTATTATTACTTCAAGAAGAATGTGAAAAAACCTATTGGAATAATTTGGGTCTGCTATGGTAAATTTTTGCCCTAAAAAGGTCTCAAAAAATATGGACCTTTTGAAAAATTTCACTACCTTGCATGATGTCATGAGGAAGGTAGTCCACTTAATGGTTATTTCTAAGGACTTTTTTCTTGTGATAGCTCAGGGATATGATATTTGACATTGTAATGACTACATTATTGGTATTTTTAGTAAAGACCATTTGCTTACTAAATCTGCCTAAATTTCTATGTACAATATGATGAAGTATATAATGTAGATATATGACTTTCATTATAGTCAATGCACCATTGTTTACTAGAGGTGGGATTTAGGGGCAGTTCTATGTGATCTTATCAGAGATAAGGTAAATACAATGTTTGTCATTATGGGTCATGAGAACTTGCTACAACCTAGCTAGGATAATTCTATGGTTAATTATGGTGTAAAATATGTGGGTAGTAATATTATGGATGATGTGAATGGTTTGGTGCATCCTTTAGATGTTTCCTATGAGTGATTCTTACTAGTTGGTCAAGGGTTTTGTGGCTCTTTGGCTCTCATGCCATCCTTTGGCTTTATGGTTGCTTGTGGTCCAAATTCATCATCCAATTTTTTTCCTATGACCTCTTCAACATGCAGGTTACATAATGTTTAGTTGATACAATATTTTTTGGCTAATGCACCTCCTCTCTTACCTGAATTTTATGGTAGTGTCATTACCAAAGTTTTCTCACAATTGTATTATGTACTCATCGATTATGCTTATGGTTTGTGTTTTTTTGTTCTCTTGTATTGACATGCTCAAATAAGTTTTTTTAAACTCTTGGTGTAAATTCACTTTCTCTATTGTAACTATACTAGTTCCACTCTTAGTTTTAGGTTAAAATATTATCTTAGCTAGGCTATAGATAATCTTCCTATTTTGTATAGTTTATGTTTTATTGCACTTTTTTATTAAAAAAAATATTAAAAACATAACCACTATAATTTTGTGTGAGTAATGGTGGGAGTAAGACAATTGTATTCTCACTAATGTTTGATGTTGAATGAATTAATTGTTCAACAGATGAAATAAAAGTCCTATTCAAATGACTGTAAGAATTATCCACATTTAAAATTCTAAATTTAGCTGCTAAGATAGATTATCATGTGTGCAGACTTAAAAGTAGAAATGTCCTTATGATTCCTACGGAACCTTGTCAAGTTACATTATCTTATCTTTAATCCATGGATAGTACTTCAATAGTGGTCTATTTTTTTTTTAGATTTCAATTTTGCAAGTAGAACTACTAGTAATGTCTATTGAATCCCTATAAGAGTGAGTTCGTAATAATAGTAAGTGTTGTGAGGAGTTGATAAAATTCTTATTGTATTTGTAATAGTTTAGATCAAGAGAAAGTTCAAAGGCTATATATTAGTCATAAAACAAAGTTCTAATGGCTACACGAGCAATCAAGGAATACAACTCTAATGGTTACAAGAGCAGTCAGAATAAAGCTCAAATGGTTGTCAAAGTAGTTGTAGAACATAGTTCCAATGGTTGTGGAAATAGTCATGGAACATAGCTCTAATGGTTATAGGAACATTCATAGAAAAAAGTTTTAATGGTTGCAGGAATAGTTAGATAATAGAACTCCAATGGTTGTAGATGCATGCAAAACAAAGCTCTAATGGTTGTTGAAGTAGTTAAAGAGCATAGTTCCAATGGTTGTAGGAACTGATGAGAGCCATTTACAATCCATTTTTATGCCATATTTTGATGCATTTAATGTACCTTCATATTCACTTCCATGCTTTATTTCTATTCGAATTCATCCCATTTTGCCATTTTATGTTGCATGTGATTTAATATATGTAAGTAATATTTAATATGGTTTTGGGATTAAAATATAGAAAATATATTACTGATTATTTTTACTAATAGGAATTATAATCCTAGAAGGTTTGGAAAATTAGGTTTGTAGCATACAAATTATAGGAACCTTTTGCTACATGAGCTTTCTAGTCTTCCTACCACTCTCTTCACAATAATCTGCTATCTAAAAGTTGTTCTTACCATCTACCAACTTAGTCTCATTTGCAGCCACATGGGTTTATTTGATTATCCACTTCAAAATTTCATATATTATTATTTTACCATCCTTGTACATGTAGTTATTTGATAACCCAATTCTTCCAATAAATTTATTGAGTATTATGACAACAAGGATGCATGCAATGGCTACATGGAGGATCTGCAAATATTATAATCTCCTATTATTATTTGTTTTTATAACACTCTTCAACATGTGGTTGATATCCAAGGTCTTATGAAGACTATTGTTACTTTTCTTTTCCCATTTATAGTTGTTATAACAAATTTATTTTATTATGTAGCCAACAAATAATATATTATGTAAACCAAATATTTTCATTTTGTTGGCATTCAAATTTTTTATTATCTATTTTCATATTATTTGTTATAGGCTACAACAATATAAGAAGCATATGTAAACATTTCAATGTGATTCTTTTTGGTATCAAATTGCTAATAAATAAAATCATGGTGTTGATCGCTTCTATCATAGTTCTATAAGCTTTATCTCTGTCATGTAATGTGAGGAAGGGCACCCACTCTCCAACAATTGATGAACTATAAATAATTTATTCTTGTTTGTTTTGATATTTTTTATTATGTTTTATATTGTTATGTTTGATAGTTTGATAGTTTTTGTTAATTAATATTACATTTTTATATTTGATGACTATTAATAATCTATTTTTATTTCTATGGTGTAGATCTAGTTGATATGGCTTTCATATTTTATTTCTATAATAATATGTCTTAATTTCTGTATTGTAGTTCTTCTAGAATTTTAATCATAGAATTAGAAGATAAAGTATTGTGCATTAAGGAATCATTTTACCAGATTAACCATTATGCCTTATGCACGTTTATAGTCTATAAATTAGTTTTCTTTGGGTTTGTGAGTTTTGTTTACAAAATTATTAGATTTGTTAAAATTGTTGTGGCTGGAAAATGATAGTTCCTCTCGCCAAAAAGTGACAGTTCTTGTCACTAGAATTGTTTTACTTTGTTGTAGGTTTATTTTTGTGTGTTCTAGTTGCATTCATAATCACTCAACTCACAAGTTGCACCCCTCGATGGTATATTACCTAGAAACCTTTCGCAAGCTTATGCCCCTGGATTGACATGAATAGACCAAGCTAAGAATCATCTTAATTTATATTAAATATTTTTGATTATTTACCCTAGTACTAGCCTTTCATTTTTGCATCATTACCGGGGAAAGATGCCAATGGCATGTTAGCACATGAGTTGAGTTAGGAACAATGCACCTTAGGGAGTTTTTGATCAAAGTGTCATCCTTGCTTAGTGCGGTACCTTAGGTTTGTGTTGTAGTAAATCATATAGATGAATTATATTAGAGTTTTCAAGTAAGGATTAGAATTTAGATTCAATTTTACATTATCACTTGTTGTTGTCAGTAATTTGTAAAAAAAAAAAAGAAAATTTGAAGAAAAAAATGTAAAGAATGATGCATTTTCAAGGTATTTCCATCACATCTTTCGTGAGAAATTATCAAAAAATGCAAAGTTCAAAGGGAACACAAGCAAAAAATCAACAAAATGATTTTTTCCCCCTTGAACCCACTTTCAAATTTAAAAACAAAAGAAGAAATTGGTGGGATAATTGCACCAACCAAAGGTGATATTTTTATACCCTTTCTACCTAATAAATGCAACTTAGATGATCTTGATCTTCCATTATCATAGGTATGTACAACCTCTATATTTGAACAAGAGAAAATCATTTATGAATTTTTAGAAGAATTTAATTTTGAGAATGATGATTCAACCACATTTTGTTCTATTTGTTACAAGAAATGTGGTAGGTGCATATGCCTAAATAACCAAGAGAGTGTGGTGAGTGAAGTACGAGATATTTGTGAGCCTCATCTTGATAATGATGTATGCTAAAAAGTCTCTCCTATAATTGATGAACCACCAAATCAAGAAGATCAAGGTATAAATAATGATGGTTACATGTTTACATTACAAAGACAACATGTTTCTTCAAATAATATGTACGATGAATGGAATCATAACTACTCACAATATGTACTATATCCATCCTTACCATCTATGTTCTACCCATCCTCCTTATTACCAACCACTTTATATCCTCAACAATTCTTACCATTCCATATTATACTACTCACTTCACCATATCCACCAAGGGAAACTATACTACTTCATAACATAATTCATAATAAGGTGGTTAAAACTGCATATAAACTTTCAAGTATCCCTTTACTATCTAATGATGTGCTTGAAATTGGTAAATCACTATTGTAATGTATTGATGCACATAAGGGATGTGATTTTAGCATAATTTAATTTGGATCACAATATAATTTATTTAATCATAATCAAATTTGTTCCTCATTTCTACTTAGTGAATCACAAATACACAAAATTGAGGTCATACTTCAAATTGAGCACATCTAAATTATTGGACTCATAAATATGTGTGTTTCCATTAGTCTTACACTAAGGAATATTAAACCATTTGCATTCCTCATTACACAAATATTTTGTCAAATCCTCCAAGATCTATATTTTATTACTTTTATATGTATCCATATCGATGTTTGGAAGCCTATGGTTAAAATTCATATTCCTCACACACTTGTTGATTTAGGACCATCGATAATTGATTAAGCACAATCATAAGGGATTATTTGCGTTAATGACCAAATAAAAACAGGTTGCAAATGGATGATCTTTAATTTAAAAAAAATCAAAGTATTCATATCTAATCCTCACTCTTGATTCATTGCATTAAAATAACTGTTCATTGGTAAAAGGTGTTATTCTATTCATTTATTCCTTGAATGATATTAATGGGATATCTTTGATCAAGGAATAAGGTATTCTTAAATATGTTAACATTATTTATATTATCATCTTAATGTTCTCATTTCCTTGTAGCATGAAGTTAAGTTGGGGGGGAAGTCCCTTGAATTCTAATTGATTCCTAATAAATGTTCCTTGAACTTCTCATTGGTGCCTCTACTATTTTTTTATTGTGTGACACCTAGATCACATCGAGGTATAAATTCTTGTGTTAGTCAATATTTATATTCTTTCTATACAAAAATTCATTATCAAGTATTTATTCATATAAATAAATCTACCATTCATATTCTACTAAGAGCATCCCATATCATGGTGGATTTATTAAAAAAAAAAATTACTATATTTGGTCTTGAGAGGTTACAGGTCTCTTCTTGTGGTTATCCAATATTGTCACACACATGTTAATTGATGATTACTTTCTTACTTAGCCTACAATGATAAGAGTTTTTGGTCTTATTAGAAGAATAGTAGAATGATTCCTTTATATTTCCCTCATGGAAATAATAAGTGGATTGTTGGGATATATGCTCAATATTCATGGTTATCGAATCTCTTTTGTACCACCTTGGATGCTAGATAATGTGACACTTGATTTTTGAGATCCATGGGTCTTATATCTTTGGCTAATTATTCATCACACATGACATGAAGATATGAATGAGGAATTAGAAGAATCCAAATATGTTCTGATTATGAGTTGATTCATCTACATATCTGGAGCCATGATGATGAGTGTGAGTGCTACATTGGTCTATCTCTACATTGCCTTCACCATGGGAAATTGCTTTTATAACCTGTACTTATGTCAACCAAGTGAGTGGGAATGTTTTTGAAAGTTCTATAGTCATATTTTCAATATGGTGGCATGAATTCAATAGGATCCAACATTCTTATATCACTCATGCTATGGAGATATGAATAATCACTCTTGGTGAGGTATATTAATTTCTAATCGGTCATCATTTGAAGATCTACAAGCAACCCATTTTATTAGTGAATTTCATGGAACTGTATGATTTGGATGGTTTTTGTTTCTACACAAGAGTTTCCATTTCTTTGGTCATTATATGTAGTTTCTCAAAAAAGAAAATAATAATTAAAAACCCAATAATGAAAGCCTTTAGGCATTGTGTGCTAGATAGTATTTGAAAACCAATTTTTGGTAGATGTTAGTTGTAAAATAAATTCTTAGTGATGAAAGCTATTTTTATAGTGCCATTAAGTGGTGAGTGATTGAAAACAAGCTTTCTAGTGGTCACTCATCATGATCAAAATTTGAAAAGAAAAAAGAAAAAAAGAAAAAATGAAGAAAAAAAAAGAAAAAATGTAATAATTGGTTTGAGCTAGCTTTTTTCAGGGACACTTAGCTACTTCTATATATCTTTATCTCTCTTAGTGTCTCTAACATCTCTTATTACTCAATTTGCAGTTGTGCTTCCTTTATGGTGATCACCATTGATTACCTTGAGTACATGCTACACATTCATTTGAGGTGTTATGAATAGTAGACTATACTCCCTTTAGTGTGGTCTATCCCTCTTCAGTCAGATGTTGGTGGCTCCTTACATTGCAGGAAATTTTCATAGTTTTTGGTTTCTTGTAGCGGAATGTTATCTACTTCTTTTAGTCACCTCGCAATCTTTTACGATGTCATTTATCTCTAGGGAAGATTTTGATAGTAGGGTGATGAATGATCTCACCAATTTTTTAGAGGCACTCATGTAGGCTAGAAACTCTTTGACCACCTAAAGAGAATCATGAAAGAAGTAGATATCCAATTGGAGAATAGAATTACCCACCTAAGTTTCCTTAAAGATATTGAAAAAGATGGATTATAAGGAATTTTGGAGGCTTACAAGAGGTTTAATGAGACTTCTAGGTGATGGGGTTTTCATTCCCCCATCCCATCAATTGTTGTATTCAAAATTCTGGAGCCAAAAGATAATATTATTTATTCATTCATTATTTATAAGGGAAATTTTTTATGGTTTCCCCAAAGTCAATCATCTTCCTCCATAAGGGGTATTGTTAGAGGTGTCATTCTAGGAGTTGGGTGGTATAGTCTGACGAGGGTGTAATAGAGAAATAATAATTTGATGCCTACCCACTTCCTGATGTGTTAAAAAAACATTTAAGACACGTGATGGTGCTAGAGACATGAGGCCATAAATACATTATGGAGTGGGAAGCTAAAAGTTACCAAACCAGAAAAAGAAGGAAAACATACATGTGGTGATCCTCTTTAGGATTCAAATCCCAAAATTTTGCTTCCCCCCATAATTCTTCCCCCCCTCTCTCTAATGTCTAATTCGTTGATGTAATTATGCAAAGATGTACAATTTTTGTAAGTAGTACCTACTTGTAGATATACATAAATAGGTAGGGTAGGTATTAAATCTAGATGCATAGTGGGAAGGATTTTTAATAAATAGAAGTTTTCTTGACCCCTCAAGGGTCAAAAAATTTGTTGATTTTATTTTCCATATACTTGTACTTTGAGTATTTCCATTTACAATTCTTAGTTCAATAATGTTAGTAGAAAATTTGATGCTTCCTTGAAACATGGATGGTATGATTAAAATGGTGATGTTAGCCTATTGTAGCTAAATTTTTTATAAAGCTACATGGTGTTCCTAACTTTTGTTGTCTTCTATCGTTGAATGCAATGAGAATTCTATTATGTATATATTTTCATCCTTGTATTTAACACATGTATGAATGATTGTATTTGTTATTAGTAAACATTTAATTTTACTACTTGCATGTCTTAATGATTGCTGATTATCCATGTGTTGATTTGGTTACTTTATCATGCAATCATGTATTATTGATAAACACATAATTGAAAGTAGTTTGTAGTAAGATTTTTACTTTTCCTTATTGTATCTTTTTCTCATTCTTTGTTAAAAGCAAAATGGCTTACTTTCAAACACAATATTTCTAATTTTCCAGTACACCAAAGAATAACAACTAAGCCCTTGAATATTAATAGTCACCTCATCCAACTTAGTCAAGCCATGCATGTTTGAGACCTAATTACTAGGTGCTTGGGAGCTTGGAGGATGAATCCTCTAGTCAAATCATCCATGTGATGTTGGCCAGCACATTGGCACCTAGTGATAACTATTAATCTTATCAACATATTGTACAAGAAAGCCACATCAACAAACACTAGCACTTAAAGTAGGACCCTTCTATGCTACACCAAATTTTTTTGAAGGTACTCCTCCCAAATAATCCCCAAATATCCTTAGAAACTTAAGATAATCTTCATTTAGACTAATTCTTAGCGACTCATTTCAAGTGAGTCTTATGTTTTCCCTCTCAAATCATTGAATTTTTATGACTCATACCTCTCATCTAAAATAAAACTAATAAATATAAGAACAAAGCCCATACTTCTAGTTCCAGACCCACTACTCATCAGAGTACCCTCGTGTCTCATTCTAATATCGAGACTATTGTGCCCCCTATAAATCCAAATTCCTAGATGAAATAATTTATAAATATTGGTTCTATGATGAGAATAATTCTTAGTGGAACCCATAATCTTCCTCTACATGTGGAGAAGACATGCCCTAAATACGAGTACCTAGGGCCTAAGATTATAAATACATATATTCTTACAAGGATCCCATGCTTAGATAACATATTTGACACAAAGACATGGTGTGTGGAATACTTATACTATGCCTATATGAAAAAAAATGGAAGTGGTGCTTATACTTACCAGAGATTTCTATCCATGGGTGGGATTTCATGGAGAATGCCTTCCTTTTGATATTCCTATTATATGTGGACCCAATCATATCCCATAGACAATTCATTTCTATCAAAAAGACCACATTTAACCATTAATTATAAATATCCTTGAAGCACTACACTAATTCATTCATCCCTTTCTAGAGGCGGTGATGCAAACATACCTTAATGTGTTAGATCTATTCATTTCAATGCTCATCTAAAGGATGAATTTGGTGGTAAATGAAGATAGAATAACTGAGGTCTACTCTCTAGATTTGGAGATCTCCAAGGACCTTAATTAGAATCTTAATGGAGGTGAGAAAAGTGTGCCCTATAATATCTTTCCTAGAGAAATTTTACACATAAGAAGTTGTAATCCTAATGGGATAACGAGTGCCTCTACCTTTAATCTAGTCCCCCAACGTGTGTATCCTCTTCATAAATACCATTTGACTCTTAAAGTAGTTCACTAGAACCAATGTTGACCACAAATTACACCTCTAGTATCTTGGACTTCTTTACTTAAACCAATCACTAAAGGTAAACTTTCACATGGAGAAATCCTTTTTTGTCAAGCAATTTGTCCCGGTGAAATGTTGCTTCTATTATGGACATGGGTCAACTAAAAGTGAGACCCTCTATGTCCTAGAGACCCTCTATGTCCTAGAACCCTGACTTCTTTTAGTAGCGAAATATCTTCTTAGGACAATAGATTTCCATAACTTAAGGGTCCAAACTTACCATAAAAAGTAACAAAAATAGTTAAAATCATCCATAGATGAGTAATTGGTAGTGGAAGAACACTCCAAATAATAGTGGTGTAGCCCCAAACCATTTTGATTTTTAGTGGAGTGTAGGTCCTATCCACTTCATGCATCTTTTTGAATTTTACTCCTTTACTACCTAGTGTCACCTACATGCCATTGACTCATATTCAAAGGTGAATTATGCCACTCTAGAAAAGATCATCTAGATCTCTTAGTCAGGTTATCAATTAATATTGATCCAAAAAACTTAGATCCCTTGATGGAGCATCATAATTTTTCTTTTGTTTATGAGACCACGTTATTTAGAGAAGACAAAGGTGAAGAAAAAAGAGCTCCATCTCCACGGGTTCTATGACAATTTCATCCACACCTTTAAGGATAATTCCCTTACTAGTATTTGGGATCCTTCCAACACTAGGATAAAATATAATAAAGGCCCCTTCACAATGTCAATCCCACCAAAGAGCACCTATGTTCCCCTAGATCCCCATGAAAATGTCAATCTACTCCCTCTAAAGGTGCATATCTATCACTCTTCTTTTAAAGTTTTGATGATAGGCATGTGAATCACAAAGCAATAGTTTGACATCATGAAGGCGATGGGAAATAATACTACCACCATATCCTTAATGGAGGTGTTACTTAGTTTTCTTAAGAAGAGGAAGGATCTCCTATAAAATTTAGAGTACCCAAAAGCTTTCCATAACCCACCAGAGACCATCACTTTTGAAAATACCGATTGTTGGAAATCTGATTGAAAAATGAATACTGTCAATGAGGGAGATTGTTGCAAAGAAGGAAGATGGTTGATAAATAATGTTTTCAATCATTGTTTTTTAATTGATGTCAAACTTGCTATTTTATAGAATGACAATTGCTTATAAGATCCAAGTATTATCACTTAGTTGATTGATGAAGAGGATTTAATCAACAAGATGTAACAAAAGCACCTAAGGGAAAGGTTGAGTTATGGTTTTGTAATGAAGTGCAAGAATTAGTTAAGATAATGGTTAAATGATGCATTGATAACATACTTGAAGATATAGAGGTTGGTCATAGTTAGAAACATTGGAGGAATAAGTTCCAACAAGGATGATTGCAAAGCTTAACTAAGTTCATTAGTGAGAGCTGAGCAAGATAGTTCAAGCCAAGCAGATTTTTAGTTAGTGCCGAGCAAATGAAAAATCTAGTGTGTGCTAAGTGATATAGAAGGAGCTGAGCGTGTTCAGGTGCTAAGCTTCAAAAAAATTAAGTGGATGCCGAGTGAATCCATAGTAAGTGCCGAGCATCAGTAAAATGTAGTTGATGCTAAGTAACATACTATGTGCCGAGCACTAGAATTCCAATAGTGCTGAGCTACTCTATTATTTGAAAAGTCAAACATTTTCCAAATCTAAATTGACAAGTTTTCTACCTTGAATTTTGTGAACCAGTTGGAGGATGAGGATGATGAGTTGGTGGCACAGAATTCTATATAAACCATTTTTGAGTGAATTCAAGAGAATTCTTCATGATGTTTCTCAAAGAAACAAGATGTGGGTTAGATTCAATGAATCCTACCTAATCCATTCAAACTAGAATTATAGGAGGGACAAATCAAGTGGGAAAAAATAATTCTAGACTTCTATTTAAGGATTCATAGGACAAGAAGCTAGAGTTGCTGGAGTGCCAAATTGTGAAGTGGTTGAAAGGTGTCAAGGAGAAGACATCAAGAGGAGAAGGAAGAACAGAGTACAGAGACTTTGCTTCAATTAGTGGTAAGAAAGAAAATTACACTGGTATATTGAGCATGAAGACTTAAGGAGACAAAGCTTGAAAGGAGGACAAGATATTAGAGCTAAAAAGATTAAAAGCCAAGAAAATGTTGAGAGCTGAACAAAGATCTAAAATCTGCAAGTTGTGAACTGTAATCAGGTCAAAACCCGTTATTGTTACTCTCTAGCAATTTTATTAGTTAGGGTAAAATCCTATGGACTTAGGTTGGTTTAACAACCATTTGTAAATCCTTTAACAAGGTGACATTCCAAGTGAATGTTCTAAAGTCCTCTAACCAGGCCCACTTCTAACAGGGTGGTTAAATCCTTCAACCAAGTCACATTTAATAGTGTGTTGTAGCCTTTAATAGGGAAGGCCTTTCATAGGGCATCACTTTAGAATAGTGAGAATTGAGTAGCATGTTACTGGTGCTTTTTCCCAAATTGGATTTCCACGTAAATCATTGTGTTATGTGTTGATCTTTCATGTGTTATGTTTGCATGTTGATTTATAGTAACTTGATAAGTAGGAAAGTTTATGCTTGGATGAATGAACAATTTAATAAGCTCACTTTACTTGATGAAAGAATTTCAATTGGACATTTGGACCTTGAATAACTAATTCACCCCCCACTCTCAATTATTCTAAAGCATTTCTAACACCAATGTGGATGTCTTGTAGGGGAATACTAGGATTATCCCTCCCCTCTTATTTTGAGAATTTATGGTAATAACTTGCATAATTATTTGGTAGATTCCACTGCTCCTAGAAATTTCTTTCCTAAACATCTATATACAAGAAGTTTGGATTAGTCCCTATGTTTTCCAAAGGAATAGTGGTCCAACTTGACAAAACCACCATCAAGATGGTCGGTGAGCTTAAAAATATTTATATCTAGCTCATCTAATAACCTTGGGTGTCTAGTGTCATTGACATCTAAGTGGTTAAAATCCATGAAACTCACAAGATGGTCCTAACTTAGATATGTTCCAAATCCCTTAACATATTTATCTCAATGGAATTCTCTCATTTATGACTTCTCTAGAGAGAAGAGTCTAATTAGATCAAGGTAGGCAGTGAACCCTATATGAAATAACCCCTCACAAACTATGGTCAGGTGAGAAAGGTACCATATGGTCAACAAGATCTTGACCTATATCATGCTAAGGAGATTATGACTATGAACTTCATTTGAGGTGGGAAATTCCTCAATGTTGACCTTTTTATTAATTAAAGGATTCAAAACCTCATTGTAAGTTGAAACATGACATTAACCTATAAGGTGATAATGCTTCCCTGACCACTCTCATATCTGATAGATGTATGGTAAATTATAATGAGCATTTTGAGTTGAAATGCAAGTCTTGCATCAATGCTTCCATAATATATCTCTTAGATATCCCTAGAGATGATGTGCAAGGAAAAAATTCCTATACAAAACAATCTATAGATGATCACAACTAAAGGAATTCTTATTAAAGGAACCCTCATTGGTGTCTCTTCTAGATGTCATTTTGGCCACTGTCTCTTCCATCTTGAAGGGTGTGCTAGAACATCCTCCCATTTCTAAACTAGTACCATACACCACTTGACTACTAAAGCCCCATCATAATGACACTAACATATGGATCCTAAATTTTGACAAATACTAAGCCAAATAGGGGTGTGGATTCAGGGTTGAATTGATCAACCCCTAAGGAAGATCTTTCCTCACATCCTATATGATGTTGTTTGACTACACAAATAATGTTGTTGAATATGAGGCCTAGGTATTAGGCCTTTTTTTCTCTTTAAATAAATAAGTTACCTACCTCTAGATAATGAGTAGCTTAGAATTGGCATTCAAAAAATTCTAGAGTCAGTACATATTCCATGATAAATGTTTGACAACATATCTGAATTAGACATGAAGATTAATAGAGGGCTTTTTTTCATTTGAAATCAAAGTGATTTCATAGAAACACAACTACATTATGGATTCTATTATTTTGTTGCTCAAAACCCTTGAATCCATGGTAGGTTATTAACTTCAATGTTTTTTTGGTGGAAATTATTCCCACCCCCTTTTTCCCCGATAATAAAATAAACATCCAGGTCTTTGAGGATGATAGCTGCATCCTGGAATTTTTGCAAAACATTGATGTATGTGAAGTACAAATCATAGAGGAGGTAGAACATGATGACATGAGATAAGAGGATGGTATCCTCAAACTTCCCACTAACACCATCTTGAAGTGGGTAGTTTCACTTTAATGGATATTTGATTGAGACCCCTAGATAAAGGGAAGACTCCCCCAATCCATAGAAGGAAAAAATATTTAAACATAACATTAGAAAAGATACCAAGAAGAGATTCATCTACATTGATAGCTACTGCTCTCCCAAGGAAAAGGATTAGATTGTTGCAGATCTCTAAGAATACATAGATGTTATTGCATGGAGATATGAGGATCTAAAAACCTATGACACCTTTGTCATGACTCATACCATCAATGTCAAACTAAATACTAAGCCTTTCTAGTAGAAGTAAAGATTGTTAAATCTCGTGAATAAACTTGACCAAACCCCTGAACTACTAAGAGGTTAAAAATTTCTTGTCTTCAAGGATAATCTTTCAAATACCATATAGCATATCAATATAAAATGCAGTTCTAATCTAGAAGAGAAGTAGGAAAACTTTACTTTGCATAGACTTTCAAAATCTAATTAAGGTTTCCAAAGAGGATAATCACCCATTTCCCTCACTTAATGAGGTGTTTCAAATATTGAATGGTTCATAAATGAAGTTGTTCTTGGATGGGTACTTAGGCTATAACTAGGTCATGGTGGAGTTTGAAGACTAGATCAAGATTGTATTCACCACCAAATGAAGGACATTTGCATATTGAAAATATCCTTCATCTTGATCAATGCCGGGGACACATTTTAGAAGGAAATGGGCATGTCTTTGAGGGGTTGGTCTATAAATCTATAATTATATACATGACTAATTTGACTAAATTATCCTAAAATAGACATGATCATCCCATCTACCTTGCCAAGATTTTCAAGAGATGTTAGTGGTATCACATTTCCCTTAACCCTAAGAAATGTATATTCAAGGTCATAAAAGGGAAATTTATAGGACATATCATTTCTAAGAAGGGAATCACCATTGACCTTAAGATAGTAGAGGTATTTTTGTAATTGTGGATACCTAATATAAAGAAAAAATAGGTGATATTTCTTTGGAAAGATTAACCTTTTTCAATGCTACATCACCAGATTCACTAATATTGTTAAGCCTCTAAATGATATTATGAAGAATGACATAAAGATCAATTGGATTCTACAAGAAATGGAGTCATTTTCTTAGATAAAAATAGACTATAATAGAGGCTTGATCCTTGTCTAGTCTAGACTACACCCTCTCATTTTATATATACTCCTTCACCTCAATTTCCTCCACTATCACAATCTTAACCTAAAATGTTAAAAGGTAAGAGAGACCCATTTCTTTCATGAGACTCCCCTTTAAGAATGTTGAAGTAGAGTATTCATCCCTTGAGAAATAAGCATTCATCCTAGTCTAGGTTGTAAAGAGATTCTAGCACTACATCCTCTAAGTAAAGGTACAAAAAATTGTGCTAGACCAAGCTATAGATTTTTTTCCCATGCAAAGTGAACTATGAGAATTTTGGGGGAAAAAAATGGTCATCCTCCAAGAATTTCATCTAAAAATTCAATTCAACCGATGAGGTTAGTTCATGGATAAGGATTATCTAAGACAATGGATGAGACATACCCAAAAATTGAATGCCAAAATCACACCATGGAGTCCCTCACTTAGGATCCCTAGTATGCCCACTTGGTATACCTTATGCCCAATAAAAAATTCCCTAAAGGACTGCCTTCCTATAAATGTCTCTACTAAAGCAAAAGAGTGTATATTTTATGATTAAGAATGAGACCCCATTCTATTGGGGTTATGAAGGCATCTACCTTTGATGCCTTGATCAACAATAGGCTACAAAAATGATTGATGATTTTTATGGACAATTTGATACCAGGCACAACTCAGTTGATGCAAGCTCCCATTAAATCATCTGAGTTAGTTATTATTGGCTCAATATTTTTAAATATCTCTATGCTCATGTGAGAAAGTACCACACTTTTCATACCACTACTTCTAGAGAGAATAACCTAAAAATACATCTCTAAGATATTTTTCAAGTTAGCCCCTTTTTCCAATAAGAATTTGAATTCATCAAGGAAAGGAACCCCAACACAAATGCTAGACATTGGTATATCTTAACTACCATATACTACTTATTTGATGGTCCAAAGCCATACCTTAAAAAAATAGCACAATGGATGTAGTGATCAATTTTATCTTGTAAAACATGAATACTAGATTTGGAATACCCTTTTCCCTAACGTGAAATAAAAATTTAACATTATCCCTCACCCAAATTCTATTGTGGGTCTATCAAGGAAATGTTACCCAAAATTTGTCAACAAGCTACTATCTAAAAGGTGACTATTGAGGCTTGAAATTTGCATCCTATCAAGTTTGAAACTAAGAACGTAAAATTTCAATCAAAATGGAATCACTCCTAGGCGGTGGGCTTTTCTTATTGATTGGAGTAAATATTTAAGTTCTAGGTCGGTCCATTTTTTATATTCACCTATGCTCAAACACAAAACTAAAATAAACATGGAGATAAAATTTGAAAGAAGATATAGAAATGAAATTGAAAACTTAAAAAAGGTAAACTAGGCTATTAGATGATACACCAAATTTGACACTAAAGGATTTTGAATACCACATATTTAATGAAAAATAAAATTTTGATGCTCAAATTTGCCACACATTAGTGCTTCATAATAAGGGTTAATGACACTCACCAAGTTAAAAGGATGCATTCATCTCACAGATAACCAAGTTGCAAAGATACTTATATAACTACAACTTATAACTTATGTAAAAAACAAATAACTATTGACTACTAATGCAAGCTTGAGACATAAACCTGCAAAATCAAATGATAAAAGACAAGTAAAATTCAAATCAATTCCAATATATAAAGAGATAAACTCAAAAATGTCTCCAAATCTTCTTTTATTCATCAACTTCAAGGGCAAGTGTTGTCATATAGCTATAATGAGATGCTATTGCATGCAAAACCAGAGGACTCAAGAGAATCACCATGACTTCTTCATTTTGTGCAACTAACTCAAAACTTATTTTAATACATCTATTTATCTTCAATATGAAAATATGACAAAAAATGTAGGTGATCGAGGGCCATGAATTCTTTGGGGTTGGATTTAATAAAAACCCCAAAATATAGCACCTAAATCCACTCCAAAATTCATGAAAACATAAGAAAAATTCTCTCCACTCCAAAGATCACTGTAAAGAGTTATTGATGACTTTATCCACCCCTAAATTGACTCAAAGATCTTAGATACCCTCTAACTATTTTCAAACAAATTTGACCTCAAGGCTAAGTTAGATCATTAATATACACTTATCACTCTATATACTGCTCAAATCGTCCAAAATCCATCTATTTCACCACATATTTTTTAATTCAAAATTTAGAAATCATCCTTTAATGGCATTTAGATATTATAATAAATTAATTAATTTATATTTTGATTAATTAACCCAATATATTTTACAACATATATACTTTTCCATTTAGAACAATTATTAAAATTATTAACTGACATGACAAAATACTTCAAATGGAGAAGTATCAAATCATATTAGTTGATAACTTAAAAGTGAGCCACAAAAGATTCCACCAAATTATGGTGGATTTCAAAATACTATAAAATTGTGAATAGGGGTAGGACCCCAAATCAGAAATATGCTAAGTGTTTTAATAAAACACATGTTCTCTATTCCATTATTCTTTTTCGACAATATTAGGGCTTAAAAACCTAGCCTTCATGCCATATTTTTAAGTGCTTGTTGTATTCTAATGATTGCATGATTTTATGAAAATATCCACATGAAACTAATGTAGATTTCATATCTAGACATTCTAGGGTTACCTTTATTTTTTTAGAGAGCTTGGTGCAAGAGCACTCTTCAACAAATGAAGATTCTCTCCAATAGATGAAGACTGTCAATCACCCCTGGGATCTCTAAGAGGTCCTAATCATGTTTGGTTTAGGATAATTAAGTTAATATGTATTTTTTATCCAATTGTAAGGCCTAGTTCCAAGATTTGGCACTTACTGTACACTCAAATTGTGTCACACTCTAAAGCCTTCTATCTAAATGATTCCATGAGTTTGAAATGTTCAAATGCTAGCTTAGAGCTCCCTATCCATAGAGTGCAAGAAGGTATGTTTCAAGTTTGAAGGCTTTCAGCTGAGCCTTAGAGATACGCTTCTTGCTAGTAAACCATGCAACGAGAGGTTCTTCGAGACAAGAGCAAGAATGCAAGTGTCTACAATGAATCCCTCAAGGATACAAATGCAAATATGAAGACTACACTAGAATGAATATGCAAACTGCAACTATTCTAAGCATGAATGAGAGTGTTACAAAACCAACTGTTAAGCTATGTGAGATAGATTATTGCAAAATAGAAGCTAAACTAACATGCAACATGAATCTAAGCTAAAATGCTATGGTATGAGAGAATGTAGACAATAAATAGAAGTTCTCCACAAAGCTCCAAAGAAACCTGTTAGAAACCCTGCAACATAACAATACTCAAAATATGGATGCTTTGAGGGGGAAAGCTCTCTCCCTTTTAAAGTCTTACGAATGGTAGAGATCAAGATGAAGATGGTGGATGATCAATGGTGGAATTTGAAAAGAGGAGTGATCCATGTGCACACACAAGTCAACTGATAGAATATAAGTTGACTTGTCATATAAGACAAAAGTCACAACGCCTTTTCTTTTAATTGCAAAATAGAAAAAGGACTTTATGTGTGCACTTTAAATGGGTTAGAAGAATGGGATCTTTTATTTAATTATAAGGGGACATGTTCTTTTCATCAAATAATGAACTTAGGATAGCATAGTCAAACTATAGGTTATAATCAAATTGATTGTTTATTAGCAATTTGGTCTAGGTAAATGATTTAATTAATTTAGCCAAAATGCTGAGAAGGGAGCTAATAGTCTAGATGACCATTTTTAGGTGATTACACTTATAAGTCACCTAGTCAACTATGGTAAAAATGTTAGGATTAACCTCAGATAGAAATAATAGTTACATGCAAATGTAACTGATATTAGAAAATAATAGATCACATAAAAGAGAACACAAGACACCAAGATTTAATGTAGTTCACCCAATCCCTAGGCTACATCCACTAACAACAAGTCCAATATTATTATTATATAGTAATTACAACTTGATTACAATCCATAATCCCTTACAACGCAATACCGCTGCAAGAAACAATTTTTGCATCACACATTATGAAAATCCCTAACACTAAGCCTTTTTATACAAGCTTTTTGCCACTTAAAAAATTAGGGCTAGAATAATAGAAAAATAGTAGCCGATGCCTTTTATAATATAAGGCCCTTTTTGGCTTGGGGGTGCTGCCCAATTGACCTCGTAGAAATAATATAGGGAGAAAACCACATCGAATAAACCTTTGAGTTTGATTAGGCTCCACATCACAAAAAAAAGGATCCAATAAATTATAGATTTTATGATATTTTAGTAATTGGGATGATTTGTAATAGTTTGGTTCATTTATGGGTTATAGGGCTTGAAATGCGAAAGAATGCAAAAAGTGCAAAAAAGTTGCTTAGCAACTTTGCTTGCAAACTTGACAACTTTTTGAAAGTTGATATAACTAACCCCCAAATGGATAGGAGGTTTGAAAAACCATTTTAAACCATTGGGGGAGTCTTCAAATATCCCTACCAAGTGGGTGGAAGGAAGCACTATGTAATTTGGCGTTTGAATCAATAATTAAATAACCCATTTTTCCTACATATTTTGTTGTTATAGTGGATTGTACAGACTTGTATGGTTTGTAACCTATGCATAAACCACCATCTTGGATTCCTAACTGAGTTATATTTCATATGCATTTGGTTTGGTGATTATATATTTTTTAACTCAATATATTCTCAATTTTGTCTTTGCCACTCTGATTTGGCCTTAGAACTTGGGGTTTTGCATTATTTTTCAGTTTCCAAGCATTTCTACCATGGTAAATTAATAACCTTTGGTGGAATGCTAAATAATATATATTTTTTGATATTTTACAATCAATTTTTGTTTCCATGCAAGGAGATGGAAGAATGGTCAAGCCTTAGGTGTATATCTTCATGTATGCACCTTGCCCGAATAAGCAAATCAATGTGTAACTATCCAAGAACTGAGCACCACAAAGTTGTAACTTTGGACATAAGATTGTTTTAACATTTCTCAAATGTTCCAATAGATTTTGGGAGAATAAACTATCATATTCTAGTACTTCCTTTGTAATTGGAGGCCTAATTAGCCCTTAGGCCTAGAAAAAATTCATAGTGTTTCTTGTCTTGTACGAACATTTTGGATTTGGTTCTATGGGATAGTCATTTTATTCTAAAAGGGTATCCAAATATATGTTTTATTTTTCAAGTCATTTGGGACTTTGGAAAGTTAAGTTAGTTTTTCAGTTTGGAAAGGGCTACTAGTTAATAGGGGAGTTTGTGAAGCAACTATGCTCTAGATGTGCAATTAATTTGATTTGGTTCATGGAATAGATCATTTAAATATTTAAAACAAAAATTCCATGTGCATAACCCCTTTTTTTATCTATTTTGGTGTTTGACATTCATTGTAGCCGAATGTGCTTTAAGCCTTGGGTCTTGAACTTGGGATTCCTTCTTTGTTTGGGTCAACTGTTCATTATATGGGTCTAAGGGTCATGAACTAATGTTTTTGATTTTTGAAAGAAGTTTTTGTGAAGGTATGAGAGTCAAGGTTCCTTACTCTGTATAGAGAGTTAAGAAAATTAGCCTTGGCCCATATTGCCCTTATACTTGTATCAAAGCTCCAAAGCCAAACATAAGCTTCTTTTGTTATCTTCTATGAGGATGATCCTATTTATTAAGGACTTAAATTGCCATATTGCAACACCAAACCATACATTTATTTTCCATTTCAATCATATCTCTAGTGCTACTATATATAACTGCAGGGCCTCATTTTCCATTTTGTTGAGATTTACCTTCCGAGTCAAGTATGCTCTATAGAATCTCACTTTAAGTATTGACTGAAAGTTCTAAGACATTAAAAGAAAAACCAATTCAATTTCCATGGTTCTTAGTTTATTCCTCTATTATACACGTTCTACTTTGTTCTTACATCATGCTATGGTTTTAGAAAACATGAATCTTTCAATTTATTGACATGCAAATTTGTGTCATCTTGACATTCTAGTAGCTATATCTCAAATAGATCAACCTCTCCAAAACTTTATGAATCTTTCTCCTTGTTGTAACCTCTACAAGTCTTTCCCTTCCTTTGTTACAATAGTTGAACACTTGTTTCTACTAGAAATTATTTACTTGTCTTTCAAACAATTATTGTACATTTTCTTTTTGCATACTTGAATCTCATTTTGAATGGTGTTAAAGGAGAACTATTTATGGTCATCACATAATTTTGATAGCTCAATCCCTTGTTAGTTCAAGTGCACATCACTTTTGAATCCTATTGCATCATGATTTATTATTTTGTTATTCAAGATAATAACATCAAACTTTTTGTTATTCCAGTGCACTACATCTACAATAATGATGCTAAGTTTATGTTGACATTCCTTATACTTCTTTATGTGTCACTATTCCTAGATTATATTCTCAGCACCATATTTTTTTGTGTTGCATCTTATATTGGTTGTTTTTACTCCATAATTAGTCTTGCTTGAATATTGAAACAAAAGGTTTTAAAATGATGAAGTTGTGTCCCTTTACTACTTCATTGTTATTGATATTAGCTTGATGCTTCTAATACTTTGATGTTCATTATAACATAGAAAAATAAACAAAAGTTTTCATACAAGTTGCATATCCCTTTGATTTTTATATTATTCAAGTACAATGAAAATTTCTCATGTCATTTCCTTCTTAAATGTTGATTACATCTCTTTTCATGATGAAGTGAAATCTTATGTTATCCAAGTGTGAGCATGAGAACATAATAGATGTGTTTTTTCTTGAGATGAGAAATCCATCATTGCTTAGATCAATTTAATCTAACTGCCCTTCTTTTGTGCATGTAGGACACAAGAAGACATCTAAATACCTAGAAGACTTAATGCAGTAGGCATGGTTACCAAGGCAACTCAACTAGACATGATAGTCAACCAATCATCATAAGAAGTGACTAGTTCCTTTGAATCTCCTACAAATTTCATTTGCATAACATAAGAATTATCATTACCTTAGAGGTTAGAATACTCTCACATCTTGTGTAAGAAAAATCCATAATATGTTAAACATATATGTTTGACATTTAATCAGTTGTATATCAGTTGCATGTTCAATGTATTTTAATAAAATAATGATCAATACAAAATATGCACATGAATCAATACTATAAATGAAATGTATGAATTGTAATTTTCTTTGTACTGACTATACATAGTGATTGAAGTGTTATGTACCTTAGATGTAAAACTCATATCTCACGCTAAATTTAGGCATGGTAAAAAATGTAATGACAGTAGAAGGGTAGAAAATCCAACAAACAAGAACCTCTTATAGGTAATTAAACAACTATTAAAGAAAAATCCTTGGGATTGGTACCAAAAGATTAAATTTTCCCACTATGAATATTGTATCTGAATTAAGGCTTCCATGGGGACTTATATGTTCTATTTGGTCTATGGCCAAATTTTGGTATTTTAGGTGAATTTACATATCCCATTCCTAAAATTTATGCAATTAATGTAGTGGAGGTCCACCTCCTTAACCTAGCTCATCTTGAAGAGTTTAGGCATAATATCCTTGAACATCTTGCAAAACATGGACTAGTTGTTGTAATCACCTAAATTTGGTCTAGCAAAATTTTACCATGATACTCAAATAATCAAATTAAATCCTATTCCAGACCTAATTATGCATAAAAATCCACTTTCCTTAATAATTGTATCATTTAATCTAAAAATCCAATGCTATCCTAAGTTTCAACCTCCTAAGTTTACAACATCTTCTATCTCATATAATTAAATGAAAACCCATCATTTAATTAAATAAGAAGACCCCACTTATGTGCATACATAAAATCATTTCTAAAATCAAATATAAAGAAATGACTAAAGTGAAAGTGCACATTATTTTAGAAATTTCAAAAAATGAGAGCACACAGATCAAACAAGGAAACATCTCTATCATTGGTCAACTTTTCTCTTTGAGCACTCATTCAGCTTTTATGAATCTATAAAAGTAGGCCTTTTACTTAGCTTATGGTATCCCAACTTTTCACATCATTATTTTGTTAGTTTTCATTTAGAGCTTATAAAATTCACCTTCGTAGTTTATTATCTAATATTTGTTATCTTTTGTTCATGCATGCATGTTTAGGTTTATTTTCATCATTTAATATAGCTTTTTATTGAATTTTTGTAAGATCTTGAGATCTTGTATCTATATTGCATACCTTCTCTCATATATTATGTTCTAGAGTGTACTTGTAAGGTTTCTTCGCTACAAATCTGAGACCACTATTGTATAGATCTTGCTTTCTTTAGATAGGAAGCTATAGATAAGCTTCTAATGGTTTTATCATCATATTTTAAAAATCTATATACTCTTAGAAATAATGATCTATATAAGTGTAGGTGATAGAAACTAATAACCACATTTCATACACATTTTTGGTGCCCATCATGGAGCTCAATTTTTTTTCTAGCTTCGCTTTTCAAAATTTTATATCAATCTTTACTATATAGGTAGAGATTATCATGTGATATAATAGTGTACTTCTTTCATTGCATCACTTCTTTGTAAATCATTTTATCCTTTATTATTTTTCATCACACAATAATGGAGACTTGTATTACATCATCTTATTTCATTGCAACATTCATTGTGTTGCATTGTGTGATAATTTGGTGAAGAGTATAGTTGTTTCTATTCTATTGCATTGAAAAACATGTGAATTTTCCCCCTAGATGCAAAATTTGAAAAGAAAAACATTTTTAATTCTAATTCCTAGGTATCTATACTATCTTTTCTAGTAGCTAACTTGGTTTTGTACAAATTTTATATCTAACATCTCACCTGAAAGATACCTTGGTTAGAGACTTTGATTTGAAGCTAATAAATGTAGGTTGCCTTGGTCAAATATCAAAACAACAAACTATTAAACATGGTTTTCTAAGTTGCCTTGATATTTCTAACCAAACATTCTATCTTCAGTAAGTTCTCTTAGGAATCTAGATTAATTAGCAACTTGGATTAATAAGTGTTTGGCATATTTGAGGTGTAATGAATTGATAGGAGAGTATTCTCTTCTCCTTCCAAGGGGGATAAAAAATCTAGACTCTTTTTGTCTATCCTATTTGTATGCTTTATAATCCTTATAGTGGAATTTTTTTTCCTAGGAATGACCCAGGTGCGAACAAGAAGACACTAGCTTTTCAACCTTGCTATAATATATATTATTTCTTTGGACTAAAGTCTCAAGAAATGTTCCATATTTATCCTTGGTGTGATCAATCCACCAATATGTTGATTGATGTTTAGGTTGGAGTTTCCTCAATGTTACATTGCAAGACTGCATGCATTTAGATGTTGGTAGGGTCGAGAGGTCTCATTTATGTGACTATGTAGAGGTTGGCATTAAATGAAAACCTTACTAAACATATTGATAGATAGTATACCACATAATTTACCTCCAAAGGTTTCCTAATCCTTGTGAAGGAATTGACCCAAGAGGTTTCCTATATTAACAAAAGAATTTGTACGCATTGTATGTACTCCAAAAAATGCAAACATGAATGGGTCATTGAAGGATATGTGTAATTGAGCATAAGAAACCAATCAAAAAACCAACCTTTTAGTTCTTCTTGTATTCTTAGCATGGGAAAGGATTTTTACTACCAAGCTATTCCCTATGGATAATGCATGCCAATTTGTTTACTTTCTACATATACTTCTGTCACACTCACCTTGCTAGGTTGCTTTGTCCATGATAGGGTTATTTTCAACTACTATATTATTTGTGTATTCAATCTTGTAGTGTAAGAGTAAAAAAAAAATGAGCACACCTGAAATTTCCAAATTTTCAAACATGATCCTAAAGTGAAGTAAGTAAACTAGTCTATTTGGTGTGTGCTTTTAAAACTAGCTATATTTTCTATAGATCTTGTCAACAACTATTTTACATTGATTCAAAACATCTAAAACAACAAACAATTTGGTCTATTAGATAAATTTCATGAACTAAAACTAAATTGGGTATCACATTGTAATATATAACAAGTCTTTGGAATCAAATCTCACCTAGGTCAAGTATCTTATCATACAATATAGTAGGATTCCCTATTGTATTGTGCCTAGACCCAAATTTCATCACACTTAGTTTTGTGTTTTATCATGCATAGTAATCAAATTTTATCATCTATCGTAGTATCATCATGTGATGTACACAGTTCCATCACACTAACCAAACTTTATCGTACTCCACACAAATTTGTATTATATGATACAATTCCCTATCATCTTTTCTTAAAAAACCTTTAAAATTTTAATAACAACTTTCAATCCTATTATAACAATTTGATCTATGAGGAAAGAGCCTACAATGCATTGATAAATTGTAAGCCTCTCATTCGAGAGGTCTTGGGTTCGGATCTACTCGCAATTAACATATAATAATAATTAATCTTAATAATAATAATAACCTAGGCTTTGACCGTTTACCTGTCAAAAAAAAAAAAAAAACAATTTGATCTATGATCCTAATCTACCCTATGGCCTATTATAATAGGTATGAACTCTTCCTTTTACCAAAGAAGCTTTGGCCTTTTTTTAACCATTCTTGGTTAGTGAA
The DNA here is from genome assembly GCA_028749045.1 of Cupressus sempervirens. Taxonomy (NCBI): domain Eukaryota; kingdom Viridiplantae; phylum Streptophyta; class Pinopsida; order Cupressales; family Cupressaceae; genus Cupressus; species Cupressus sempervirens. The sequence goes on along the minus strand of CM053793.1, from coordinate 293,608,449 downwards.
GTGCATTTCCTATCCTTGTATCTCTTTTCACTAAACCTATCTTTACATGTTACTTGTTCACAAGTGTCAATATTAGGCATCTAAGCCTTAGCTCCAAAACCTTTTAGCAAGTATCTTGGCTTATCTTATCAAATAAAAGTTTTTACTTTATCTCCTAGATAGGGAAGTCACATAACTCTAGTTGTTTGCAAGTTTTTGGTACCTTAAGACTTTAATGCCAATATAAACTAAGAGTTACAAGACCCAAGGAGGGAAATCTAAAACTGCCAAGAATATTTTTATTTATATCCATGTATCTTGGATAGAGAATCCATTAGTTGAGTCTCTATAAAAGTGGAAGTCAAAATCTAAGATAGACTTGACTGTTCCTTTTGGTCCATCAATGGGCCTAATGCTAGCAACATCATGAATGAATTTTCAAAAAATTGAGGCAAGATCAACTACATTGAAGAGAACAAGGACATAAATCCTCTAGACAATGAGCATCTCAATGAATGTATCATAGGCATCTCAACATATTTATTCTTCCTCTGATAGTGACGAAGAACCTACCACTGAAGAAAATATTTGCTTTTAATAAGATAAACTAACTCAAAATATCACAAACATTACTCTTAATCGTGAAAAGGAAAAAATATTTCATCCATTTTGTTGGAATGTTTAGAATAACGAGGGGGCGGGGGGGGGGGGGGGTGGTCGGGTGAATCATTTATCCAAAGTACAAATGTACAAATAAAGTTTTTTAGTACTTTAACTTTTACTTAATACATTTGTCATTCAATATCTTAAACTTTTGCATATTGTTGTCCTAGGTCAAATTTTTTTTGTAGAAATGTAAACATGCAATACCACAAAATCAATCACACATTTTGACATAAGGATTTTATGTAGAAACCCAATTTGAGAAAAACCACCAATAACATGCTACCAATTTTCACTCTTCTGAAGTGAGCCCTGTGAGGAGCCAACCTTATTAAAGGTTACAATACACAATGTTAAATGTGACCTAGTTAAAGGATTTCAATCAACCTATTAGGATTGAGCCTTGTTAGAGGAATTTAGAAAATTCTATTAGAATGTCACCCTATTAAAGGATTTACTCATGGCTATTAGGTCAACCTTAGTCCAAAGGATTTATCTAGACTGATACAATTATTAGAAAGTAATGACAGGACTTGATTGATAATAAAACAAATCACTTGAAAATTATAGATCGCACATTTAGTCCTCCATTATTCTTGGCATTCATCCTCTTCATCTCTAATATCTTGTTCACCCTTCAAGCCTTCATCTCCTTAAGCCTTCTTTCTTAGTATTCCAACTGTAGACTCTTTCATTTAGCCACCATATAAAGCACACCCTAGACTTCTTATCTTTGTCAGGTTCTTGCACATGAAAAGTTGCTTCTAGCTTGTTATATCCTTATATAGAGAACTTAGATCTTTTTCCACTTAACCACAATCATCCATTTTAGGGTTAGGTCAGATTCATTGAATCTTCTCACTTTCCATTTTATTCCCTTCTAGAAACTTCCTCTATAATCCTCTTTGAATTCATCTCAAAATGGTTTATCTTGAATTTTGTGCCACCAACTCATCATAGTTATCTTCCAAATGCTTCACATAATTCAAGAAATCAACTTTGTCATCTTAGATCCATCAAATCTTTGATTAAGCTCATTTTATAGGCACTCGACAATAATATGTTATTTTCTTGGAAAATATTGTCTTCTGATGCTCGACCAACATTGGGTTGTTTAACATACACTAAGTTTCATTCAATTGCTACTACCATTTTTTGATGCTAGACACATACTAAGATTTCTTCACTCGACACCAACTAGAGTTCACTTTTCTTAACACATATTGAACTTACTACTCAGCTTCAACTAACTTTCTGCTTAGCCTACACTAACTTGCTTAGATTCTAGTATTTTCTTAGTTAGGCTTGCTAGACACATTTATTTGCTTAGCATTCTTCTAGTCTTTTCTCAAGTATCCTTTCATTATAGTCTTAAGTAGATAAACAATACACTATATCATCAATCTGTTGCTTGGTCTTAGTGCTCCTTTTATACACCATATAAATCAACCTTTCTCTAGGTTCTCTTGTTATCCTTTCTCTTCAAATCTTCTTCATCAATCAATAAAATGATAGTATTCGTACCAAAGTAAGAAATTGTCCCACCAAAAAGTAGTAGGTTTGACATTAGTGACAAAATAATGATTGTTCCATGATAGGTTTCATCAATATTCTTCATTTCAACAATCTCCTTTCAACACATCTTGCATCTCATGGATTTAAGCTCCCACTTGATTTTGATGTAGATGGGTTGATTCAAAAAGAGGACCTCTCCCACCCTCTATCTTGGAAAAAATAGTAGAAGACTTGCTAAAATATTTGATGCAAATAAAAAGGTAAAATGAATAACCAAAAATTAATTACTCTCTTGAGGCTATTTGTCCTTTCCCTTTTGATAGAAATATCTATATGCCTCCATTTCCTTCAAAAGTTGAAATGCTTAAGTATGATAAGGACGATGGGGATGAAGACCATTATGATAATGTAAGAGAGTTATATAACCTGTATGTAGTTCATGCATGAATACACATACTTTATGAGACTCTTCCCTCAAAATCTCATTGGTCAAGCTATGGAGTGGTTCACTCAACTGACCTCACTCATCCAATCTTTTGAACAACTAGTACAATGACTTATCCTACAACACTCTTATAAAATTCAACACCTAGTAACCATGATATACCTTTTATATTCCAAATAGCATATTGGAGAGCCATTTATCCCTAGTAGATTCCATAATTTTAAAATATTGACATTTTTTTCACTAACCTGATCATGGAATTACACTACCCCTTATAGATACAGTTACACACTACCTTTGCCAAGATAGTATAAAGTGTGTTAAGAATTAAAGATGTCAAGGAAAATAAGGGAGAACTCACCCTTACTAAGGACAAAAAATCTAATAGCTCCAACAAGAATAATGACAACAAGGACAAGAATGAGTCCTAGAATAAGAAAAAAGAATGTGGTTCCTGATGGAGGTGTCAATACCTCTATAGTCAAACCTAAAGAATCTATCTTTAATTTGTACATAAGAATTCATGATACCATGAAAAATGAATCCCCAAGATCTTAGAATGATTCTAGAAAAAAATACCATCTTGGGCACAAAAACCAAAAGAAAACTTCACTCTTTTAGGAGAATCACTTGATGTTATCTTGAAGGCATTGTTGTCTAACAAGATCATTACTTTACCAAAAAACTCAAAACCCTATGAACCTTAGGTCAAGGAAAGATGGTGGAATGATAATAATTATTTTTATTATCATTAAAACATGGGCCACAAGATGAACAAAATCATGAAGTTAAAACATGTCATTCAAGACTTGGTCAATAGTGACAAAATTGAAGTAGATGGTCACAAACAAAATCTTGATCACAAAGCTTAACAAGATCCCTTAATACCTAAGTTAAAATAAGGAGAAGGGTCAAATCAAAGGTTGGTCATCAATATGTTGGAACCTTCCTATGATTCTATTAATGTGATCATGATTAAGGAAAAGAAAACCCTCCACTTCTAGCTCATCACACCCATCTATGAAGAAGTTTATTCTTAAGAGTGTGAATTTTTTTACCATACATATACAATCCCATGGATTCAAAACTAAACACTCAAATAACATGACTTAAAGTCAAGATAAGGTCACCATTAAGGGGGTGGGTCCCTCAAATTAATAACTGTTAAAAATAATAGAGCTATGTGCTCTAAGAAAATGACCACATCCTCATTAGCTAATTACAACCTTATGGACCAACTTCAACAAACATCTTCACATATGTCAAATTTTGAGCTGCTCAAGATATCAACCACACATCAAGAAATCTTAGAACAACACTTCTCATGAATAACATCCCAAAAGTCATTAATACTTAGTGATTATAGACTATGGTGAATAATTAGACTTTACCTCACTACATAACTTTAATAAGGAGGATGATAAATCCATCAACCATACCCATTATTTATCCTTGCATAATAGGGTCCTCACCTACAAGGATGTCTTGATAGATGGAGGTGAAGGTTTTAATACTTGTACATATAACTTTATCTAAGAGCTTGGTTTTTATGAACATGTCATTGATCCAAGATGAAAAATCACAATCAAGGAATATAATGGAGAGGAGAGATCTCTAAAAGGTCTCTTAGTACTACCAATCTTATTGTAACCCATCGAATAAGACATGGTCTATCAGTTCCTTGAATTGCTTCTAGAATATAACATCTTTCTAGGTAGACCATGGATCCATGAGATGTAGATAGTTCCATCAACTTATCAATGGTACTTCAAATTTTCTTATGATGGAGTCAAGGTTACCATTATAGATTACACTATATATACTTGTAATTCTCTTAAACAAAAAATAGACATTATCTCCAAATGAAAGGTCATCTAAAACCTCTAAGGTTACACTAGCTGAGTGTGAGCAAAAACTTAAACTATTGAGCACAAGAATAAGCAAGTACCAATAAACTATGTGATGTCCCTCCCCATATCTCTTAGATTTAATGAGAAGCTTTCTAAAGAAAAGAAATTGAATTCATTAGAAATAACCATCTATAGTTGTTCATTCATACAATCCTCTTTTCCTCTTACTAAAGAAAGTCATTTGTTCTTGGATATACAATGGAGAAGAAAATGAAAAATAGGATAAATATGCTAAGATCACCCTTGAAAAATATGGAAAAAGATTTGATTCCTTCAAAAGATGGGTTATTTTGGAAAAGAACCCATCAATTATCGTAAAGATTATTTTGTGGAACCATTAAGTGATTCGAAAGGCTAAAAAAAAAGACAAAATTGGTATTGATTTAACTACAACTAGATTTCAACCCACAATTGACATAGGTTAAATATTTGATGAGGTTCTAATAGAATTAGAAGAAGAGGAGGAAAAAATTAAGAGTATCTCCTAGGAATGACTATTGTTGCAAAAAAATAACCCTCACTACCAAGGGAAATTGTACAACCCCTTCCAAACAATAATCTCTCTAGAGAAAGTTGAACTCATCTCCTAAACATCCCTTCTCTAGGGAGACAAGGAAGAAGAAGAAACTACCACTAAGGCCATTAAACCACAACAACAACTAAATCCTTAGTAGATAATCCAAAAAACTAAGTAGAGGAATACTCATCTTGACTACACCCTCACAAAGTGATGGTTCATGTATACAACATATCAAGATAGGTACTTCATAGTGTTTAGATAGGGATAAAGGAAGTGAATCTAATTTAGTAGAATATAAATGGGATTTGACATCATATGCTACCAATGAATTGGATGTTGATATTATACATAGCTACACTAATAATCTCAACTCAAAGACGAGTCAACTGTTAGGATGAATGAATCTAGTCTACATGTTACTTTTGTGAATCTCTTTAATGACACTATGATTTCTATTGGGATAGATATTCCTTCATTAGTACATATAATGGAACTCAATTTACATATCATGGAATATGATGGAAACACTATTAAATCACTTGAACCTTCTACTTCCATCTCCCTCATGCATCCAGAGCTTCTTGATAAGTCACAATAGTACAAACTAGTTGATCTCCCCACCTTCCAAGATGACCACACTTTAGCTTGTTACCTTCATGTTATTGTACCTATAGTCTCTTCCATCACTAAATTGGCTATCAATATGATAGAGGAAGACATCAATGATCTTATCCAAAAAGAAAAAAGAAGGAAAAAAAAGCATAATGATAGAAAATCCCACCTAGTAGAAGTGTCAAAACTGAAAAACAATAAAAATAAAAGATGTATCCAAAGGTGAAAAACTCTTTGGAGCACCTATAGATAAGGTAATTGATGTCCTACCTAGTCATTTCCAAGAAATATCATTTTTTCTCATCAAACCTATATAGGTAGAAAAATCAAAACAAAAGAACTTTCCCTATAATATAGTTGGCTCAAGTGTTATTAGAAGAAGAAAATAAATAGCTCATTGGCTTCTTCATAAACAAGAAAATCAACTTCACCTAGAACTATTATAATACGGCATGAAAAAACATATATATCACCTTGCATCACATTTCTATAGCATTAGGAGTCAAGTATTTCAAAACTAAGGAATTTTCATACTCATGTTGCTTTGTTAGTGAAGGTTGAACTAGAAAAACTACTAAAAGAAGGATTTATCAGAGCCAGTGACTATGCAGGATGGATATCAAACATAGTCCCAGTCTCAAAAATAGACAACTCTAATAGATTTTGAATAAATTTTAGGGATTTAAAAAAATATTTTTGAAAGGTTGATTTCCACTTCCTAACATTGATATGATAGTGGACATAGCTACAAGATATGAGATGCACTCCTTGATGCACAAATTCTCTAGGTAAAATCAAATTAAAATCACCCTTAATGATCAAGAGAAAATAATGTTTACTTGTGCCCAAAGTAATTTTTTCTCGAATGTGATGTCATTTAGTCTAAAAAATGCTAGTGTCACATATCAGAGAGCTACCACCTACCATGATATGATGTAAAGAAATTTGGAGGATTAGTTGATAATACATTGGCCAAATCAATAAAAAGGAAAGCACACTTGATTGGTCTTGGTATGATTATGGACCTCATGGAGATTTTTAAATTGAACCAAAATCCCCAAATATGTATTTAGGCTTATATCATGGAAACTACTTGGCTACATAGTCTCAACTTAAGGCATTGACATTGATCCAAAAAGGGTTAAGGCCATTATGGAGATGATAGCACCATAAAATATTGGTTGAATGAGGCACTTTCAAGGAAGACTATAATTTATTTGGTGCTTCATTTCTCATATGGTGAATAGATCCTAAACCTTTACTAAGAAACTACATAAGGGGTCCATGTGCCTCTAGAACAAGGAGTGTGATAAAATCCTAAATTATATTAAAGAGTATCTCTCCAATCTACCTATTTGTGCCACCTATTTAGGGAAAGTCATTCATTTTTTATATTTTGGTTGTGACTACCTCACTAGGGGTATTAAATTAGCTAAACAAGATAAAACTTAAAAAGAGTATTCCATTTATTAGATCATATAGGTTTCTTATGATATCAATTATAGAAAAATTTAAAAGACTTGCCTGATAATTGAATTCACCTCTCAAAAGCTACATCACTACATGCTTTCTCACAATACACAACTAGTAGCTAAACTTTTTATCTGTTGAAATATCTACTTAGAAAAGAAAACTTGAATATAAGACTTCATAAATGGATGATGATTTTTCTAAATTTAATATTAAAAACATTGACTATAAGGCCATCAAGGGATAGCTTATTATAGATCAGTTGGTTGATTTTTAATTGGAGGATGACACACCTATTTATATTAAGTTTCCCAACTCTTCAATCATGTACCTTATACAACATTCCTAGAAACTCTTCTTTGATGGAACTTATACACAATAGAGTTCAAGTATTGGATTTCTCTTTATTACTCCTCAAGGCTACACAATACAAAAAATGCACAAGTTATTATTTCCTTGTACAAACAATATTATTGAGTATGAATCTTTGATAAGTTGCATTAAGATGGCTATTGAGTGGAAGATTATAGAGCTACATGTTTATGGTGACTCATAGCTTATCATAAATTAGACAATAAATCATAGCTTATCATAAATTAGACAATATATGAGTTCCAAAATAAGGATGGAAATTTGATGACATACAAATGGATGATCAATGCTCTTGAGAAATACTTTGTTTTTATCTCTCTGTAATAAATCCCAATGAATGAAAATAAAGTTTCTAATGTGATGAATTTATTAGCATTCATCCTTAAATTAAGAGATAATTAATCTTTCTATGATTTCCTAGTGGAAGAGTTATAATACCCTACTTAAAATTTCCTCACACTCCCATATCATCTGTGTCATCATTACCAAGTAATTATTGGCTAATTGAATAGGAATGAAAAGAGGAAAATCCTTTTCAAGCCTTACTAGTATACCATAATTTTTGGTGACTTCTAGATGAGAGGTCTAGATGGTACTCTACTTAGATGTATAGAGTGGGAGAAGTTTGAGTATGAATTAGTTAAAGTCTATAAAGGCATGGGTGGGTCCTATTTAAATAGTCTCACACTCAAGAAATGTTTAGATCTAGTTACTACTAGCCTATAATGGAGAAGGATGTAGTGAAATTCACAAAATCATAAAAGAAATTTTAGATGCATGACAATTTGATACTTTCTTCAACAATGCAACCTATTCCTTTCATTACAGACTAGCCCTTTAAAAAGTGGGTGTTTGACCTCATAGGTAAAATTAATCAAAACTCATCAGGAGGACACAAGCACATAATCATGACCATAGAGTACTATAGAAGTTTATTGAATCCATCATGCTTTATATAGTGATTAGAAAAAAAGTGTTTGTATTAATCCTAAATTGCATCATATGTCAGTACAATTTCCCTTCTATTAGATAACTGGAGGTTAATTAGTTATGTCTAGTTATCCTATAGACCCTTCAAACCTTTAGTACCAAAAAAAATTGTAAACATCAATAAATATTACTTGATGATATCATTCATCTTCATAATTAACTTTCTTAATCAACTTACTCCCAACTATTCATTCACTATTTCTATTATTATCAATCATTTACCTAGTTGTTACCGAGTTGTAGTAAAAAATAAATAACATGTAAAAGAACTTGAAACATAACAACATTTACACATTTTACACCAATATTTTTAACATGGAATGTTGTAAAGGGAAAAACCACCTAGGATCGAAAACCCAAAATTTTAACTCTTTTGAAGTAAGCTCTTCTAGGAGCCAAACTTGTTAAAGGTTTACATACACATTGTTAATGTGGCATGGTTAGAGGATTTACAGAAAAATATAATCTAGGCCTTATCACTCCTTGATCCCATCTAAAGAGTGGTCTTCTCTTAAGGATTTATAAACACCACTAATTGATATTATCATATAGGATTTCACAAACTTGTTAGGTCTACTTGATTAAGTGATTTTCTTATATAATGATTAGAAAGTAATAGTACAATGATTTGTTAGGTTTATCTCTACCTTGCTTGTTTAGATCTCTTTTCTACCCAATCTCTTTCTAATCTTTTACTAGTTGTATCACTCCTTCACTCTTTTCTTAACTCTACTCTACTCACTCCACCTTTGCTTCTTTCATCTTCAACAATTTCTTCAAAATATATTGAGGTAATATCTTATCTATCCCTCAAGCTTAGGTAAGGTGTGTTGATGGTAACCCAAGGTAGGTAAATATACCTATGATTTTGGCTTGGTTAACTAGGCTCTTTAGTGAATCACATACATACAAATTAATTTAGAGCACACCATAGATCATATTAAGAACCGATTCTAGCAAGACACCATTTTATCCTTGGTGTTTTATTCATAGTGCAAGAAAATATAACACTTCTCTAAAGTTACCTAACATTTTGGTTTCCCTGGTATAGGTATAAGGTAATTTGGGGTCCATTTCCAAGAGTCATCAACCCTATAGAAAGGAGGATTATATTTCCCATACCTTGAAGGTTCATTGATGTGTAAGTTTTCCAAATGACCCTTGTGTCAACTCACCTCTTTGATTGAGAGAGAAACATCATACTAGAACTAGAAAACATCATGAGGGCTCTACCTAGTAGGCACATGAATACTATATTGAAGCCAAAATGACCATAGGGATAACATATGCAGAAATTGTCTTTATTGTATATTAACCTCATGAAAACATCTATTGAATATACATGCTATTGGTTCTATTGAAATCATTTTTTTCCAAAATAGATCACTTGCTTGTCTCCAATGAAGTTACTTTGTCTTCAAGGGATTATTTTTTCACGTAACCTATTTTCTCATAAATTGTTATTATCTACTGACAACTTGTTATCAATTTCATTCACAACAACTCTAGGAGTATTTCTAAAAAATAAACTTGTCATCCAACCTAAGTTCAATTGTATTTATCTTAGTCACTACCTGAATTGAAAAGTTGTTTCACCAAAATGAAATCAAGTTATATTTGTATGTCAAAACAAAAAAAACCTAATTTCACAAAAGAAAAGCTCAAACCATCATTATCATATAAAGAACTAGAAGCAAATGCAAAAAATCAACAATTAAACCAACAATTTCAAAGGAAATCTAAATTAAGAAATATGACATTGTAGTAGCCTTACAAATAGAGTAGGATTACAAGATCTATAAAATAACCCTTAGGAGTGGAGTCAATCACATGTTGGTCAACTACATGAGCTATAACCATTATGATTGGATTACATTTTCTTCCTCACACACTTTGCACTATCTCACCTTAGAGTTCTTATTAGGAGTTACATATATGTCATCATACCTTAAGAAATATTAGATCCATATTATTTATAACATATTCAAATCCTCATCTAATCACATCCTATAATTGGTATCATTATCCTAAAAGTCATCTATCCTGCATCCTACACCTATCACATTATTATGACTATTCCTACTGCTGATGCATCTATCTAGGGTAGTTTATATTCTCACTTATGTCCCTTACCACATTGTTCTATAGGTTGGGCTGCACATTTTATTATCCAGTGCCTCTCAAAATTCCATTAGAATACCTTAGGTTAACACATCCACCATCCTCATGAAGCTTCCACACAGACCAAACCTCATCCCCCCTTTGATACTAGGATTATACTTATGTCCTATAGGCATCATGTACTTAGAACTAATCCTCTACAATAATCCTTTGCATCATCCCTACATCCTAATTAGTCTTTCATTAGTCACCATATTCAGTTCTTGGAAAAATCAAACACCATTAATTTTAAGTCATCCCATCAATAGTAGAATACCTTAGATTTCATCTCACAATGTGCATCCACCTTCATCTTATTCTTGTATCTCGTACCTAGTTTTAGTATCATTTTATGCCAGTAGCCACACATATCAATAGAAATAAAAGGAAGAAAATAAACATGGATCCTAATCCTACTAGTGCTTGAGCTAGTCAACAACCCAACCCTAAAATCCCAATGGTCATGCATATCCACATTAAATGAATTTATGGATTAACCTAGGAATGAAAAATTTGTTGATTCCATCATCAATAGGAATAAAGACACTATCATGGAAAATTTTCAAAGAGATAATGTCTAGGCATTTGAATTTGGTTGAACACCAATAACCATCACTATCATAGATCCTACTCATCGAATTTTTGGAAGGAAAACATCATGGGGAACCATAGATCCCAAAAATCATCTTCCTATTCACAAAGAAAAAATCCAATTAGTGATGCAACAAGTTATATACCCGATTGCAGAATCTATCGATTTTAGTTCTCTCCTATCGTAAAACAACCCATCTTCCATCACAAAACCAATAAACCATATCACACCACAACAACCCACCATGCCACAAGATGCCTCCACTAGTATCCCCATCACTAATTCTTCTATCACACAAACCATATCTACCTTGTTGAACATTACAAGGTCTCCTATCACCAGAACCTATATATAGAATATCACCACCCAAGAACTCACATATACATCCAACATCCTACTTGCTAGAAATCCCACCATCTCATCTTAGCAAGATACATAATTAGAACCCTAATATACCATAGGGATACCACTTATATGTCCAACTACTCAATACATTCCACCATTTAGTACTACTTATAACCACCCAAATCTTACCCACATCACTTCTACCTACACCATTGGGGTTCAGTCAATCAAAAATATCTATTTGAAGCATCCCTACTTTCATCAAACAATGAGACTTGTATGCCAAAAATGTGAGCACACTTCTATGAGTCACTGTATCCAAGATTACTCAAGAATGAGGTATCAAATGGTGGCTTATAGCTCTCTATTCATGGAGAACAAGGGTTTGTGATGGAGGCCCTCAGTTTGACCTAGTTTGTGCCCATGCAAGTACACCATAAAATGAGAGGTTCAAGGATCAAAATATGAATGCAAACTAATTGAAATGATAACAATGCAAAGCAATGCAAAAAAAGGAAATCTTAGCTATGAAAGGAAATAAAAATGCAATATTAATCTATGAAAACAAATATGCCTCTAAGATAATATTAAAATACAAGGATGAAACCTAATGATAGAAGTCATGGATGCAAGAGAGAATAAGACAATAAGAGAGAAGTTACAATGAAGCTCAAATGTCCAAACCCTAAGGCTCAAACTCCTCAAAAATCACTCTCTAAACCTGTAGCATAACAATACTATAGCAACGAGCTATTTTCTCTCTCTATTGCTCTATATCTCTCTATATTTCTCTCTATTGCTCTATATCAAAATGAGAAGGAGAGGGCTCCTTATAAAGGAAAATGTGGAGGTGTGAGGCTTCTCACAACCAATATGGGATAATAGAGTTTGATCTATGTGAGACAAAATTCCACCAATGACAAAAAGGAGTGTTTGAGAAGAAAGTGGAAAGAGGAAAAAGAGGAATCCCACTTAGAGATATGTGCATTCAAGTATAGAGAAAAAAGATTTATTTATTTATTTTTATTTAATTTATTTTCTTTTTAAAGTGGAATTTTATTTAATTAAAAGGGAACAAGTTATTTTAATTAACTAAAAAATATTTAATTAAATTAAAAGAGGGGTCCTTATCTTGATTAATTAAATGTGGATTAATTATTTAATTAAAAGATAGGTTTTCTTTTAATTCAATATGACTTAGGATAAAATGATCAAACCTTAGGAAATGTTGAAATAATTGAATTAATTACAATTTGATCAAAGAAATTGATTTGAATTAATTTAATAAAATATTGCAATCCATTGATTCAAGAAATTTGATAAATTGAGTAATGGGGCCCATAGTCTAGGTGACCATTTTAGGGTGCATACATTTTCCCCTTTTTGTGTGATTGATTTGGGAACACATATAGTCAAAGAAAGAAATTGAAGTGTGAAATTGATTTGGGATCAAAAAACAACCCAGATGTGTGGTCAATTTAGGAACACATTAGGACAAAGAATATAAATAAATTTTGACTTAGAAAAGTCAAGGATAAAATTGAATCAAGGATTGAAGTTATAGGTACTTCCCCCTCATGATTGAAACCAAAATGAGATAGAGGAGAAACAAGTAGTTGATAAATTTTATCAAATCAAACAAAAGATAAAGTTCTTGCTATAAGGTGAAAAATATAAGAATCACAGAACCAAGGTAGATCATCAACCATGAAATATTATGACCCAAACGTGAATTAGAAGAAAATAAGTGGGGTAAAAGAAAATGGAAGATAGAAGTTTGGAAGATATGGAAAGAAATTTTTTGTAAGAAATATAATTCCCCAAAATCAATCAATTGTTTAAGATAGAAATTTCAATTGAGATCACAAAAGAAGATAAGGAAATGAAGATTAAAACATGAACACAATTGATTAAAAGTCCACAAGAAAGATGAAGGGAAAACCCTCTCAAACTCATAATGTAGCCTAAAAATGCAAACTAACATGAAATCTAATAATGCAAGCTACATGAAAATGCAAAGGTGTACTTGCAAAAGAACAACTATAACATAGGATTTTGTGTTCATCATTCATTAAAGAATGTTAAAGAATTTATTTTTATCATTGGGCCATTATTAACGGACATCATAAAATCACACAATCATCACTACTCACAAGCACAACTATGAAGATACAAATGTGATTTATATAGGATTGGAATGTGGAAAGATTCTAACATAAACATCAAAGACATAAAGGTCAAGATGACTTTGATGTTAGATTACCCAATTTAATGTAGCAAAACCATGGTTGCATCATGGCATAGATGCCAGGATGATCAGAAGAACAGTTATGCAAAAATAATCAAGGATAATGCCTCAAATCTCCTAAGTTTTCAAGGGGACAACAAGAGACACTCTAGAGTTTCAAGACCATATCCACAAGTAGAAAACAAATAAAAACATGTCCCATGCCCCAAGTCCTCTAGCTGTGCATCCCAGAGAGACTTATCAGACAAGGACACTCAACAAAAATCAATAGCAGTTAGCACACAAAGAAAAGATCATGACAAAGGTCAAGCATTAAGTGTTTGTGTTTAGAAATGTAAGTGTGTTAGTTGATACTAAGTTCCAAGGATAAGGATTGAATGCTTGTAGGAAAGTAAGATCACATGATGAAACTGGGTAAGAACAAACTCATAAGTGTTGAAAAACACTCAATGTTAGAAGTTGTATTGAAAAATACAGTTGGGGTGGCGTTAAAAAAAACCATTTGTGAGGTGTCCTAAAGACTAACATAGACAAGATACCAAAGCTAACATAGTTATGCCCACTAGACAAAGACCAATTCCAAACCAAGACAACAAGGACAAGGCATGATAGAGAAAAGCCAAGTGCCAAGGACACACACTAAGAAATAGGGGTGCAAAGGCCTCAAGTAGTGCCTGGTTCTAGGTTTTCACCACTTGGATTTATTTATTTATTTTTGAATATATAATTTCTTTGGAGATACTTCAAAGCACTTATTACTATGATGATCATTTTTTCAAGACATTTTCCAATTTTTAGAATTTTGACAATATATCATTTTTTGTATTTTAAAAATCTATCATTTTTTTTGTATTTTTTCAGGATCAATAAATATGTACAAAGATGCCCCTAGACAAAACATCATGAATAGAACTTCTTCAGGTGCAAGACATTGATAGGATCAGGGAGCTGCTCTCCTCTACTGTAGATAGTAAATAGGCACCAGATCCAAATGTTGCTATAATAATGTAAGGTCCAAGCCAATTAGGTTCAAATTTACCCTTTTGATCTATATCCTATTAATTCTTAGGATTTTCAAGTAGGACAAGATCTCCCACCTAGAATTCTCTAGGGCGAACCTTTTCGTTGAATGCTTTTGACATGCACTTTTGATAGACCCTCATATGGTCAAATGATGCTTGGCTTTTCTCATCTAGAAGTTCTAACTCTTGAAGTCTCATGGCATGGTAGTCTTCATCTATAACTAGACCTTTGAGGGAAACTCTGAGTGAAGGAATCTCAACCTCTAAAAGTAACACTACTTCAACACCATATGTAAGGGCAAAAGGAGTAGCCCCAATAGGAGTATGAATACTCATTCTATAGGCCAAAAAGCCAAATTTATTTGTAAGTGCCAATCCCTACCATTCTTATGAGCTATTCTATGTAAGATTTTGAGAATGGTTTTATTTGATGCTTTTGCTAAACCATTTCCTTGTGAGAAGTAAATGGAGGAACAATGTTGTTTTATCTTGAATTTCTAACAAAGTTGTTTAAGGTCCTTATTTTTCAACTGGCCTCCATGATCAGTGATAATCTCAAAAGGAACTTCGTATCTATAGATAATATGATTCAAAATAAATAGAGAAACTGTCTTTCCCGAGGCAATAGAGAGTGGGCCAACTTCTACCCATTTAGTGAAGTAATTAGTAGTAGTGATAATAAACTTGTGTCCACATAATGAATTGGGATGAATCTGCCCAATAAGATCAAAGGCCCAATGCTGCCATGACTAATGCGAGATAGAAGAAATGAGTTCCCTGCCCAAACCATGTATCAAGTTACCATGTTTTTGACACTTTTCACATAACTTTGCAAAAGCTATTGCATCAATCTGCATCATAGGCCAATAGTATCCCACCCTAAGCAACTGTCGAGCCAATGGGAATGTCCTCCATGGATGCCCTCATGGATGTCAACTAATGCTTGATCAGATTCTTCCTTTTCTAAGAATCTAAGAAGTATTCCATCTAGACCCCTCCTATACAAATCTCTAGAGATAAGGGAATGACAAGAGGCATTTTGAATAAGGTTTCTTTGTTTAGATCTGTTAAAGGTGTCAAGTATAATGCCATCATGAAGGTATGAATAAATGGCACCATAACGGGGTGACTCACAACCAACAAGGGTACAAATAACATGACTTTCTTGGGAATCATAGATAGGGTGATGTAGCTCTTCAACTATGAATTCAAATCCTAATTCATGTTGCTCTAATTGAAGAAGTGAAGCAAGTGTATCCATAGCATCAACTACTTTTTTTCTACTCTAGGGATTTGCTAAAATGAGACAAATGTGAAGTAGCATCTCAAGGAATCAACCATTTTTTTGTAAGGTACCAATTCCATTATTTTATTTAAAGTATGTTTTTAATATACACTCCATTTACAACATTATCACACTAAAATTATAAATTGGCATGTTTAAATCTTCCATTAGACATATTTATGCACTAGTCAAATAGAATCTCAAAGTTGGGGACTGCTCAAAATATTGAATGAAGGGGGTGTTCTATGTTATTTTCTTTAGATTTTAATATTTTATTTCTATTGTTAGTTTTGTCAAAAGCGTGAACTCAAATTAGATTTGAGATCCTTATATTATCATGATTAGAAACTAGAAGTACAACTTATATTAAAGAATTAAAATAGTAAATATATAATAAATATTTTCCTATTGAGTATGTTCAAGAAACCATCTTAAGTCCATTTTTTAAAGCTTCATATTCAAAAATTTTATTTGTACATGGAAATAATAACTTCTAAGATTTAGGAATCGTGTACCCATGACAAGAAACAAATAACACACCAGCTCTAGAACCATTTTGCATAAAGGACCCATCAAAGAACATCTTCCATATTCTTTCAGTCATATACATGAGGTGCTCATGTGGGAAATCAACTTGAATAGGTGCATTATCTTGTAGTGGGAATTCAGCCAATTGATCTGCTATGGCTTGCCCTTTGATTTCTTTACACTCAATGTACTCTATGTCAAACTCTGAAGGGATCACCATCCATTTAGCAAGTCTACCTATGAGGGCAGCCTTACCTAGTAAATAATTAAGTGGATCAATTTTTGTTATGAGGTGTGTAGTGTGAAAAAGCATATAATGTCATAAATTTTGGGAAGCAAACAAAAATGTGAGGCAAGCTTTCTCAATGCTAGTGTAATTAACCTCATATGAAACAAGAGTATGACTAATGTAGTATATTGCTCTTTCTTTCCCATGTTCATCCAATTGAGCTAATAATATACCCAAGGAAGACTCTATTGTTGAAATGTAAAGAATAAGTGGTTTCCCTAGGATAGGATGCATTAAAATAGGAGGATTTGCCAAGTATTTCTTGATTTGATCTATGCTCTTTTGACACTCTTCATTGCATACACATTTGACTCCTTTATGTAAGTTTTTCTTGAAAGGTTGAGCTCTATCTGCCAACTATGAAATAAACCTCCTTATAGGGTATGTGCAGGATCATGGTGTGCCAAAAAGTGGTGATCTGAAAAATATGTAGTTATGAAATGCCTCAAAGAATTTCAAAATCTATTCCCACTTTTTTCCCACCCATCTTGATACTAAATGAAAACAATTAATACCTTTATAATTCCTACTATATCTTTCAATACCAACCTTATCTGGTCATCTTTAAAACATCCCGAAAATGTGTTTTTGGCATGTTCTTATGTGTTTTTTACTTCAAGCATGTAGCTGACAAGTTTTTTTAAACCAAAATTTGATGTAATGAAAAGGGTTTCTTAAGAATGTTCTTAGCTTTTCATAAATGTAAGTTTTGTCAAATTACGAGTTCAGTAAGTAATTATTACTTATTTTCTAATGGAGTTAGCTACAAAGTGCTGATTGACATATTGGTTGAAAAATAGCTATAACTTTCAAATCATATAAGATTTGTGAAATCCAAAAGATGTATCACATTCTATGCTTTAACTAGTATAAGAAAAAAAAAAAAAAACTTAATTTTGATTTTTTTTGAACTAGTTAAGGTGGTCAGACACGGGAGTTTTTTAATTCTGAAAATAGTATAGTAGAAAATTCATAATTAATTATTTATTTGGAATAAAAATTGCCAAAAATATGCGTCACATCCAGGCATGAGTCTACTTTTTATATCTAAAATTATATTTAAAAATATTATCATTTGATTATGATTAAGGTGGTCAGACATACACCTACTTTTTATTTTTGCCTTGAAATTTTTGTACTACTGCATTAAAATCCAAACTTTTAACCAATCAAATAATTTTTTCTCCAGATAAGGCCTTGTAGTTTAGAAACTAGATTCAATTTCCTACAAATTATTTTCTTACAAATTTTTGATATAAAGTCTAGAACCACTTTAAAATTATGTGTCAAGTTGACATAATCCTGATTTGCTGATTTTTCACTGCCACTTATGGCCATAGTTTGGTACACCATGATCCTGCACATACCCTATAGAATTAAGATGCCCTTGAGGACTCCTCATTTGACTAATGTTTTTAGGAGGTGGCATATCCATGATCGCTCAAACTTTTTTAGGGTCCACCTTTATTCCTTTTGCTGCAATAATGAATCCTAGTAATTTTCCATAGGTGACTCCAAATGCACAATTTTTATAATTTAACCTTAGTTGAAATTGTTCCATGTGATCTAGAATGAATTTTAAATCATTTAAGTGTGTATCTCTTTTCTTAGACTTGGCCAAGGTGTCATCCACATAATCTTTCCATGTTTTTATGCATCATATCATGAAAAATAGTTGTCATGGCTCATTGCTAAGTGGCTCTTACATTTTTTAATCCAAAAGGCATAATGTTCCAACAATAGGTACCCTATGAAAAATGAATGTAGTCTTTTCTTGATGTTTAGGAGCTCTCTTGAACTGATTATATCCGAAAAAACCATCCATTAAGGAATAAATAACATAACCCATAGTCATATCTACTATCATGTCTATATCAAGAAGTGGAAAATCATGCTTTGGGCATGCTCTATTAACATCTCTAAAATTTTTGCAAACTCGAATTGTTTTGTCATGTTTTGAAACTAGTACAATGTTTGATATCCATTTAGCATAGTCAGTAGCTCTTATGAATTTTGCACCAAGGATTTTCTCTAATTTTGCCTTGACTAGGAGAGCTATGTGAGGATGCATCTTTCTCAATTTATACTTAATTGGTTTAACACCTAGAGCTATGGATAAGTGACACATAATAAGATTAGTGTCCAACCCTAGCATATCTGAATAAGTCCATGCAAAATTGATCTTATTTTCTTGTAAGAACTTAGTGTAGGATTCTTTTTCTTGTGATGATAGATTGAGCCAAATGTACCATTTGTGGAGTTCCATCTGTACCCAAATTGACTACTTGTGTTGGTTCAATAAGCATTGAAGATCTATCTTAAAAATAACTAGGGAGACAATCAAGTACCTCATCCTCAAGTGCCTTAGAGAGGTTTTCACCCTTGGATACATCCTTTCTTTTTACTTTTTTTGGTTCTAACACCACCACATAGTGGTTTTCACTATCAGAACTTCTATTCTTTTTATTTTATTTTCTCTTTATTTTGTGACTAAGGTACTTGATGTCTCGCTCTATCATGTTGGTAGCCAGTTCATTTGTGGAAGAGATTATGGGTTCAATGGCATTTAAATAGTAGGTTATCTCATAATCATTTTGAAACATTAAAAGCTCAGGTTCTTGATTGCGTTGGACTAATCAATCAAATCAAGATGAACAAGGGGTAAATCAATGACTGGTTCAAGGTTATGAATATGAATGATATCTCTAGTGACTGAAGAGTTAGAGTTTGTCATATAACTTCCTAAACTACCTAGATTAGGATTTTTCCTAACAAGCAAAGAATTATCCACTAAGTAACATGTGAGTTCAAATCATCTAATCGTATACATGAATCATCAACTAACTCGGGTTGAGAACTATATGTATGAACAATGTCAATGTCCATATCAACTATAGAAGGCTCTAAGAGGGATTCCCATTCATACTCATTAGAATCTATTTCTAAATCTTAACTAGGATGCTTACACCATGAAGGCTTGGGACATCTAGATGTGGAAGCTTCAATATCATCAAGGGTCACACTCTCTTGTTCTAAATTGGTAACTATTTCATGAGATATTGGACTATATGAATCTTCCCAAAGGATATTAGGAGAAGGGACCCAATCTTCACAAGTATCTTGTTGATTTTCCAAACTAGGTATGTATTGTTGTTCTTCTTCACTATCTAACTTATCAAGGATAGGAGCAACATTATTGTGATTTTCATATCCTAGGACAATTGGCTTCTTAGACTTGCATCCAAAAAGACCTTGATCAAGGGGTTTGGCTCTATCATCCAATCTATTACTAAGAGGGCCATGACTAGGATAGCCCATCTTCTTGACAAAAGTATACCCTCTTCCATAAGCTTTAGGAGAGGGAGTGAAGTTCTCATTGTGCATATACTTCTCTTCTCTATAAATCTAATCTCTAATAGCCACATCTTCTTTCTAATCTTGAATAGGCATTGATGACTATAACAATGTGTCAAATAATTTCATAGCTGAAGAGGAAGGTTTCATCTCTTGTGAAGGTTTACCATAAGACCTAGGTGAAACTAGTCATGCTACAAAGGAGTTGAGTTGATATCCCCCCATGCCAAAGTCTATGGATTTGAACTTGTCTTTATATTTAGCTAAAGTTGCATCAAAATCATCTGCTTCTCCATTGAGGGGAACATGAGTACTTGCTTAAATTGAGTTAATAGACAAAGTGTTATCCCCAGGCATACAAATCTTTGTTCTATTGTAAGGGAACCTAACACACCAATGATAGGTAGATGACACTGCTTGCATATCATGAATCCATGGTCTACCAAGTAAAATATTATACACAAGGGGTCCAACATCAACTATTTGGAATAAAATATATTTTTCAAAAGGACCAACCCTAATGGGAAGGATGACCAACCCCTTTGAACTTCTCTCTACCTCATGATAGTGTTTGATAATAATCTTCCTTCTAGTATCAATAACTTGTTCAGAATAACCTAATGTCTTTAAAAGTCTTAAAGAACAAATATTAATCCCACCCCCATTTATCAACACATGCCTAACATGAGTCCTATGGATCATGAACTCAATATGAAGGGCAAGGTTGTGCAAATGGCTCAAAGATTTATCATTTCCTCCAAAAAGGAAAGGTAATGATGACTAGAAATATGATTAACCATGTTCTGGAATTGATCAACATCTAAATTTTTGGGGACATTTTCCATGCATCCTCAAGGATTTGTTTGTATCTCAGAGACAACTCTAAAAGCTCAAAGATTGAAATCTGAATGGGGGTTCTTTGTAATTGATTAGCAAGATTATAATTCAACCTAGGATTGACCACTGATCTTGAAGGAACATACTTGGATTGCACTTTTTTTGGCTTACTTGGTTGGTTTGAACTAGGTCCTTTGATGACAAGAGGACCTTGACTTCGTGTAACAACATTGAGACTTTGGGAAGACACTTGCTTAGGTTTACTTGACTAGTTTGAATTGGGTCCTCTAATGAAAAGGGGACCTTGAGATGCCTCTCTAGAGTGAGCACCCCTTAGGACCAAAAAAGGTTTTTCACCAACGATAGGAGAGCTCAAGTTTAAATCATAACCATTGGGATCTTTATCTTCCATCATGTTGACACTTTCTTCTAAGTGTAATTAATTGTAGCCTTGCTATTCTTAGGTTGGGAAGCTTCTCCTTCCTCATAATTGGGAAAAGGCTCTTTCAATATTGTGTGATCAGCTTTGGTATTTAATTTGTCTATTTCAAGTTTTCCATTCTCAATAAGATCTTGAACAATATGCTTAAATCTCCCACAATTTTCAATATCATGTCCAATGCCATTGTGAAGTTTGCAATAGGCCTTCTCATCCCACCACCATGGATTAACTTTAGGTATGAAAAAATTTAAAACATCATAAGGACACACAAGATTATGAGCAAGGAGCTTCATGAATATCTCTTCATATGACTCACCTAATTGTGTAAAGTTACATTTCTCTCCTTTAGGCCTTTCTTGATATCTTGGCTTGTTACTTTGTTGATTAGCACTAGCCAAATGGAGAAAAAATTGGTCTTTAGGCTTAGAGGAATCCACAACTCCATCATTAACCACTTGTTTGTTCTTATTACAATATGTGTTCTTTCCTTTTTCCTTGTTATTGTTGTTATTTTGACCATTGTTGTTGTTTCCATTTTTTGTCAAAATACCTTGCTCTTTCAAAACATCCTCAATTCAAAATGCAGCTTCAACCGTGGTATCAAAGGACTCAAAAACCATCTTCTTAACTTTGTAATTCATCTCAAGAACCATGTTACTAATGAGGATTTCAATCTTTTCTTTCTCAGGAATAGTCCTAGAATATCAAGAGCACTGTCATCTCCATCTTTACAAGAAAGTAACAAAAGATTCTCCTTGATTTTTCTTTGTGTAACATAAGTCCAATAGCGAGACAGATCATGAAATATTGTATGCAAAGTGTTGAAAAAATCTTTGAATTAACTCATGGAATGTCTTAACAAGAGGAGTTATATTGGTAAACCATTTCATTGCTTGACCCTTAAGAATCCTTGGAAATAATCTCATAAGGTATGAGTCCTCATGATGAAACTCAAAACTCATAGTCTAGAACTGACACACATGATCATTCAGATCCCCATTTCCATCATATTTGTCATATTGGGGGATCTCAATTTTTCTAGGAAAATCTTTCATGTTAGAACTCTTATCAAAAGGATTAGGAAAAATTGAATCCAGTGAAAAATAACTCTTGGGTGCCGATATTTGCTTTAGCTATTTCTTCAATTGGTCAATTTCTTCTTTCATAGAGGGATCATGCTTTTGAATCTTTTTGTCTACTCAAAGTTGTAAGGGACCTTAACACCCTTGTTGATTAAATGTTGAAAGCATGCATCTCTATTTTGGTCCATATATGCTTCCATACATTTCTGAAAATGTGGATCTGGTTGCATAGCCAGGAAATCATAAGCATTACAGTCAAAGTTTTAGCTACCACCTCCATATCGTGAACCATGATGAGCTTGTTGTGAAGGTTGTCTTGAAACTCTAGGAGGTGTTGGTATCCTATAATAATCATGTCTTGAAGCTCTCCTTCCTCTAGGGCTAGGAGATCAAGAAGATGTTCTTGAGTGTCTTCTACTTTGTGGAGTCTTAGGAGCGGTAGATGGAGGAGAGTTATTTCTACCACCAATGTGCACATTGTTGAATTGACTGTCAAGTTGTGAAGCCATGAGAAGGTCTTGTACTTATTGATGGGATTTACTTTCCATCTCAATAATAATGTCCTTTCTTCCTCTAGGTATCTAAATTTTTCTTCCTTCTTAGCTGCTTCTTCTAGAAGGGCTTTTCTCTCACACTCAAGTACTTTGAGTCTACCACTCGCATAACCTAAAGGTGTCATGAGCAGTGTACATAGTCTTGACTATCTAAACTAGTTACTAGTAGATGTTGCATTCACATAAGCACTAGAAGGTTCACTAATTTGATCATCATATTGGGATTTCTCTTCTTGATATGCATAATGCTTACCTTTCTAATCCTTTTGGTATGCATCCAAATATCTATCCTTAATATGGGGTGAGGTTGGTCTATTTTCATGAGCAGAAGCACCACTCAAGAGGTCAACATAGTATTCACCACTTCGATTCCTCTTTTGTAGAGCCATTGGAAAATCCATATCCATATTTGAGTGAGGTGATGCTAAGGGTGTACTCAACTCAATAAGATCACTACTAGGGTTAAATAAAGCTTTTGGAATATTCTCAAGTGATTGAACAAACACAGGTTCTTTTCCCTTATGTCTTTGACAAGTTTGAACTAAATGTAATTGTTTAAAGATGACTTCAGGTCACTTTCCTTGATCTACTTGATATCTTGTTGTAACTAGCATGAAAGAAAAGGTACTATGTGATAGGATAACCCTAAGAAACATTGGTACCAAACTAGGATAGTAAAAGCACTCACTTGTCCAAAAGAGATGTGATGAGATAGAATTTTGCAATAGGCATAAACTGGCACTTCCACAGAGGTGCCCATAACTTTTGGTGAATACCCTATCACATATGGACCAGGAGGATGATTTACCCAAATTATAAATAATTAAAATTGAATTTTTATGAAAGTGGATGGACAAGAAATTACTAAGACTCTCCAAACATAATATCAAAGAATCCAAAGGTATATCTTTCTCAACAAGGATAGTCTCTCACTCACTAACTCCAAACCAGGTCACTTGTGAAATCAAAGATTACTAATTGAAGGGGTCAAAGCATGATAACCCAAGGTGAAAATAAGTTTCTAGCAATGGGGTAAGTAGCCTAATCTGAATCAGATCAACCTAGGGAGACTAGAAATAACAGGATAACAAAGTAGTTTGATCAAAAAGTCTCAATTTAGGAGCTTAGATTTTATTCATTTTAAATATCTAACTAGGTGTGATAAATTTTGAATCATAAACTAGGCACACAAGATAGCAATAAGGGATTTCAAGCAAAAATCTTCAAACAATGAGCAAGGAGCAAAGCAACCTTGCACATAAACAAGAATAGTGTCGTAGTATCAGTCTAATCCCTAAAACCACCATTGTGTATGTTCTCAAAAATTTTTCCAATCATGCACACAGTCCTAGAAAAGAAAATTTGGCAACACTATGGTTCTTAGTAATGTTCAACTATGTAGCTTTTACAATCTAGAGTGGGCAAAATCAAATCTTGGAGCACCAGGGTTTTCACATATTCTGAGAATTTAATCAATTGGAGATATTGAGGAGATATGAAAACCCAACAAAAGACTACATGTGTGAGGATTTCCCCCACAAGGACAATTATATAATGGTTGCTACTAACATGTCAAAAATGGTTATTACTACTTGAGGTTCCGTCCACGTGATTGACCTAATAAAGGGAATGTCCACTATGGTTAACCCTCTCTAATAAAGGAAGACTCACAAAGTTTTACCACATAGGGACTTGGTTTGGATTCAAGGGTTCCAAATTTCTGATGTGCCCAAAAGAGAACAGAGCATACTCATCTAGCCTCTTTTTGACATGCTAATTCAAAAGCACCACACCAAATTTTTAGAAAATCCAACAACAAACACCACCAATCTCAAAAGAGAAAGTACTAATGGATGTTAAGGAAAAATCCAAGTGGAATAGTGAGATAATAACAAATATCCTTCCCTACCTACAAGGGGATCTATCATCAAGAAGAGCTTTACATGTAGGCAAGCGAATGAAGCACATTCCCTCAAGAACTCCATAAATAGTGTTCATAGGGCCTAATTACTATGTGAAACACTTATGTGTGAAAGTAAATCTAGATCTAATTTTAGAGCACTAAATGAAGTGTGAATCTATGAAAGCATGTAAAAGCACTCCGGCCAAACACATGAGAGGGTTCATTTTACTTCCAAATCCAAATGTTATAGAGATCCAAAAAAAAAAAAATTGGTAATCCTTGTAACGTGTCTTTTCTCTATTGTATCTTTTTTTATGCTTGAATGCTCGCTCATAACAAATAAAGCAACAAGTAAAACAAACCAACACAAGATACACAATATATATCCAACTTTTGAAAAACTAGGGTTAGATCTAAAAATCTAATTTTTAAGGGTGATAATAACCAAAAAATAACCCAAATAAATGTTCACATCATGCATTGATCCATATGAAAATTAAATGCAAGCTATTTATTAAATGCCCTTTTTTTAATATTGATTTTTGACCTAATTAACAAGATTGGACCTATAGATATGAATTTAGATTCAAAACCCTAAATAAAGAAAATAGAACCCTATAAAAAATCAAAGAGCTTTTAAAAAATGTCAGAATTTTGAAAAGATCTTTTCATTTGTGCCCTAGAGAGCCATTTTGTCAAAACAAACCAGTTTTTGTAAATCTAATTATTAAGCCCTTATATGATCTCTAAAATCAAAATACAAAGAACCAACTCTATTTATAATTTAGAGAACTTTCCAAAAATGTATACTTTATCAAAAAATTCATTAATTTGTGACCTAAAATGATTTTTCATGAAAAATCAAGAAAAAATTATTAAAAATCAATAATACCTTGGAAAAATCTAAAAATTAGATTGAAGCCTTTTTGATATGTTGCCACCTTGCAAAAAAAAATTCAAACCAAAAAACTAAGACATTTGGGAGATACGATCAAATCTTTTAGATCTAGGGTTTTTTATCTCCAAACAAATTTGCACGAGGGGGTTAACTCCAAAAATATCAAAACTAGCAAGTAAAGGTGGGTTGCCCCATGGTGGGTGCCAAAAATGTATGCCTAAAATGTGAGCACACTTCTATGAGTCACTATATCCAAGATTGCTCAAGAATGAGGTCTCAAATGGTGGCTCATAGCTCTCTATTCATGGAGTGCAAGGGTTTGTGATGGAGGCCCACAATTTGACCTAGTTTATGCTCATGTAAATACACCATAAAATGAGAGATTAAAGGATCAAAATATGAATGCAAATGAGGATGCAAACTAATTGAAATGATAACAATGCAAAGCAATGCAAGAAAAGAAAATCTTAGCTACGAAAGGAAATAACAATGCATGATTAATCTATGAAAACAAATATGACTCTAAGATAATATGAAAATGCAAAGATGAAACCTGATGATGGAAGCCATGGATGCAAGAGAGAATAAGACAAGAAGAGAGAAGTTGCAATGAAGCTCCAATATTCAAACCCTAAGGCTCAAACTCCTCCAAAATCGCTTTCTAAACCTGTAGCATAAAAATACTATAGCAACAAGCTATTTTCTCTATATCTCTCTCTATTGCTCTATATCTCTCTATATTTCTCTCTATTTCTCTATATCAAAATGAGAAGGAGAGGGCTCCTTATAAAGGAAAATGTGGAGGTGAGAGGCTTCTCACAACCAATATGAGATTATAGAGTTTGGTTCATGTGAGACAAAATTCCACCAATGAGAAAAGAAGAGTGTTTGAGAAGAAAGTGGAAAGAGGAAAAAGAGGAATCCCACTTAGAGATATGTGCATTCAAGTGTAGAGAAAAAGGATTTATTCATTTAATTTAATTTTATTTATTTTCTTTTTCAAGTGGGATTTTATTTAACTAAAAGGGAACAAGTTATTTTAACTAAATAGTAAATATTTAATTAAATTAAAAGATGGGTTTTTCTCGTAATTAATTAAATATAGATTAATTATTTAATTAAAAGAGAGGTTTTCTTTTAATTAAATAAGACTTAGGATAAAATGATCAAATCTTAGGAAATATTGAAATAATTGAATTAATTACAATTTGATCAAAAAATTTGATTTGAATTGATTTAATAAAATATTGCAATCCATCAATTTAGGAAATTTGATAAATTGAACAATGGGAGCCCATAGTCTAGGCGATCATTTTAGGGTGCATACTGTATATGTGAAAATGCGGCCTATGCTAACACACACACTTCAACACGGTCATTGCATGCGGATTCATCTTGGAATGAACATTGGATTGTTCATCTGAAAATTGACTTGCAAGGAAACCTGTTGCCTTCTATCTAAAGGGATTTTGCCTGTTAATATCCTCAGAATCGAGGTGCAGGCAACTAGACCCTCTAAGAATGAAGGATTTGACAATGGAATTAAGCTAATAATGAGTATACAGATTAATCTAAAAAAATGAAAGATGCAATGTAATCTAAGAACAAATGAAGCAAACTAGATTAAGCATATGCATGATTAAACTAAAATGAGATTAAACTAAGAATGAGAATGTATGCAAGAAATGTAAATAAACATGAGCATGAATTTCAACAACAATTCAATAGCAAATCAATTCATCCTTCCAAAATGAAGAGATGTGGGTCTCTTAAATAAAGTCTCCTAGAATCCATCAATGGTTGAGATCGATTCAGATCAATGGTCAGGATTGAAGATGAGTTTCAGTCATAAAGGGAGATTCCCAAATTAAAGGGAGTTAACAGACTTAATTTGAGTAAAATAAGGAGTTAACTGTTTTAATTTGAGTAGAAAAAGGAGTTAACTGAGTTAACTCATTTTTTATCAATAGCGAACTGGAAATTCCCCTTTTTGAACTGAAGAGAGATTTTGTTGAGATATTTAATTTAATAAAATGAAATATGCTCTCATAATTACATTTTCTATTTAATTAAATAATCTTTAATTAATTAGAGACACTTTTGTTTAATTAAATAACTTCATTTAATTAATTGGGAATGGCTTCCCATTTAATTAAATAACTTTGTTTAATTATTTAGAAGTAAGTACTCCATTTAATTAAATAATTTCTTTTAATTAATTAGAAATACCTTTCCCATTTAATTAAATAATTACATTTAATTAATTAAGATAGGCATATTTATTAAATTAAATAAATTTAATTCCATAGTACATTAGCCTTAGGATATAATTTAATTTAATTAAAGTATAAATACTTTAATAATTAAATTAAATATTAATCAATAGGTTTAATGTGACTAATATGAGTAAATACTATGGGAATTAAATAATAAGCATGATGAATGTAGATTTAGGTTTTCTGCATCTGACAATTAAGTCAAGTAGCGAGGAACAGAATGAGAATTGCCTATTAGAATAGGACTTTGAAATTATCAGGAATAGACTAGAATTGGTATAATGGCAATGAGCCAATTTTGGGGTATTACATTTTCCCCCTCTTTGAATGAATGTGTGAGCAGCACGTTGTATTCAAAGATAATCAAAAAGCATGATGCAAACATGAGATTGGTTTCGAAGGTGATGATACAGAGATCAATTGATAAGATTTTTAAGGACTATCTCTAGAACAGAGCTTAATCCTAAGGAATCCAAGCAGAGCACTTAGATACCTAAGATTGATAGCATTTAAAAGACTACCTCCAGAACAAAGCATAATCTTTAAGGATCCAGACAGAACGTCTAGATACCTAAAATTGATAAGCATTTAAAAAGTTTCTTTAGAACGAAGTTTAACCTTTAAGGATCCAGATAGAACACCTGGATACCCAAGAGTGATAGAGCATTTAGAAGACTATCTCCAGAACAGAGCTTAATCTTCAAGGATCCAGATAGAACACCTAGATACCTAGAATTGAAAGCATTTAGAAGATTATCTCTAGCACGAAGCTTAACCTTCAAGGATCTAGATAGAACACCTAGATACCCAAAATTGATAAAAGAAAGATAACAAGGTTCAATCATGAGTCATAGAATCATCCTCAGAATGAGGCTTGATCCTCAAGAGAAAGGGTTTAGACTATCCCAATACCTGTCTATCAAACTCTAAGAAGAGTTGTTATAAGGTTGATCAATTGATGAAAAGATAAGATAGATGGCAGAGATGTTAGATAGAAGGGAACAATATGCCCCAAGTGATGTGATGCCCCAAGTGACTAGGACATAAGATGGGAACTAGATGCCCCAAGCAAAAAGTATTTAATGATGTAATCATCCTACCCCCTCAAGAGCGAAATCGAAAGATGACACACCAGAAATATGATTGAAGCAGTATATCATGTCAGCAGAATCTAGAAGAGATCAGAACGATCTAAAGATTGGGTTGATTTGAAATGATTGTGAATTCGCAATGAGTTTGACCAAAAGTTGACCAGAGTCAGCCATAGTTGACTTAAGTTGACTATTTTCAAAATGAATTTTGAAAATATGGAGAATGTAAAGTTGAAAGGATTCCAAGAATCATAAAGTATCAGAAAGACTTGGGCTGCACAAGCGTTCGATCACGTCAGTCCCCAAAATTTTAAAACACATTTTTAAGGCTCTTAGGTGTGTCAGATTTCAAATTTGATCCTAAAAATGGATCCAGAATGGTCCAATTAGCCAGGGGTACGATTTTTGCGCAAATTCAAGCACTTTGAAAAATTTGGTCAACACCTATATAATGGCTTGAAGGGTCATTTTTAATTCATTTGTGCTTTTGTCTTGTAGTGATTTTGAGCTCTGATATAGACATGGCAGTGAACCTGAGATATCATTGTTTTGAGCACTCCAGATGACATAGCCAGCTAGTAGACTACGGACCACTGGTGAGTCATCGATCTTCCATCTTCGTACTTTCATTTTCACGCATTTTGAGTTCATTTATGCACATTTTTAGCATGTCTTTGGTTTTTGAAATCTTTCTTCACGTGAGACCAATCTCTTCTCGTGTGAAGATCTTTTTTCTTCATGCGAAGAAATAGGATATGCTATTTCTTCGCACGAGGCCAAAGGATCTTTGCACGGGGCAATTTTGGTTTCGTGCAAAGGTGGGGATTCTTCGCGCGAGGCAATTCCTGTTTCACGTGAGAGCCTCTTTTCTCGTGCGATAAGATCTATCTTCACGTGAGGAGATCTTTTTTCGTGCAGAAGCTAGATTCTTCGCATGAAGAAAGAACTATTTTGCACGAAACTGTATGTCTTCGCATGAGATTTTAAGAATCTCGCGTGAAATCTCGTGACAATTTTGTGATTTTCTCATTTAGAATTTGCATTTTATTTCATTTTGATGCGTCGTTTCGACTTGATACTGATCGTTTGTTTGTCATTTTTTTGTTGTGTTTGCAGGAGGTCTTTAGAGATGTATCATTTAGATCTCATTATCTGCCTTATGGAGAGTTATTGCAGAGTTTGGATGACATAGATTGGGCACACATTGCCTGATTGGGTTTGTCTTCACTATGTCAGATTCAAGTTGTGATGGTGAATCACGGTTTACTGACTGCATTGGTAGAGCGTTTCCATTTGGAGACGAACACATTTCATTTGCCGATGGGTGAGATGACGATTACCCCAGAGGATATTTGGAGGATACTGAGGATCCCATTTCACGGTGCTCGAGTCATCTATGATATAGTGCCTTGATTAGGGACAAAGGCACTTTCCATTGTATTCGGGAGAGAGCTACCGAGAGGCAGAGCCATCAGCTGGAATGAGATAATGCATACTTATGGACCCATACATAGGTTGGCATCCATGCTGGGTATTTTCTTGAGTTGCTTCCTATGTCCTGATAGGGGACATCATGGATTGGAGTGTGGATGGGGTGTCATGCTCCGTAGGATGGTTGAGGCACTGGAGATCTTTGGGTGGGGTCAGTGTATGTTGGCCCATCCTTTTCATGAGATGCATGAGGTCATCTTCCATGAGAAGAAGACCATGGAAGCAGGTGTTTATGTGCTACAGATCTAGGCCTGGGAGCATCTCCTTGTGTGTAGGCCAATTTTTGAGGATTCTTGAGAGCCCATGGAGCCCTACATCTGTAGATATCGAGGGCATATTACCCAGGCCCACCTGGGTAAGACTGAGCACCGAAAGACTTATCTTGATGACCTGGTGTCTGTTATATGGTGACCCTGGAGAGAGACAGAGGATTGGGATGATGCCTTGAGAGAGTTACCTTGGGTGTTTAGTTCTCGATCGCTGGCAGGCAGGACAACATCTGTCATAGAGAGATTCATGATCTCACGAGTGTGGCGGCAGTACGGTCGACCACATGACATTTTAGCTGAGTACTGTGCCTATGTCAGGGTGCAGAAGGATATAGAGCAGGGATGGCCTCCACGGATGGATCCAGGATGATCCATGATAGATATCTGCAGCTTAGTTGTAGTTCAATGGGACTACCTGCCAGAGGTAGTAGATGCTAGGATGACGCCTACATATCAGGCATTTTTGATGAGCCATCTGTTCCCACGCTTCACAGATCCACTAGGGATGGTAGGGCAGGTACAAGGACAGAGACAGGTGCCCCAGTAGCAATAGGCACAACCACAGATGCCACCATAGGTCCAACATCGGGTACAAAAGATACCTATTCCTCCATGTCAGATGGGATCAGACCCAGGTGCTGGGGGTAGTGGGGTAGGACATAGTCAGCGGAGGAGGCAGAGGATAGAGGAGCAGGCCCCTCAGCAGGAGGTCCCATAGTAGCAGGTGCCTCCATAGCCACAAGTACCTTTGCCAAAGATGATTGATGAGGATATGCCAGATCAGCCGATGAGTGGGGTACAGGATGCAGTACGACGGTACCAAGAGCGGGTTCATGCGGCCTCCCGACAGTTAGGAGAGTTGCAGATTGCATTGGCAGTCAGGGATGCGCAGCTGGTAGAGTGACAACAAGAGACAGATCGTCAGAGAGAGCATGCGGAGGCTGCAGAGCATAGGCTAGAGCTGGCATAGGATGAGATCCACTTCCAGTCTGCTTGAGCTACATATTATTATGCTGCATACACCAGTGCCGTACTTGATGAGACATTGCAGGTGCAGCAATTCTTTCAGTATGCTGGAGAATCTAGAGGTGCACGACCTCCTGTCAGGCCAAATATGCCAGCACTGCCTCTGCCACCTGCTACCCCTGCTCCTCCTGCTCCTCCTGGAGGCGAGAGTTCAGGACATAGTTAGATGCTCTGTGCCTAATTTTTGATTTTGATCTCTAGCTATGTATCAATTGGTGTGCCAGCACCACATGTATCATTTTTGATCGATTGTGCTCGAGTAGCACCCATTTTTGTACTAAACCATTCTTTTATATATATATATATATATATATATATATATATATATATATATATATATATATATATATATATACGAGATTTTGAGCCGAGTATTCCTGTGTACATGTCATTGTCTATTTTTTTTTTCTCTAATGTACATGAGATGTATGTTTAGATAGAACGCATATGTATGAACTGACATCTGATGTAGTGTTGTGTGTTTTTGTTTGACAGTCATAGGTATTCCATTGAGGAGCAAGAATCGACGAACCAAACACTTGTGCAACTGTGGAAGAATCTGATGCATGTGGAGTATGAACAGGATTACCATCGAATCACGTGCTAATGCAAATGAAGTATGTAAGACTATGTTAAATGCAACCCTAGGTCTGGTTACCAAGCCTCGATGATTTATCATCATTGGATATAAAATAAAGCTCATCTGTTATACAATTTCCACTGACATTGCAATCATGCAAATATGAATATAACATACGTTATTGGGATGTCGGGATTAAATGTAAGCATTCGAGGCACAAGAAGCCAGAATGACCAGAACATTTGTCCATTTTAATGTAGCAAGTTAACATAAGCATCAAAGCATGAATGCTAGGATGACTTGAATGTTGCTTGCATGACAGGCACACCAAACACACAGGAGATTCCTCTTATGCTAAGTATTCAGTATTCATTCTATCCACAATGACCTTTGCATTTGTAACCTGAGATAGAAGTGTGCTAGATATACTCATAGTGACCCGTACGTTCACTTAATAGGACAAGTATCAATATTTACTGTAGCATGAAGAGTTCACTCCAACAAACAAGGAGAAGAACCAATGTCATTAATGTATCTATAGAAAAGGAGTCAAGGTACACATGGCCATCCAATATGAGATGGAGGCTCTTATAGTGGACACCCCTCTTATAGGAATAGATCAACTTATTAGAACTAAACTGCAAACAGAAAGAAAAGAAAAAGATCATGCCCCCAGTCATTACTTCTCTAGTCGAAGATGACATCATCGAGTTACTCGAGGAGATATGATAAAGCAAAACAAAGAAAACAAAGAAAATGCTCAGCATATCCAAACAAGTATATCATTGAGTTTAATATTTTCGGGATTGATGTCAAGTGTCAATGTCTAGAATATGTAAGAAAAAAATCTCTTCAGTAGGGTGACAACAGTAGGCAAATGCAGTCAGAACGACTGATGACTGAGGTTAAAGAGGAATCTTCACAATGAAGAACCTAAGAAGGACTAAGTGACAGTAGACAGACATAGCCAGGATGACTGCTGACTGACGCAAAAGAGATCTTCCATAAAGGAATCTTGAGACATGACCCGAGCAACGATAGGCAGAAAAAGCTGAAACAACTAGTGACCATTGCAAAAGAGATTCTATGAGGAGAATCTCAAAAAGAGTGACACTGGCGACCGTAGGCAGACGCAGTCAGAATGACTGGTGACTATCACGTAGGAGATTCTATGAGAAGAATCTCGAAAATAGTGACATTGGCGATATTAGGCAGATGTAGTCAGAATGATTGGTGACTGTTGTATAGGAGATTCTATGAAAAGAATCTTGAAAAGAGTGACACTGGCGACAATAGGCAGACATAGTCAGAACGACTAGTGATTGTCGCGTACGAGATTCTATGAGGAGAATCTTGAAAAGAGTGATACTGGCGACAGTAGGTAGATGCAGTCAGAATGACTGGTGACTGTCGTGTACGAGATTCTATGAGGAGAATCTTGAAAAGAGTGACACTGGTGACAGTAGGCAGATGCAGTCAGAATGACTGGTGACTGTCGCGTACAAGATTTTATGAGGAGAATCTTGAAAAGAGTGACACTGGTGATAGTAGGCAGATGCAGTCAGAATGACTAGTGACTGTCGCGTACGAGATTCTATGAGGAGAATCTTGAAAAGAGTGACACTAGCGATAGTAGGCAGATGCAGTCAGAACGACTGGTGACTGTCGTGTATGAGATTCTATGAGGAGAATCTTGAAAAGAGTGACACTAGTGACAGTAGGCAGACGTAGTCAGAACAACTGGTGACTTTCGTGTAGGAGATTCTATTAGGAGAATCTCAAAAAGAGTGACACTGGTGACAGTAGGCAAACACAGTCAAAATGACTGGTGACTATCGCGTAGGAGATTCTATGAGGAGACTCTAAAAAAAGAGTGACACTAAGGGGGGAATGCCCTTGAGCTATGACAAGACTCAATCCATGGATACATGAGCAGGAAAAGCAGGAAAGCGAAAGCATGAAAGTGACTAACAAGAGGCACCTGTTTACCAGGTTTTCACCTTCTTGGTAGGATTTTCCTTTTTTTTTTTTTTTTGGGTATTACGAAGGCACCTATTGCTAGGTTTTTACCAGGGTAACAACTTTATGAGGACTTTTTCTGATTTTTAGGATTTTTTTCAGGACATTTAGATATGTATAGAGAGCTTGCTGAGATTGAATCAACTGTAAAACCGCTTCAGGTGGAGAGTGTTCATAGGCTCTTTAAGCACTTCTCCTTTA
Organism: Cupressus sempervirens; assembly: GCA_028749045.1. NCBI lineage: Eukaryota > Viridiplantae > Streptophyta > Pinopsida > Cupressales > Cupressaceae > Cupressus > Cupressus sempervirens. The sequence goes on along the minus strand of CM053793.1, from coordinate 293,573,481 downwards.
GTTGTGGAAAGTTGATAGGCGCTAGATCCATATACTACAGTAATGATGTAAGGACCTAGCCAGTTTGGTTCAAACTTTCCCTTTTGCATTTGTTGTTGTTGATTCTTAGGATTCTCTCTTAGGACGAGATCACCCAGCTGGAAGTCACGTGGCCTAATTCTCCTATTGTAGCTTCGTGCCATTCTTTGTTGATATGCTCGTAGATGATAACAGGCCACTTGTCATCGTTCATCTAGCAACACAAGCCTTTGAAGCCAGGCTATCTTATAGTCATCATCTGTGATAAGACCTTTCATAGAGATTCTCAAGGTAGGAATCTCGACCTCTATCAAAAGCACAACATCCACCCCATATACCAATGCAAAAGGAGTCATGCCCGTTGGAGTTCTAATGCTTGTTCTATATGCCCATAGGGTTGGATTGATCTGGAGATGCCAGTCTCGCCCTGACTTATTGACTGTGCGATGAAGAATTTTGAGGATTGCCTTATTGAATGCCTCAGCTTGGCCATTACCCTGGGGGTAATAAATGGAAGACCAATGTTGTGTAATTTTGAATTTCTTCCACAGTTCCTTAAGGTCTTTATTTTTGAATTGTCCTCCATTATCAGTAATGATTGAGGACGGTATACCATATCTATAGATGATGTAGTTTGTGATAAAAAGCGCTATAGTTTTTCCATCAGCAATTGTGAGAGGGACTGCCTCTACCCATTTCGTGAAATAATCTGTAGCGGTGATAATGAACTTATGTCCATTAGAAGAGGTTGTGTGAATCTGTTCCCCCAAGTCAAAGGCCCATTGTTGAAATGGCCATGTTGTAGTAGAGGGAATCAACTCTCTGGCTAGAGTGTGAATGAGATTCTCGTGTAGTTGACACTGTTTGTAGGACCTAGCATATTTAATAGCTTCTTGCTCCATTTTAGGCTAGTAGTAACCAGCATGAAGGAGTTTGTGAGCTAGTAGTAGGCCATTGGAATGAGATCCGCAAATGCCTTCGTGAATGTCAATTAGTGCACGTTTGGACTCGTCGGGTTCTAAACACCTAAGGAGTGTTCCGTCGAGACCTCTCCTATATAGATCATCAGCAATAATGACATAATGTGAAGCGTTATGGATTAGGTAATGTTTCTCATTCTGGGTCAGACCTTCCAGAATGGTTGATTACGAAGGTAGGAATAGATGTGATGGTAGCGGGATGATTCTTGTCCTAGAACAGATCATCTTGGAATTAGGTGTGTCATAGGCTGGGTAGTGTAACGCTTCCACCAAGAACTTGTGTCGGAGATCATTTTTTGGCATTTGTAGAAGGGAGGCCAGAGTGGCCATGGCATCAACCACTTTATTATCTGCGCATGGAACCTGTTGGAAGGTGATGTGTGCAAAATATTTTGTCAAGTCATCAACCATGTGTTTGTAAGGAATTAGTTTTTCATCCTTTGTTTGATACACATCATTTACTTGGTTGATGACAAGCTGAGAGTTATCGAAGATATCCAACTGATCTACTCTCCATTCAGCTGCAATTTTCATACCATTGATCAAAGCTTCATATTCAACAATGTTATTTGTACAAGGAAACATAATCTTGTATGCTTTGGGCAATGAGTATTTCTGTGGTGTGATGAAAAGTAATCCAACACCTGATCCTTGTTGTGTGAAGGATCCATCGAAGAACATAACCCATGTATGGTGAGTGAGTGTTAGAATTGACTCATTTGGAAAATAAATGTTTATTGGTAGAAGACTCTGTATGGGTGCCTTAGCCAGCTGGTCTACAATTGCCTATCCCTTTATAGCTTTGCGTTCAAAATATTGGATGTCAAACTCACTTAGTATCATGAACCATTTAGCCAATCTTCCTATGAGAGCTGCCTTACTGAGCAAATACTTTAATGGATCTATTTTAGCCACAAGCCATGTAGTGTGGGCAAGCATGTAGTGTCTCAACTTTTGGGAAGCAAAGACAACTTCCAAGCAAGCTTTCTCAATAATACTATAGTTTTTCTCATAAGAGACCAATGTTCGGCTCAAGTAATAAATAGCTCTTTCTTTGTTATCATTGTCTTCCTAAGCCAACAGGATTCCCAAAGATGTTTCAGCGGATGAAATGTATAAAAGCAAAGGCTTCCCATGCATAGGAGGCATCAGGATTGGTGGATTGACAAGATATTGTTTAATCTGTGTTAAGCTTTGTTCACAATCCTGGCTCCAATTGAATTTCACACCCTTATGTAAGGTCTTTGTGAAGGGTTGTGATTTATCCGCCAATTGTGGAATAAGTCTGCGAATAGATTGAAGCCTTCCTTGTAGTCCTCTCATCTGACTGATGTTTCGAGGTGGTGGCATGTCCATTATTGCTTGTACTTTTTTTGGATCTACTTTGATTCCCTTTGCAGAAACAATATATCCTAACAATTTTCCTGATGTGACACCAAATGCGCATTTCTTAGGATTGAGCCAAAGACTAAACTTTTCCATATGATCTAGGATTGGTCCCAAATCTTGCAAATGAGTATTGCATTTAGCACTTTTGACCAAAGTATCATCAACATAGTCCTCCATAGTTCTATGCATCATGTCATGGAAAATTGTAGTAATAGCCCGCTGATACATAGCTCCAGCATTCTTTAAACCAAATGGCATCACATTCCAACAAAAGGTTCCCCATGCACATGTGAAAGCTATTTTCTCTTGATCTTTTGGCACAATTTTTATCTAATTGTATCCAGAAAAACCATCCATAAGTGAGTACATCTCATAACTAGCCGTCATGTCCACGATCATATCAATATTAGGGAGCGGAAAATCATCTTTAGGACATGCCAAGTTAAGATCACGAAAGTTTGTACAAACTTTGATAGACTTATCATGCTTGGACATAGGGACAATATTGGATATCCATTCAGCATAAAAAATTGCACGAATGAAACCAGCCTTCAGAATTTTCACCAATTTGGCTTTGACTAGTAATGCAACATGAGGATGCATTTTACGAAGCTTCTATTTAACTGGTTTTATGCCTGGTGTTATGGACAAGTGATGCATAATAAGATCAGGATCCAATACTGGCATGTCAGAATATGTCCAGGCAAAATTTATTTTCTTTCCCTTGAAAAATGCAATGAATTGTTCATTTTCTTCAGTTGACAATGACTGAGCCAGATGTATCACATGAAGATGTTCTTCTGTTCCTAGGTTAATCGGCTATGTTGGTTCTATTAACATTGATGATCTCTCCTGAAAGTGACTGGGAAGGACATCAAATATCTCATCCGCGAGTGCCTTAGAGAGGTTTTCACCCTTGGATACGTCTTTTTTTTTTACTTTTTTGGGATCTGACACTGCCACAATGTGGTTTTCACCATTAGACCTCTTGTATTTTTTCTTTTTAATTATGTGACTGAGATATTTGATGTCGGCCTCAATCATGTTGACGCTTTGCTCATTGGTGGAAGACGTTACAGGTTTGATAGTGTTTAGGTAACAGGCAAGAGTATAGTCATTGTGGAATGTGGGGACTTCATTAGATGCATTGGGGTTCTAGTCTATAAGCTTGAGATGTGCGAGTGAGAGAGTAGTGGCTGGTTCAATTGTGTTCACAGTATAGTTATTAAATGCATGGACCAAAAATTTGAGACCTACGGTGACCTCACCCACAGGTGTATTCAAATGTCTCAAAGTACGAACGTTAGTAATTGAGGACTCTAAGATACTAGTTGGATTAGACCCTTGTGACCTATCCCTAGACGTTTCACTCACTTCGATTTGATTTTCATAGACATGCACTTGGTCAATGTCTTTATCAGTAGTCCCTTCTGAAAGATTGTCAAATTCATATTCATGAGAATCAGTGCTACATGGTGAGAGACTATAGAACTCCCCAACAGTGATAGGGACATACTCTCCTTTAGTCTCTAGATTCTTACACAAATACTCAATATGGTATGACTGACTAGATTCCCCCTTTTCTGAATAATATTTGAGTTTCTCAGTATTGTCTTTAGAAGAATCACTAGTATCATCCATAGTGCTAACACGTGGCACAAAGTCATCTGGCTCAGCAAAGAATTTAGCAAGATCATAAGGAATAGGATGAGGGTAAGAATCCTCATCATCAGATTCTTCCTCTCGAGTACCTGATTCAGATTGTGACTCATTTTCAGATGAACTCTCAGGTATAGGTATGAATTTATTGGATCCCAAATGGAAAGGGACCTTCTTGAACCCTAGGCCAGTTGTGTCACTGTTGCTTCAAGCTGTTTATTTGATAGGATCTATTAAACCATTGTTATTGCACCCAATAGGGCCAGTTCCCTTGTAGCCAAAACGCTTCATAAGCTTAAAACTAGGTCCATACTTCTTAGGAGTGATTTCTTGAGCTTGTTCTGTTAGGTCTACTGGAGACTCTTCTTTGTAAAGCCATGCAGCAATGGCTCTATTTTCGCTTTCATCTTCTAAGGGAACTGTAGCTTTGACAAAAGAGCCATTAAACTTGGTTTGAGGTGTCAACACGAATGGCTTCTTTGCTACTGAGGGTCTCCCAAAATGTCGAGGGGACTCTGGAATTGATGTTAATGATAACATTGGTTCCATGTGGTACTCTCCCATACCAGTTTCTTTCAATTTAAATGACTGCTCAATTTGTTTCAGCTTATTGTTGTGACAATCAGTAGACTCACGGTTAGCAAGGACGAAAGAATCAACAGCTTTGAGCATATTGCAAGTGTAGCTAGTAGTTGCAGGAATAGTAACTTCAGAGCCATGAAATGGGAATTTAATGCATTGGTGGTATGTGGATGGCACATCGCGCATCTCATGTATCCATGGCCATCCCAACAGAATGTTGTAGGCTAAGGGAATGTCAAGCACCTGACAGGTGACATCCCTTTCGACAGGACTGACGCGAATTGGTAAAGTCACAAGACCTAGTGACTTTTGTTCTACTTCATTGTATGCTTTAATAGTGATCTTTCATCGAGGATCAATAGAGTCCTCAGAATAATCCAATTGTCTAAGCAGAGCCACAAAAACAATATTTAGGTCAGTTCCATTGTCAATGAGTACCCAATGAACACGTGTCTGGTGGATCATAACCTCAATGTGTAGAGGCTGATTGTGTGGGTGATTCATTGAGTTGTCATCCTCCTTAGAGAAGGTCATAAGATGAGGTGAGGTTAGGTGACCTACCATGGATTGAAATCATTCAAGATCAAGATCTTGAGGAATGTTTGCCTCAGTGAGGGCTTTGTCCAGAATTTGCCTATGAGCAGGTGAGATTTTAAGCAACTCAAATATAGAAATGTGAGCATTGGTTCATTTCAATTGATCTAGAACACTATAACTGGTTGCAGTCAAGTTCGTTGTGTGTTTTGCACCTTTACTGGATGGACCAACAAGGGCTTTGTCCTTGTGTTGTTCAAGATTTGAAGTAGGAGGTGTAGGGCCTTTGAGCACCAATTTCGCATGAGAGTGAGTAACAACGTTAGCACAGTGTTGCGAAGACACATTATCCATGTTATTGGAAGTAGGGCCTCTCAAGACAAATGGTGTCTTGGGTTTATCGTTATCTTGCTTCCCCTTTATGGTAATAATGTTGCAGTATTCAGAATCTACAGGTTCAACCATGTGAATGACATTGTCATCATTGGAATACGTATAGTTGACCTTATTGTAGGGTTCTGGTTTCAAAGTCTCTCCTTTTTCATAAGCTGGGAAAGGCTCTTTGAACGCCTTGTGGTCCAAGTTTTTGTTATGTCCATCTACCACAAGTTCACCAACATCAATCATGTCCTGGACTTTATGATATAAGTTTATACATTTGATGGTTTTATGTCCCTTGTTTTGGTGGTACTCACAAAATGAGGTCTCATTCCACCATGGTGGACGTGGTTGTGGATCATAGGGACGAGGGTTATCCATTGGTGAGATAAGCTTGTGTTGTAGCAATGTTTTGTAAACCACATCCAAAGGTTCTCCTAAAGGTGTATACTCTCGCTTGGGTCGTGCTACCCATGAGTTTCTCAGTTTGTTCCCAGACGTTTAGTTGTCAGGAGGAGGCTTCTCAGCACTTTTGGCCGGTTTCAAGCAGTCTGTGAGATTAAATTCTTCTTTAGTAGGTTTTGGTGTGACATTATCAACAACCCCATCATGTACAATTTCTCGGTTCTTGTTGACATGTTTGGTTTTATCCCTGTTGGAAGTGGAACCTTGTTTTGAGTCTCTCTGAAGAGTGAGCTCACCTTTCTTGACCATAAATTCTTTGATACAGATAGCCTATGTAATCATGTCTTCAAAGGTACGCAGACCTTGTAGTTGGACTCTATACCCGAAATCAGGTAAGAGGTTATCAGTGAAAATGTCGAGCTTCTCTGTTTCTGGGATTTTACGGGAGTACTTAGTATAAAACTGTCTCCACCGTTGGAGGAAAGTGAGAAAAGGCTCACCAACCTTCTGTTTAAGGTTGCATAGATCTCAAATATTTATAGGATGTTGAATGTTATGAGAATATTGCTGAACAAATGAATTAGCAATTTTGTCAAACGTCTTGATACCAGGAGGTAAATGTGAGAACCACTCCAAAGCTTTACCACCTAGGCTTCTAGGGAATAAATGCATGAGGTACATTTGATTGTGTATAAACTCCATAGACAAAGCACCAAATTCTCGCAAGTGATCTTGGGGATCAGTAGTACCAAAGTATTTGTCATATTTGGGTAGTTCTACACCTCTTGGGAAAGGCAGCATGTTTATACTTTTGTCAAATGGAAATGAACAAAGAGCGTCCAATGTGTATGTCTTTTTGGGTTTCTCTTTCTCATGCATCATCTGAGCCAATTGGTCTTGCATAATTTTTAGTTGTTTTTGGAGTTTATTGGTCTCAGTTTCTTCTTCACGTGTGATAATGGTCTCCACATCGAAATGTGTGGGCAATTTAGCTCCCTCTTGGGTGAGTTTGAGAAAGTAATTTTCTTTCTCTTCGTTGATTAGGATTCCCATGACCTTCTGAAAGTTTTTGTCTCTTTGACATCTTGCTATGTGTTCAGGAAGGATTTCCACCTCTTCTTGTTCTTCATCAGTGTCATTTTCTTTCTCTTTCTCCTTGTCATCCCTAGGTTGTTCTTGATATCGACTATGGCTACCCCGTTTAGGTTCATGATTAGTCATTATAGGAACTTGTTCAGTTTCTGTACGTTGTGTTTCAAAAGGGTCCATGGAGAAAGGGTCATATATTATGTTTGAGAATGCAGGACTCCTACTTGTCTCAGTATCCTTTTGGTAAAAAGGATTCCTAATTTCTTGCAAATTGGAAAATGTTCATTGAACTTGAGATGACCTTGCAGGTGAGGAAGACTGTGAAGATGCCTCACTAGCCAAACTGGATATAGATTGCGTAGCGAAAGGTAAGCTACTTCTGTCGTGATTACGACCCCTAGCGTGACCACGTCTAATGTTATCAGGATAAAACACGTTGCTGCTTCTAGTTGTGATAGTCATAGGCAAGGACAAGAAGCTAGAACTTGGACAAGGACTATACTAAAATTGAGTCTCAAAAAGGACAAGATAGTAGCAAGAATGATGTTCACTAAGGCACAAATGGTCTAATTTAAAGGCTAGAACAGCCAAAGATTATGACCACTGCGGCACAAAGTATGACAAGGATTAAGATGAGGACCAAGATTACGTATGAAATGAGACTAGTCAAGGTATAAGACACAAGTTTCAGTTAAGCGAAGTGTCGCTATTCCAGGATTGTTTGCAAAAAAAGAGCGATAAATGGACATAGAAAAGGACAGCGTACAGGCTGCAGATAGCTAGAGCAGACCTAGATTGTAAATGTTGATACAAAATCTCACGTGAAAAACCTTTACGAGTCGTGTGAAGAAGTTTTACGGGCCGCGCGAAGATGTTTCTGTCTCGTGCGAAGATCAATAGCAATTTTTAATTTCGCACGAGAATGTTTCTGGATCTCGTGAAGATGTGCAACAAAACTTTAATTTTGCGCAAGGGAAAAATGGCTTCCTATGAGAGAAAAATGATTTTGCGCGAGAGCCAAATGATTTTGTGCGAGACCAAAATGATTTCATGCGAAAGGACAGAATAGTTTCACAACAACGACTAATTTTGACAAAAGTTTTGATCGATCCAATAACCAGACAGATAAACAGGCACGTAGAACAACAAGCAAGTGATTTCAAGCACTTCTGAAAATAATGAGCAAGGGCAAAAGTAACCTTGCGCATGAACAATCAAGTGACTTAATTTGTCCTAATCCCTAAGAGAGCTATTTGTGTACATTTTCAAAGAGTTTTGCAATCATTGCACACATTCCTAGAAAATAAAAGTTGGCTTCTCTAAGGTATTTAATAATGGTTTGACTCTGCAACTTTTCTGGCTCACAGGGGTGACCTCCAATCCCAGTGCACTAAGGTTTTGACACAGTCTGAGAACTTAATCTTCAAGAGCTGCTAGGGAGATCTGACAACCCACAATGAACCACACCTATGGAGATTTCTTCCACAAGGACATTTATATAGCGGTTGTCACTACTATGGCAAAAATGGCTATTACCGCTTGAGGTTCTGTCATCACAGTTTTCCCTGTAGAGGGATTTTCTACTACGGTTAACCCTCTCTAAAGGTGACTGACTCACAGTAGTATACCACAAGGGGACTTAGCTTCCAGATTCAAGGTTTTGACACTTTTTCACCTTTAGCCCAATCAAAACAAATAGATTAATCTGACATGCTAGACTAAGATTATCTCTTAAAGATCTATGATATCATCTTCCTGTGATCTATCAACTCTCCCGAGAAAGGATGCCTTAATCAACAAGTAAAAGATTCATCTATCTACGAGATGCTCAAAGTATCCTCCCCATCCATAAGGAATCCGTCTTAGAGAGGAGTTTCACTGGGAACCCACTCCCTCAAGATCCACGAATAGTGTTCATGGGGGCTTAATTACTATGTGTGTATAGATGTTAATTCCTGAAAGCAAATCTATCTAAAAGTAATCAAAAAGCACAAGGTGGTACACTTAATGCTTTAACTAATGTGAGGTGGGTCCAAAGATGTGGAACATTTAACCCCTCACACAAGCCAAAACGAGTCCACAACTCAAAAATTAGTGAGTCCTAAAAAGCACAAAAGGGTTGCCTTGTGGAGCCTTTAATGCTTATGTCTTGTAGACCCCTCCCCTATTTAACGTGGTGCTGAGCTTGCAACCACAGGGTGGAATGAGGGGCCGACAGATTAGCGAGTCCAATAACCCAAGATAGCTAATCAGATCTATCACTAAAGACTAAGCCCGCTAAATGAATACTAATAGAGATCACACCTTAGTATGAGTTTATGCATGTGTTGTAAAATGGAAATACAGAAGGAAACACACAAGCTCAACATGAAAGATGTTTGTTTTAGATCCAAATGAAATGTTATTAGCTGATGAAGATTACCTAGTGATCCTCACAACGCGCTTAGTAGATTTTTACCTATTTCTGACAACTTTAGCACACTTTTCCCATTGTTCCACAAATCGCTGCTATGTTGTTCAAAAAAATCAAAAAACACAGAAACACTAGAAACTGTGAACAGTCAGCAGAAAAATCAGAAAACACACAAATCAATGCAAAAAATTTGCCTCTGTCAGTAGAGTTTCGCGCGAAATTCCTGACAGTCCGCGTGAAGAAGTTTTACGGCCCGCACGAAATCAAATTCAACTCGTGCAAAATTAAATTTGGCTCGCGTGAAATTAAACTCGGCTCACGCAAAATTAAAATTGGCTTGCGCAAAGAAACAGGTCTCGTGCGAAGCTTCGCACGCCAAAGAACTTTCTCGCGCGATGCGGAAAGAATCTTCATGCGAAAATGAACAGTTTCATGCGAAGATTCCCAAATTTGTACAGAATAGTACGGACAGAGAACAAAAAAATGATTAAAAAAATACAGAAAGAGGCCAGAAAAATTGATTTTTGGGCCCCACGGTGGGCACCAGAAATCTATATGTGAAAATGTGGCCTATGCTAACACACACACTTCAACATGGTCATTGCATGCGGATTCATCTCGAAATGAACATTGGATTGTTCATCCAAAAATCGACCTGGAAGGCGACCTGTTGCCTTCTATCTAAAGGGATTTTGCCTATTAATATCCTCAGAATCGAGGTGTAGGCAACCAGACCCTCTAAGAATGAAGGATTTGACAATGGAATTAAGCTAAGAATGAGTATACAGATTAATCTAAAAAAATGAAAGATGCAATGTAATCTAAGAACAAATGAAGCAAACTAGATTAAGCATATGCATGATTAAACTAAAATGAGATTAAACTAAGAATGAGAATGTATGCAAGAAATGTAAATAAACATGAGCATGAATTTCAACAGCAATTTGATAGCAAATCAATTCATCCTTCCAAAATGAAGAGATGAGGGTCTCTTAAATAGAGTCTCCTAAAATCCATCAATGGTTGAGATCGATTCAGATCAACGGTCAGGATTGAAGACGAGTTTCAATCATAAAGGGAGATTCCCAAATTAAAGGGAGTTAACAAACTTAATTTGAGTAAAATAAGGAGTTAACTGTTTTAATTTGAGTAGAAAAAGGAGTTAACTGAGTTAACTCATTTTTGATCAATAGTGAACTGGAAATTTCCCTTTTTGAACTAAAGAGAGATTTTGTTGAGATATTTAATTTAATAAAATGAAATATGCTCTCATAATTACTTTTTTTATTTAATTAAATAATCTTTAATTAATTAGAGACACTTTTGTTTAATTAAATAACTTCATTTAATTAATTGGGAATGGCTTCCCATTTAATTAAATAACTTTGTTTAATTATTTAGAAGTAAGTACTCCATTTAATTAAATAATTTCTTTTAATTAATTAGAAATACCTTTCCCATTTAATTAAATAATTACATTTAATTAATTAAGATAGGCATATTTATTAAATTAAATAAATTTAATTCCATAGTACATTAGCCTTTGGATATAATTTAATTTAATTAAAGTATAAATACTTTAATAATTAAATTAAATATTAATCAATAGGTTTAATGTGGCTAATATGAGTAAATACTATAGGAATTAAATAATAAGCATGATGAATGTAGATTTAGGTTTTCTGCGTCTAACAATTAAGTCAAGTAGCGAGGAGGAGAATGAGAATTGCCTATTAGAATAGGACTTTGAAATTATCAGGAATAGACCAAAATTGGTATAATGGCAATGAGCCAATTTTGGGGTATTACACATACAAGATTAAGACTTTAAAACTTGAGAACATATTCCCATATCTCTTTGACAACTATATGACAATGACACCCTTCCCAAAGCACTTTGAAATGCCCAAATTTGACACATTGAGAGGGAAGGTAAACCTAGCAACACATAAAATATTTCTACATGTACTATTAGGAAGTGTCATATACTAAGGTATTCATCATGCATCTATTACCAAAATATCTTGTGGGCCCTACTCTAGAATGGTTCTATTGAATACCTTATCAAACCATAAACAATATTTGCAATTAAATATGAGACATTTGTTGCACAATATGCTCACCTAGTTGATATGAAGCTATCAAGGGCAGACCTAGTCGACACAAAATAAAAAGGGGGTGAAATTCTCAGTAACTTTTTATAGAGATGGTAGACCCTCACAACTTGAGTATCCTACAACTTCCATGAAAGATACCTTGTCAAAATGTTTATTAGCAACACACGCCAAAATCTTGTGTATCACATGCACACGAACTATCTACAAACATACAAGGATATTTGAGAAAAAGGTATGGATCTAGATTAGGGCTATAAAAAATATGCATCACCAATAGACAACATATATGAACAGGGTGGAATCGTGTATTCATGAGACCTTAGTGCAGAGTGCAATTAAAATAACAATGAACTAATCTAGATGTAAGAAATCACTTTTAAATAAAGACTCCACAAATATCTCATGCTTCCCTAACTACAACTACTGAAATTTCTCTTAGACTGACATCTCAATGACAATTCTAGAATGAGAATATGCTATTAGTGAATATCTAGGTAAGTCTATAAGAGATCTATATGAAATGCCAATTATATGAGGATAATAACACTAAAATTCTATGATGTGTGCTTACATAAGACTAAATAATACTAAAAAAAAATAAATAGATATCAAAATATGCTAAAATGACATTAATTCTCAACAAAAATGATGCTAAATGATAGCTCTAAATGCCTATAGTATGGATGCCTACAAACTTGGGTCCTTTTGCTCTTGATTTTTCCTTCTATTTATAGGATTTTAGAAGGGGGTTGGGGTAAGGATTTGGATTTTACCTTTTACTGGGGGTAATGGTGAAATAGAAAATATCTCATAAGACCCCAAGAGAAACAGTCCAATAGACTTAGTTTGTGTGGATAAATAGGGATTTTCAATTCTTTAAAATTCCAAAAAGTTGAATTTCACTTTTGAGAGGAAAAATGATTTTGTTGATTTATTAAAATGTTGCATTTAATTTCAACTTTTGTCTTTACCTTTTTCCTTTTTAATGATTTTATGAATTAATTTTCCTCTTTAAAAGTGACTTTGATCTTTTTGAATTTGATAGGCAATTAATTAATTAACCACTCATGTGATTTGTTGTCGCGATTGATTTGAAAGTCTATTATTTTCCTCATTTATTAGATTTTGTCTTTGACCTGTTGTTTGATTGAAATCCACATTTTTTAAGGTCTTTGCCAATTTTAGGGTGTCAATAATGTTTTGCTAATTCAAGTTTGATACGATGCTTGATTGTTGATGATTTGATGTCTGATTGCTTGATGTTTTGATGTCTGATTGCCATTGTTTTCACTAATTCAAAATTGACATGATGATTGATTTTGATATTGCAATGTTTAAAATCCTTTGTTTAGGACAACTTTCTTGGATGCCCCAATTTTGTTTGATTTAAATTTTAAAATTCAGCTAGGGTATAACATTTTTGATATTTTATTTTTTTTGATGCCCCAGTTTGATATGGGTATACTACCCCCTGAGAAATTAAATTGGAAAAATTGATATGCAAAATAATGAGATTCCAATTTTATTTATGAGAATATTGATGATAACAGTTGATAATATATTGAGGTGAATGTACATAATTGATTTGAAGTGGAATAATACCCAAGTCAAGGAAATGGGTCAAAAGGAATTAATTGAGGCATATAATGTTTAAAAATATCATAAAATACCCCAAGGGAGGGTTAAATAGGTCAATAGACCTTTTTCCCAAGTCATTTTTACACTCCCCTTTCACTTTCTTCCTTTGAGCTCTAAGTCGACAAAGATGGTGGTCTGATTGCAAGAGCATAGATTCAAGAGGGGTCGTAAATACGAGTGCCCAACCAACTACGATATCTTAGTAAGTCATTGAGATCCTCCATAATTTTGAATTTTAAGGATTTTTGCATGAATTTTAGGTTTTGGCATGATTATGCCCAGTAAATGCTTAGGTTCAATGTTTTAGTGCATTTAAAATGCTTTAGCGCATCCATGACTTAAGATAGAACATCCATGGTGTAAAATAACACTTTTATACGAAAGCTAGGGTTGTCAAATAACGCATCATAAAACTATAGCACATATGCATGATAGTGTAGCACTTCTAAGTCTTTTAATGCATACAAAATGCATTTTAGTGAATATACTTGGTAGAATGACACATATGATAGGGAGGGGCTATTGATCCAAAATGATAATCAATGACAAGTTGGATTTATTTTTGTGGTGCATATGCAAGTTCTCCTAGTGCTTTTGCCTCTAGAAGTGCATTCATTTAATTGGGTAGCACATATGATGAATGAAGTAGTGCCTTTGCATTCTGTAGCACATCCGATAGATGTACTAGTGCATATATTGAATTTTGTAGTACTTATAATCCCTATAGTGCATCTTTATAGATAGATAGCACATGTGATTAGTATGATTATGGTTTGTAATCATATAGTGCATACACCTTGTTTAATAGTGCATATAATGTATGAAATAGTGTAAAGCTTCCTTGTGACACATTTGGTGTCTTTGATAGTGCATATGGCTAGTTTAGGGGTTGAACAATAGAAGAATGTCTTGATTGGTAGATTCGAATGTGTGTAACATTGATTAGAATGTAAGATAGAATCTTGATGTGGACTAACTAAGTTTGGAGTCAAACTGGAGACTTGTTCAGGTAATGAATAAAAATAATAGGGAATGGGTGTCGCAAAGTGTTATGTAGGATCAATTAGGTGATGGTGGATAGATAGGGAAAAGTTCCCCTCTTAGGATACAGAGTAGGGAACTAACATGTCCATCTCAAGATATAGAGTAGGACAAATATCAGGTTTAAGATAGAACCATTTGCTGGATAATGAGATGTTTGTTTTTTTGATTGATGTATGATAGTCACTTGTAATCAAGCTAATGTCTTTGTTTGATTGTTTGGTAAAATAGGTACATGGGTGAAAGATCATGGTTCTGGGATTGTATCCTTGGCCACTAGAATCCATTGACAAATTATCTATGGCTGATCAATAGGTGATTGATAGATGTGGGATTTCTTACCTTCTTTAGATGCCTTAGTTCTAAGTGAATAGAGGATTATTGACAGATGTGGTTGAGCGGTGGCACTTGGATCAAAACACTTTTCATATGGCATTAGGATAGATTACAATTATACCTAAATATGTATATAGGATTCTTGGGATCCCTACCATTAGGGATATAGTCTATTATGATCAGACTGATGATGTGAAAACATTCAGAGATGTGTTTGGGGATGATGGAAATGTGCTATGGTTCCAGATGTTGTAGTACGAGTCCTTGCCTATAGTATTAGTCAGATTGATAAGAGGGTTTCTTTTTCCAAATAGGCAAGGCCATGGATGCCCTATTGGATGGGCTCATATTATTCAAGATATGATTGACTAACCACTATGATTTTCAGGTGGGACATACATATCAACTCACTTGTATCATGATTTGCATCAAGTGGTGTATTTGGGGGCCACTTCACTATCAACAACTATTGTATTAGTATAGATATGGACATGGGAGCATCTTCCAATTACTTGGCCAATATGTGTGTGTCAATAGCCACAAGATATGCCATACATTTATGTGTACTTAGGTGTGATCATCCAGTCCCATTTGGGAAAGACAAAGTACTAGCAACGTATGTTGGATGATCTAGATGAGGTTGTGTGGAGACCATAAATGTTTATAGACCCATGGGTTGAGTATGATGATAATATGGTTTACTTCTTTTCTCCTTGATATATTCTTGGTCAGATTCTTGCTATGATTGAGAGGTTTTTCTTCATGAGGGTAGTGAGATAGTTTGGTCGGCAATAGGGTATGCCATAGGGATTGATTCATTATGATTGAGTTCAAGTAGAGAGGCTAGTATGGGGGCCTATATTGGAGTATGAGGCATGTTAAGAGGAATTTAGATGATAGCATCATCACAAATATGGTCACTAAGGGATGGTGAGGTAGATGCAGGGATGGAGGGAGATTATGCCTGGTGGTTAAGAGAGCATCCCTTCCTGAGGTACACATATCTCATGGAGTGAATACTTGGGATAGAAGAGGAGTCCAATGGGGGAGAGGATGATGGTGGTGGTGGATGAGGGAGAGGCAGGGTTAGAGGCAGAGCTAGATCTTGGGGGAGATATGGGGGCAAAGGTAGGGAAATGATGTTTCCACAATGGAGGGTTGTAGTATAGGACCTAGTATAGATGCCCAGGGATGTTGAGTGGATAGACCTAGAGAGGTACGTGGGTGTGATGGGGAGGCATAGGTAGCAATGCAGGTCTAAGTAGGAGGGAAAATGATGTGGGTTTGGGTAGGCCAACTCAGATGAGGGCCATACTAGTAGATGAGGTGTAGTTTGTCATGTGACAAGCCACGGGTATAGGCATAGGTGCAACCACAAGGATTTGTAGCACTAGTGCCAACTCTAGTGAGACTAGATGGGCCATTTGATATGGATATTCTTATGAGTTTCATGGAGGTACAGGCTGGATCCATTGGGACATAGATTATCTAGTTGACAAATATAGTGTAGGCACTCATAGCCTTGATGGGATTGAGGCCTTCACCTCCACCACCATCGTCGAGGATAGATGAGGTGATGACTAGTCAAGTGGCCTTAGTCATTCTTGTGACATAGGCTATAGATTCAATAGAAGAGGCTCCTTGAGAGGGGATGAGTGCTCCCCATGATTAGGTACCTCCTAATTAGACACAAACAAATGGGGCTAGAGGTCCATGTGGTGAGACACTGTAGTGATGTTATGTATCTTTATGTATGGCATGTATTGAACTATCTAATGTATCATTCATGATGATGACCTTTTGATATATGATTATGTTGATTGAGCATTTACTTTTGTGTTTATGTTGGTTTTTTTATGTCTTTATATCATGGACTTTATATTATTGATGCCATGGATGATGTGATGTGTATATGGTGTTTTATTTTTATGATAGTTGTAGATCTCAATATGATGTGAATGTGAAAGGTGTAGATGAATGAATTCACAGTGTAATGAAATAATATGTAGATGATGAATATGCTAGGTAATTGGATGAATGTAATGAAATGCAATATAATAAAATTATAAGGAAAATAGGAAAAATAGAATAGTGTGTAATGGTAAAAAATGAGAATGAGATAATGAGAACAATGTGATAATATGATAGTATGAAATGATAAAAAATAAAGAAGCTATGAGTGTGGTGAAATGAATGCAATGAATAAAAGAAGAAGATTGAAAAATAATGATGGAAATGAAATGGAAATGAATGAAAAGGCATGAAAAGAAAAAACAAGTAAAGAAAATGAAAAAAATGAATTAATGATAGGAAAAATGAGATGATGATAATAATGAAGTGGAATGAATAATAATAAAATTTTGAAAATGGCTTTAGTGAGTGGGAAAATGGAAAGAAATTGATAAAAATAAAGAGAAATGGTTCAATGTGTGGTATGTGATGAATATGGAATGAAAGTGAAGTAATGAAATGAATATGAAATGGTGTAAAAAGAAATTTAAAAAAAGATGGTAAGAAAAGTGAAAATAGAATGATGAAGTAGAAGTAAATACTAAATGATGTAATAGGATGGAATGAAAATGGTTTAGGACAAATAAGAAGGAATATAATGAAATGTAATAGATGAAATGTGAATGCAATGAGAAACATAAAAAAATGATAATAGGAGATGAAATGAGATGAAGAAATGTGACTCTATATTTGAGATTCGAAGGCCATAAAGGAACCTCGAGGAATCTGTTGGAGTTCTTTGGGGAAAAGAACATACCAGGTAGATTTAAACCTGATACCAAGAAACCAAGACCAGGGACAAGCCTAAGGATGAGCTAAATCCTATAATGAGCAAGGCTAAATCTCAGTTCTGGACCAATTAACAGAGTCAACTAGACTCACTTCACTTTAGGCTCTGCAAAGCCAAGGCAGGTAAACCTGAGGGATTTGTCTTATTTATCTTGATACTTCTCTACAAGACTACCCTCTATAGCAGATATGGTCAATATTCTTCTTCAATTTGCTAGCAAACTTCCTGATTGTAGTAGCTAATTATAACCAAGGAAAGTAACCAAAAATAAGCCATGACCTACAATTCTAGTTCTTCAAAACATAAAATGGGAAATTTGATAATCATTTTGATTTGATTTCTCAGCATAACTCGGGCATGCAACAACAAAGAATATGCATCCTTCAAGCTGACTAGACCCTTATCCATTGGGCATCAACTAAATCTTAACATATAGGTGGAGTCCTAAAATATACTTATATATTCAGGCATATGATCTATCTATTTGACTTGGAAACAAACATCAATCTTCATTAAAACTCTCGTACTTATGATGAAATCCTCCTCATGTAACCCATAATCCTATCAATGTAAACATGCACTTACTTGGATTCTTTGTTCCAACAGCAAGTTTATCATGACATACAACCTTAAAGGATTGAAACTAAGTTCAAGACCTTGGTTCTTAAGCACAGAACATTGCAAATAACAGAAGAAGGAGATGAGAATCAGAATGAAACTAAGAAAGGTGAAACTCTTGCATTAATTTCCTTGGAAATAATACATCATCTATATATCAAAATTCAGTAAAGAACACCAAGAGATGACTGCGTAATATCAATGCTTCAAAAGAAATACAATACTAGTGTTCATATCAGAATAACACTAGGAAAAATGGTATCACAACTTAAGACTGGAGCCAACCTTGTGCTCTCACAGGTCATAAAAATTGAAACCCTTACAATAAGCAGAAGAGGAAGATATATAGAAGAAGATCTTTCTGGGTCTATATTCTAGAATTTGACATGTGTCCCACTGAAAGAGCCTTCAATCTCAAGTTGCTGAAACTAAACTTTCTCATCTACCTGCACTTGAAAAACATAAATGATCCCAAAATATCTGATATATCTCCACTTATAATATGCAAATATCTCATTTTAAGAAAATATTAGAAATCATCATATCTATACTGAGGGTCCAAGAAATTTGATTTCAACTTGTCACATTTGATCTGTCGTGAAAATCAACTTGCTGCTGATGCCAAAAATAATAACTGCCCCAACTACATTTAAAAACCATCTAATCAATTTGAAACTCACTGGAGAAGTTGAGAATGATGAAAATATAACTATATCAGGTTGCAATTTCATCTACAACATTAAATTTTCACATTTAAACATGAAGACCCCGAAATCAAAAAAGCTCCTGTAGCTGCCAATAGCTGATACCTATTCATAAATTGATTGCAAAAATGAAGATTTTGCTCTCTCCCGATTCCAACGGTATATTACATTCTATATTTTAGATGAAAAATACCCCTCTGAGAGAATTTCAAAATTCTGCCTCCAATGCCATAAACAGAGCAACAAAATGAAAAATTTAAAAAGCTTACATAGTTGCACTATATAAATTTTAAAAATAAATCAAATGTATTAGATTTAAAATCTCTGCGTTCAAATCATGCTTATGATTTTTTGATTTTTTAAATCATTTCCTTTTTCCTTATCTCTCTATTGCCACGTGTCACTTCTTCATTGGCTACTCATCATCTGGCGGGCCCACTTTGTATGAAATTTTTATAGCCTACGATATTACGATGCCCATTCATAACATCGTAGATCCTCCTATTTCTCTCCACGATCATACGATAACCATGCTTTTCAACTTCAAATCAAATTTATGCATTTGAAAGCCTTTTATATTAATATATGATTAATATAATATTATTTAAACAACCCCTTTTTATTCCCTTCATAGCATCTTAATTCTTTTTACTCCATGCTCCTACCACACGACAACTCCATTTATCTCATCATCGCAAGCCTTCAAACCTTGGTTCATGACCTTACGACTGAGCACAATTCAAGACATCGGAGGACTTCAAAATTTATGCCCCAATCCTACGTTTATCATAGCATTGGGGCCCTTTATTTTTGCATTTACAACCACACGACACAATCAGGGGACCCGTCGCAACATCGTATGAGAATGAAAATCTCCCTACGATCTTACGCCAATCATAACATTGCAAACCAGAGGCCCCTCCTCACCCGATCTCATGACAGGCCAATCACATTGCACACAGCATTAAAACATCCACTTTGACCATCAGATGACTTGCCCACAATGTGTCCTTAAGAGATACCATGTCTTTGAAAACATTTTAATTTAAACTTTTAAAAAATGAAATCTCGGGTGCATATGGGATAAAGTCCAACTGCGCATACTGAGGGCCCTTTTTCGTATACAGATCTACACTTGGACATTGTTATTGCAACATGAAAGCCTGATTTGGCTTAACACATATTGACACATTCTCCCCCTGCATGGGCAATTGTACTGCCTCTTTCACATGCAGACTGTGGGTGCATAGACGTTGGTCTTCCTCCATTGATGTTGCAGGCTTGGATGTGAGCTTAGCTTCTAAAACTGTGAATAGCTCTCCCGACTGAACATAAGGTGCCCTCCCTTCCTTTTGACATTTTTGCTCTACCCCTGTGGTTTAGAAATGAACCTGCAACTAGTCCTTTGCCCTTGGCATTATATCCACAAGCTGTGGCATTCGATCACGGACAGCTCACCCTTTCTTTATTGTGTGCTTTTCAAATGACTTCTATTGAATATGGAAGTTGCCTTTTTACATTGTGGAGCTCTAATTTTAAACAAACCTTTAATTTTTTAAAAACCATCAAATTTGGTCATATATCTATATACTCTGCCTTGGACATGGAACTAGATGGAGACCCCCCTTTTTTACCATTTTCTGAATGAAAACATTAGAATTTGTTTACCATATGGAGTTGTGTATTAGAAATTTTATTTCCATGTAGATGCCTTGTGTTAAAACAATATCTCTCTTATTGTAAGCTTTGCATCTTCAAATGCCAAGTGGGGATAGCCACAAATATATTACACTCGGAAAGCACACAGTCCCTTGAGGAAAATTCTATGGAAAAAGTTTCATATTATCATCATAATAATTCAGAAATCATTATGGAAACCCATTAGGAAAAACTTGAAAGCTCAAGACATCTCATATTCAGACTCATTTGATGGAATCAGCCGGGCCCAGAGTGGGTCCGACTAAAAAAAAATTTTGTTTTCAAACAATTGATATGGCAAATTGATCCAGTAATACTTTCAAACTAGTTGGAATCAAATTTGACCATGAATTTACCACTGGAAGCTTATTTCAATTATTTTCGCACCACTGTGAAATTTCTGTCGGGAGGCCTGTTGCCTGGCTTTAAAAATTGATTCAAACATCTGATCAATCGCTGAAATTCAGGATTTCTGTTCTCTCTGACATCATCAACTGGCCTACCAGATCTCATCACACGAGGATATCAGAGTCAAAAGATATCAACCTCTGAAGTTGCCTACTTAAATCACCTGCAGATAAACATGTTAGAAAGCATAAAATTGTGTTTGGTTTTGGCCCTAAAAACTAGGCAAATGGGCACTTGAGGTTCTGAAAACTGGGGTACAGGTACTTTTTCATGAGGAGAATATGATTTTGTGATTTGGGATCATGAAAAATCATAGGGCGCATTAGGAAAGGGCGCAAAGTCGGCTACTTGGATTTATAGGACAAGAAACATCAGTAAAACAACATTTTTTGCGAATGGAATGGCCTTGGAAAAGTGTGCAGACAGATTCGTCTGGACTTGAAAACTAGCACACTTGTAGTATTTTTGGTATATAACACAAGGGAACAAACCATTTGATCCCACTAATCATGGATTCAAAGATAGGACATCCTGAACAGGGCTCCCAATCAATCTACACTTCTAATTACCAGTGAAACTTTAAAAATTGCATTCAGAATCGCATTTGAAAACTAATCAAACGGATTCAAAATGACTTGAAACTTGGAACATAGCTTCTTTTATATACATATTAAACTTTCTCAAAGTGGCAGGCCATGAAACATAACTGGGTGAAATATATTTAAAAGCAAACATGCCCTTTTGTCGATGTTTGATACTTAGGCAGAAAATGCAGAACAAACACTAGCCCAAAATGGGACTTCATCGAATAGTCCAGAATGTCAGTTTATCATCATAGAATGCATAGATAGGCTGAATTCTAGGTTTTGGAAACATAAAACACCACTTAGACATTAATTCAACAGCTGGGCACATGAACATGGAAAGCATTCCTAGGGGCACAAAACTTACTCAAATTTTGGAATAGGCACTCAAAACGGGAATGCAATTTTGAGTGCCAAAAAAATCAATGAGGTGTGAAATATAAAATTCATACAACATGATTGATGAGAGTAGAAAAATAGATGTGATATGAAGAAACAATGACCAAAATTTTTGAGATTCGAAGGTCACGTAATGCAATAGATGATATAAAAGGTGCGAGGTAATTGTTAGCTATTTTTGCCCTCCTGCTAAACTGAAGTATTTGAATTTAAACATAGTTAATGTTCAATTATTTAAAAATCCAAATATTAGGGCACACAAAATAAAACTTTAAACCTTGGGTTATACCCTTTTTCCTAAGTAATGTGCATTTAATATTTCTACGAGCTTAGATCTTGTTTACCATCAGATGCAAAAGGATTGACGAATGTCGCTTTATCACTTTGTAGAAAAGCATGGGAGTTATTTTATGCACTAAAGTAAAAAATCACCATGTGTACATGGTGGGCCTCCCTCTCTTTGGAACAAGTCAAATTATTAGACAGGTTACAATTGGTAGGATTTCATTTGTACCTTATGAGGGTGGGCCAGTTTCTTTAGTGTATTTTAATCTCTGTCAAATCAAAGATCATCCATGGTTGTTTCTTTGCAAAGATGCACAAATTTTATTTCATGTGAGGTAGCGATGATGCAACATGTGGATGTCAGTATTTTTTTCTTTTGTGGGTCATGAGCAATGTGGACAAGTTGTCAGATGGACTAGTGAAGGGCAATGTTCTCATTGGTAAGTGCTGACAGGGTTGATGCATTTTTGAGACTATCAAATGGAGGTAGATCCATGGTCATCACTTTGTTTCTATGTCAAGTTGCTCAATCTTTAATTCATACAACAAAGTGAGAGGTTGACATGTGTATACAACAGGCCCAATTTAGAAGGTAAATAGCTAGGAGCAATGGTTAAGTTTTAAAAGGTGGTATAGTTAGGGTAATAAGATGATCAAACTCATGATGAATTTGCAAGCTAGTGGAAGGAAATAATCCCATTGGTCCATGTGGTTCTCTTTGGTTGCTCAACCCATTCAACCTACTAACTTATCTAATTTGTCAAGCTAGAAACAAAGAAAGGCATATCTTTTCTACACAATTTGATCCCTATGATTGATTTCAACCACCCTCGAATGAATGTAAGGATAGAATGACACAAAGGACATCTCTCCACCATTTGGGTTATCTATTTTCCTAGTTATGCATTAAATGGTGCCATTTCTACCACTTTAGGGTTTCTTCTAGTCAGGGTTTCTTCCAGTTAGGGTTTGATGATTTTCATGCCTCTACAAATGTACCAAATCAAATCTATTACTCAAATCACCCTTGGTTTTTTTGTGAGGACTTAATGACGATGATTAGATTAGTAACTTTTAGTTGAAGCCATCTCAATTATTCTTGAACTATAAAATCAAATTTGGTAACCCTTCTTAGGGTTTGGTCGAATCTTCTCTATTTTCTTTGGCATTGCTCTGGCATGCTTATTGTAAATTCTCTTTTCCTCTAAACTTCATGATATTCTACCTTATCCCTTTCAGCCATTGATGTAATGTGTAAGGCTCATTTTCCTCTCATCAATTAATTGTGGATGTCTATAATTTGCATGATTGCATCTCCTTTTGGCCTATGAATGGTATATAAGTGAAATTTCTTCTTTTTTGCATCACTCATTTGGTTATCTAATCTGCATGTGGTTATATGATTAAAAGAAGTATGAATCTGTATATTTTTGGGTGTCATGATAGTTTAACTACATATGTATGGGTAGAGATTGGTTTGAACACTCTATTTTGGTGCATCACCTCTTAGGTTAGAATAGGTAGATTTTCTTTCATGCATTCCTTCTCCCCTTCCTCTACAAGTGTAGTTTAGGTGCACCCTAATAGCAAGGGAAGCTGACCTTCTCCAGAGACTCAACCTCATTGTTCAAGTCCCACAACTTAGAGGTTGTTTCCATGTTTCAAAAGGTTTCCTTTAGGTAAAAAAATTCAAGCAAGGGAGCAAACTTTTTTGAAAATAGTAATGAGGGAAATAGTGACAGAAACTTTTGAGACTCGAAGGTTGCATAATTCAATAGGTGGAATGAATATTATGGGATAATGAGGTGATGAATGATGGTGGTGTTGTGATGAAACAAAGTCCACAAATACTTGATTGTTGAAAGCTCATGGTGATGTTGATGTTGTTGTTTGCCATTTGATTGTCATATCTTAGTTTTGTTACCAATTTGTTGGATGATGTTGTATAGGTATTCTTGTTTATTCCCCAATTATGTGTCAACCATTTGTTTTTAAGATACACAAGATGAAATGAAAACTAGATGGATGCAACTAACTATCACATTATGTAAAGAAATACAAATTAAATTTCATCATTGAGCTCCTAAATAAAAAGTGACATAGTACAACTACCACTAGCTCAACTATGGTAATATGAATACTCTATCACGCTAAGAATCATGACCAAAAACAAATAATGTACATGAAGGAAATGATAATCATTAAGAACATAAGTTTTTTCTATAGTAAATAAAAATGAACATGTAAATAGACACATGTCAGATAAAGAACCTCACTTGAAATGTTATGCAAAACTGGTCAAGGCACACATGGCCTTCCAAATGAGAGGAGGCACTTACAAGTGGACACCAATAATGCATAAAATCAAAAGAACACTAGCTCATAACTGTGAAAACTAAAAGAACATAAAAGATCATGGCTTCATCCGAATGCCTCTGGTCAAATACATCAACGAGGTACTAGAAGCTCATAACATTAGAAAATCCATTATTTGTAAACCAGTAGTGCCGATAGTTGTGTGCAATAGCATCAAGTTTGTTTTGTTCTCTATGGATAATGCTATTGTAGGATTATGGTAATAAGTTGTGGAATGTGCCAGTGGTAATTTTGTAGTGGAATGCATGGTGATTACATTGGAAGATATGTGTTGGTGGGGATCAGGGTGTTGTAATGTCATATCAAAGCAACAAATGTACTTGGTACTAGTGTGTTGTGTTATATAGAATGAACATGTGGCAATGCTAGTTAAGTGAAATGTGTGTTGAGTGATGGCCATAAATAGATGAGTATGTGCATATGGAAAGAAGCACGATGAAGGAACAAGTAGAAAAGTTGTTGAGAGATTCATTGTTTGAGAGTCAAAGTAAGTGTGCATTTGAAAGCATGGCGGGCTCACTAGATTAGTCACAATAGGAGGTAGAGATGGGGGATGTTAGTCAGGGAAGTTGGGTGAGGCAAGGATAGAGGGAAAAGTGTATCCCACATATATCAAGTGAACTGGTGTATCAACATGAGCTCCAAGCACTAGTTTGTGAGCAGGATGAATCAAGTCATGTAGGGCTAGCGCAAGCACAATGTGGGGGTTCATGAGTCAGGGTGGAAGAAGCTCCTTTGTCAGCATTGTTTATGTTATCAAGGAGTGTAGAGCAGTGGGATTTGCAGGAGGAACTGGGTGATGATCCTATGATGCAAGCAAAAAGTAGTCCACCTGGTGAAACAAAAAACATGTTAGAATAGTGATGAAGGTGGGCTAGATAGACTCTTTGGGGAAGATGGTGGGAAAAACTTAGAGAGCAATAGAGGATGTTAGTGTGGGTGAAGTGACAAGTATAGAAAGTCATTTGATTAGCCTCATAATCCCAAGACAAAGGTCAATGAGAGAAGAGGTGGGTGTATTGAGTGTGATGGAGCCACAGCTAGAGGCAGAGGGTGGAGTGCAAGCAACAAGCAAAGTGGAGGATTTATGGAAAATACTAGCTATGAAGAGAGTTTGGGCAAAAAATGCAGAACAAGAAATCACATTTTTGTTGAATTTCATGGATAAAGCTCATGAAGATGGAGTGCAAATAGAAGCTAGATGGGTCCAAGTGGTGATGAATATAGAACAAGTGCTAGTGGGATCATTGGAAGCTAAACTGTGAGTGGAATAGTCATGAGTGGAGGGGAATGATGTGGGGGTCTAGGATGAGCAAGCACATGCATAAAGGTTACAATATTTGTCAAGGATGGCACAAGTAGATGTGGAAAGTGCACAAAATGAACTAGTGTTACTATAGGTATAGTTAGAGTCTTTTAAGGATGTAGTGTCAAAAATGAGTGCCATGTCATTACAGATGCAAGAGTAGTTACTAACTAGTGAGTTAAAGGTGAGGCAGTTGAGCAGTAACTAAGTGAGACAAAAGTATATGTGGAGTGCTAGAGAATGGTGATCTAATAGATACAACAAGAGTGGGACATGGATCAATGGGAAATCACCATGCTAGGTATAAATAAGATGTGGATAATGTGTTTGTAGATATGCAAATGACTACAAAAGTGCACCAGGAAGTTTCCTATTATATGGGGCTACATTATCAGTCGATCTCCTTCGAGTGACAACAGGAGACCCAATTTGTTCCAATAGAAAATTTACATAACTATTGAATGTACAACTATATAGTGGGAGGTTCTCACTACCAATGGATGTTGTTTCATTGCAAGGAGGATCTATGCTAGGAGCCTCATCTTTCGGGACTAGGCCAAGGGAAATGCTCCTAGCCAAAAATCCTAACCTATCACCTCCATAAGGGAGGACAAAATAAGTGGTCTCCTAGGTGTTTCTTTGGATGTAATATTTCTTTTACTATCATAATAGAATAAAAAAGTGTGTTGTTTGTGGCAAGCACAAAGGATGATTGACGCTTATTTCATGTTTATGGACAATATAATTGGAAGCGTCTGATTATTATTGTCATTTTTGGTTTTGATATTTTTGGAAATATGTAGAAGGTTGCCAACATTGGAAAAAAACATAAGTAATGGGATTTCTAGAGGAAGATTAACCTTTACTTAGGTATGGTAACTGAATGCTGATGTGGGCTCTTAATGGAAGATGAGTACAAACTTGTTTAACATTTTGAGAGTAGAAGTGTGCAAGGTGGAAAAATTAGGAAATGCTAAACCACAAATTGCAAGTGGAATTGGAGTGTAAAATTCTATGTATATTGATAGCCTTTACAGACAAGCCTAAGGCCAAAGTTGGAATTTTTCTCCAAGTGTGTGCCAAGATGGTTACTTATAGTGCTAGGGAAAAGGTGTTTGGGCCTATAAGGCACTAGGGGACCCAAAAGACACTGTTAGGGCCTTGAAAAAAGGAGTTTGGGACTAAAAACACATTTAGTGTCCTAAAAAGGCAATAAGGGCTCGTAAAAAAGGCATTTGGGCCTGAAAAGGTGAAACTAGGCCTTGAAAAATGTGTTTTGGGCCTAAAAAGGAACTAAGGGGAATTAAAAAAGGTGTTTGGGCCTAAAAAGACGATAAGGGCCTCGAAAAAGATGTTTAGGCCTAAAAAGGCACTATGGGGGCCTTGAAAAAGGTGTTTGAAGGCCTGAAAAGGTGGGGGAGACTATTGCGGTCTCTCAAATGCATTCTTACTTATTTTGTGCCAATGTTGAGTGGCAATGAAAGAGTGCAATAGATATCTGTAGTGATCTGAATGGTGCTTGGATTACCAATGTGTCCTTAAATTGTAAAGATGAGTCATAAGATCATAAGGACATTTCAAGATAGCACTGATATATTTGTTGAAGGTTGTTGGATCAATAATAGTCTCTACAACATAAATAAGGTTGAAAAACCTGTTTAATATCATTGTGAGAGAAAATAGAGGCAAGGATTCTTCAACGATCTGCGTTGTGCCTGATTTTCCACAACCCTGAGATATGTTTCAAGGCATAACAAGGTTGCTTCTTAATTAATTGATGCACTTGTTTATTGTCTTTGTAGGAAGTAATAGGGCAACGAATATGCCATAAAATATGTAAATATTTTTCAATATAGGGGGCCTCACCATTGATTTCATATAAAACTAGTTGAGGTACACAAACTTGTCCTGAAGGAACAAAAATTATAGACGGACACTAGCTTGACATGAAATAAATGGATCATCGGATTGAAAACTGCAAAAATAATTTATGTCAAATTAAACTAGACAATATTTTTGGTATGTTTGTGATCGCTCATTTGATTTTTTTTAATTTTTGATTTGTGATTTGTTTGTTGGTTTTTGTGACTGCTTTTGATGATTTTGGATTTTTTTTGATGATTTTGATGATTTTTTATATTCTTTTACTATTTTTCATGATTTGGGAATTTTTTGACTATTTTTTTTATGATTTTGATTTTTTTTTACTATTTTTGATGATTTGTGATATTGGTGGTAGTAAAAGAAGGACGAAAGTGAGAATTGTTGGAATGTGGAGATTACCAAGGCTATTTTAGAGCACATAAAGAGTTGAGGAGACCAAAAGTGGGCTTTGGGGAATACAATTGCACTTATGAAGGCTAAAAGGGAGCTCAGAGAGCTATGCTGGGAATTAGGGAGGTGAAATGGATTTTTGGGACCCCAAATGGAATTTATGAAGGCTAAAATAGAGATTTGGGACAACATATGGAGTTTATGAAGGCTAAAATAGATTTTGGGAAATTTTGGTAGTGACAGATATTTGAGATGTGCACTGATTTTCCTATAATTCATGCCTATGATATCTTAGAACATGATCAGACTCCATGTTTCCTCTGAGTTTCTCATCTTCCCTTTGGTTCTATTTTTTCTAGTTGTCTCTATTGTGAACTATTTCTAATGTTGAGAAACCATTGAACTGTAACCTACAAGTGTTTCTTTAATTTGGTATGTGTAAAATTAACTCAATTGTCAAGTAGTGTGGCGATATGAAATGAAAAAACCACAAGCAAGCAAATTTGGCTTGGATAGTGTTGTTGTTGTTGAAAATATAAGAGGAGTAACTAAGAGGGGAGGAGTGAATTAGTTACCACAAATATAAATTCTAGATCCCTTAGATGTTTGTACAAAACTAAATCTGATGAAAACTGAACTCTGTTGAAGCTCGACAAACACACAGAAAAATGTTGTTACTTGGTAAACACTAAAATAGCTCGATAAGTGCTTAACATGTAAAGATTCACTATGATTAATATTAATTTAAATAAGTTGAAAATACATAAGAGGAATATCATGAACACACTTGACACCAATATTTAATGTGGAAACCAAATTTGGGAAAAACCACCAATTGCAACTAGTTACTGATTTTCACTCTTCTAAATTGAGCCTTGTTAGGAGCCAACCTTGTTAAAGGTTATAAAACACACTGTTAGATTTGACCCTGTTAGAGGATTTAATCACCCTATTAGGAGTGGCCTTGTTAGAGGTCTTTAGACAATTCAATAGAAATGGCACCTTGTTAGAGGATTTAGTAATAGTTGTTAAGCCAACTTTGTTAAGAGATTTAGATCATTGATACAATGGTTAGAGAGTAACACTAAGATGATTTTATTTATAATGCAACTGAATTGCTGATTATAGATCTCAATTTTGGCTTGAATACTTGATCCTTCCTAATCGAATGTGTCTTTGCATCACAACAAGGATATTATGCTTATCCTCATAATTCACTTCCTCTTGGCATCATCAAATCTTCAATTTATGCTCCACATATTTGATCGTCAACTTGACCTTATATTTATATCTTTCATATTGTCAATTTAGCTTTAATACAACTTATAATAATTAATATTCATCTTCTCAGTTGGCTAGAACCAACAGACAATTGAATTGAACTCAATATGCCAAAATAAGAAAATCCTTCTGTAGTCAACCCTACTTGATAGACACTAACTCAAAAATGATTTTGTTGTGTTAACTAGTGAACTCGATTAAAACTGCATATTCAAAAAGTTCCTTTAGTAACCAAGTGAGCTTAGTTAACACTAGTTCCATCCAACATTTCCTTCATTAACTGAGTGAGCTCAATTAACACTCAAATTTTGCAAACTTTCCTTTGACACCTGAGTCAACTAGGTAGACATTGTCTTCTGAACTTAGCAAAATCTAGAATGCTTGGCAGACACAAGAAAATCTCTTCAATGCCTAAGTGAGCTCATCATAAACTGATTGGAAAGGATGACATTTTTTGTAACATCAAAGATAATACACAATTAATAAATTGTATTCAATAGTTGTAGCCATGTCCTATTGTATTTTCACATTAAAGAACTTGTGTTGTTAGGGAATTCCAAAGGTGGTATCTCTCACTCCTTTTATACCAAAGGTGGTATTTCTCATTCCTTTTATACCTTTTTTTTTGGAATTTCTTTTGGTTATTTTGGGTTTTTTAAATATTTTTAGATATGAGGTAGTTCTTCAAGGCCTTAGACATAGAACCATTTGAGATGATATTGTTAATGGGTTATGTTAGTTCTTCTCCATCACAATCAAAAATCTTGTAGATACCTCTCCCAAAATATTCTGCGATGATATAAGGGTGAATCTAATTGGCCTCCCACTTTCCCTTCTTTTCTCATGTTGCTTGATTTTTGGGGTTTTCTTCGAAGACTAAATCTCCATTTTGGAAAACATGAGGCTTCACCTTCTTGCTATAGTGTCTAGATCTATTTTGATACACTAGGATTTTTTTATCTAGGGTGAAACCACTAGAATGTTACTATAAATACTAGCATTAACTTCTTGTACAAAAACCTTAGACTCATCAATTTCTAGACATCTAAATAAAGTCTTATTTAGACCTTTCTTATATAGTGTATTAGCCACCAATGTGTAACATGAGGTTTATCAGATAAAGTTTCATTTTTGGTTACAGGATAAGTTAGAATGCATAATGTTATCATGTAAGTAGGTGTAAATGGAATCATACTAAGGGGAGTCAAGAGTGTCTAAAAGGAAAGCAATGTGGAATTCTGGTTGAGTAAATATAGGTTGAACCACCTCCTCTACTAAGAACTCATATCTTTCTTGTTGTTCTAGTAATTAGAGTAGAGTGGCCAAAGTAGCCGTAGAATCATATGCCCTATTTTTGTCTCTAGGAATCTTCTCAAATGTAATCTAAAAAAGCATGCCTTGAGAGTATAAACCAAGTGTTTGTAAGTCAGCAATTTTTCATCTTTGGTTTGATACATGTCATTCACCTGATTGATGACTAGATATGAATCTCCATAGATCTCTATTGCCACCATTTTCTATTCTAAGGCTAATTTAAGACCAATAACTAAAGCTTCATATTCTACCATATTATTTGTGCATGGGAACAATAGTTTGTATGATTTTGGTGTGGTCACACCTAAAGGTGTGACGAATAGAATTCTTTCACTTGAACCATGATGTGTGTATAATCCATCAAAATAAAATTTCCATGTAACTAGCTCTATCTAAAGGATGTGTGTATCTATAAAATCTAATAAGATGGGATTTGTTCTTTCTAGGGGTGTCTCAGCCAACTAATCCATAATGACTTGTCCTTTTATGGCCTTCCTATCAACATATTCCATGTCAAACTCAATTAAAATTATTGCCAATTTGGCTAGTCATCCTATTAACATTGTTTTGCTGAGAAGATACTTGAGAGGATCAATTTTTTCTATGAGTTTCACCTTGTGTGTTAGGAAATAGTGACATGATTTTTGGGAAGCAAAAACTACTACTAGACATGGCTTTTCTATAAAAGTGTAGTTGAGCTCATAGTTAACCAAGGTTTGACTAATGTAGTAGGTGGCTTGTTCCTTTCCTTGTTCATTTTCCTATGCTAGGAGGGCTCCTATTGATTTCTCTATTGAGGAGATATACAATAATAAAGGTTTGTGTGGCATATGAGGCACTAAGATAGGTGGATTCATTAGATAATTCTTGAGAAAATCAAAAGCTATTTGACACTGATTGTCCCACTTGAAAACTATGTCTTTATGTAGAAGGTGTGTTAAAGGCACACACTTCTCAACCAACTAAGATATGAACCTTCAAATGAACTAAAGTCTTCCTTGGAGAGAATGGAGCTAGCTTAGGTTCTTGGGAGGTTTCATGTTAACAATATCTTGGACCTTTTCGAGGTCTACCTCTATCCCTTTGGTAGAGACAATATAACCCAGGAGCTTTCCAGACTGCACCCCAAAAGAACATTTGTTAGGATTTAGCCTAGCCTTGAAAGCTTCTAGGCATGTGAATATTTTTTCTTAAATTAGAAGACGGTCATCACAAGTATGAGACTTTTCTAGAAGGTCATCTACACAGTCTTCCATAAATGTATGCATCATGTCATGAAAATTTGCAGTCATATCCCATTGATATGTAGCTCTTGCATTCTTTAGACTGAAGGGCATGACATTCCAATAGAAGGTTCCCCATGCACAAGTGAATGTTTATTTTCTCTTAATCTTCATGTGTTATTCTGATTTGGTTATAGTCAAAAAAATCATCCAAAGGGGAGAAAATAGAGCATCGCACTATTAAGTCTACAATGGTGTCAATGCTTGGTAATTAAAAATTATCTTTGGGACATGCTTTTTTGACATCATAGAATTCAATGTAGATGTGTATACTACCATATTTCTTGGAAATGGGCACAATGTTAGAGATCCATGAAGCATAGGCTAAGGGCCTAATGAAGTTGGTATGAAGTAGTTTTTCCAACTTCGCAAGTAGTTTTTCTAACTCCATTTTTTCTAACAATGCTATATGAGGTTGTATTTTTTAGAGCTTATTCTTGACTAGCTTAGATTCTAGAGAAAAGTTGAGATAATAAAGGATAAAATTAGTATCTAACCCTAGCATTTTAGAATAGGACCATGCAAAGTTAATTTTTCTCTCCTTGAAGAAGTGAATGAATGCACTTCTTTCTTCTAGGGCTAATGATTGTGTTAAGTGGATGACTCTAGGTTCCTTTTTTGTCTTGATATTGACTTTCTCTATTGGCTCAATTAGGATAGATGACCTTTCTTCTGAATATTTGGGTAAAGCATCAATCACCTCATCTTTGGGTGCCAATTTTGGGTTTTCACCATTAGATGAGTCACTTCTATTTGTTTCTATTTTTTATCCATACCTACCACAACATGGTTTGGGTTGTTGGATATGTGATGTATTAGACCTCTATTTGTGTGACTAAGATGATTGATAATAGACCCATCCATAGGTTTTTTCTTTGTTCTTAGTCTTGCAGATGGTTCAACTTCATTAAGGTATACACAAATGTCATAGTTAGTGTTGAAGTTGGAAATTTTATGAGGCTTAGTCAAATCCCAATCAATAAGCTTGGGTAGATCAAGGATAATGGCTTAGGGTATGGATATGATCTATCTTGGTTCAAGAAAATGACCTACTTTGGTAACTCATACATTGTATCCATTAAGTCTATAATGTGCACCTCTTCTATGTTGTCTAGGAAACTAAAGTTGTCAAACTGCTCATTATCCTCATTTTCAATTTCTACCAAAAAGAAATCCAGAAATATGGTTCGAAACTAGAATTCTTCATTTGATGCCTCATCACATGGGGGAGTGAGACTAGGTTTTTTTTCCATATCTTCTTCTAAATCAGTCTGTCATGAATTGGCTTTGTGTAGTGAAGGGGAGTCTGAGCTAGAGGAAAACTCTTGTGCTGTGATAGTGCTCTGTGTAGGAATGTGAATTACATAACATTCTTTATCATGAGTAGATTCCTTAGATAGAAAATAAAATTCCCATTTGGTAGAGTCATCATCATCTTCATCCTTAATGGAGTCCACAAATGTTTCTTCTACAACATGCAGATCAGGGATAGATAGGTTTATATTCTTTAGATGGGATGCACTATGATCTATAATGTCCTTCTCTTTTGGTACCCAAACCAAAGTGGAGGAGGAGGAATCTCTGTGTCTATGTCGTGACTTATCAAGGTGTGGTGGCTTAATATAAGGTAGAAAACCTTCCCTTTCTTGTTCTAAATAGCCCACTCCTATTTTCAATTTGTTGCCTTTAAACTATGTTGTTAGTCATTCAACAATAACTTTTCCTTTTCCCAAAGGACCATCCCCCTAGTAACCCATTTTTTTCATCAACTCATAAATTTTTCCAAAAAGGTGGGGGGGAATATCAACATGTCATATTCTCTCATTTTCTTCTTTTTTTGTGCTTGGAGATATACAACTTTCTTTAACAAAGTGTCCATTGTAAGTGTTCTTTGTAGTTGGTCTACCATGTGATTTAGGAGATGATTGTGGGTCAAAAAATGAAACTAAATATCCACCTATGCCCTTGCATTGTAGTTTGTATTTTTGGTCAAACTCTCTCATTAAATGACTCATTTCCTCATAATGTGTTTGATTGGAGTCTCTAGGTATCAGTGATGATGAGGTGGAAGAATTAGAACAACTCACTTTCTCTTTTCCCTTAGTTGTTGTGGAAAAGTGGTTATTGTTTTGGTTGGTGGAGCTTGAGGCTTCTACTAATGTGGATTGGTTGGCATTACTTGTTCAAATGGGGACTTCTTCCCTATTGTTAGGAACAAGGGAGTTACAATATTGTGTGTAGTTTTGGTCTACGAGTATAGTTACCTCTTGACCCATGTATAGAAATTTGTAAGGCCCCTTCCCTATTACCCTATTATAAATCTTAATAACACGAATATGATTAGATCTAGGAAGCTTAAGGATATGAGGTGTCATGTGTCAATCTCTTGTGTATAGAATGTGAATTATATACTTTTACCATACACCTTATGATAGAATGATGGTAAGAAGGTTTTGGGATCTAAGTATGTCATGATTGGCATTTTCCTTAGCAATAATAAACCTAAGATCTTATTGAGACTGATATATATTTTAGTTATTGTTGTGCTAAGTATCCTATTAAGAATTTTATTAGGTTGATAAGATAAGAGCCTATGGAATAAAGCCTCAAGATTTTATAACTTAGAAACTATGTTGATGGGTTCATGGTATTTTATGATCTATGAGGATAATTGATTTAGGTGGTCATTATAGAAAGATGAATCAACAACCACTCTTGGGAGTACTAATAATTATAGATGAAAATTGTTACCAAAATTAGATAAGGGCCTACTTGGTAGAACTTAGTATGATGTAAATATAATAAGCCTATTGTTGTGCAAGTAGTATTAGGTGGACATGTTATGGTGGATGATAATTAAGATGAGGATATAATATATTAACTAACAAGATGTAATGTATTTATGTAATGAGTTATTTTGAACCAATGTAGACATGATCATGCAAGCATCATGATTACATGACATAAGTTATTTTAAAGACATATGCCTTATGGTGTGTTATCTTATAATGATATTAGGATATTATTAGAAATCTCACCATGTTTAATTGAATAAAAGATACTAGTTGGGATGTTTACATTTTGGTGGATTTTATTTATGATATGTACTATGATCTAATGCATATGCCTGATGATTTAATAGTTATGGATGTAATATTTCATCACCATGATAGAAAATGGAATATGATGTGATTCATAATATAAATGTGATCGTGTTAGGGAAAGATTAATGTTGATATGCAGATTTTGATATCTTAATGTTTTGAATTCTTTTTATGCGAAAATGATTAGAAAAAGAAAGTTAATTATGAAAAATTGAATATGTTAACTTATGCGAATCATGCAATATTAAAATTTTCATGCACCTACATACATGTATTTATATATGATTTTTATTGGACTACTGATGCTCAAGTTTAGTGTCTAGGGAATTGAATCATGGAAATTAATCAGGGAAACATGATCCAAACTTATGTGGACACAATATTGCCAGGGAAAATCTTTGGAAGGTTCAAAGCCTTGTTGTGATGTGTTTATTTTATAAATGTGAGTTTGTATGTGTGTAATAAATTTAAATTAATGAGTAAAGTAGGGACATGCCATTGTGATGTGTAATGGGTTTTAATGTTTCACTTGACACTTGTAATTATTTATATGTTGATGACATGTCACCTAGGGTTTTGATCATGGTTAAACTTAACCTTAAACTAATTGCCCTTCAAAAGATTTAATCAAATCCACTTGGAGAAAGGATAGGATGGGTTACCATCAAAGGGAAATTTGAATTCAAAATTGACAAGGATTCTTAAGGTCAACAAGTGGTCCCAAAGTGCCACTTTTGTGAAAATTAGCCACTCTGATAACATCTGACTCTAATATTGATCCTACTCACCAAGCAAAATTTTAAAGCTTATTCCATCTCTGATTACTGGAGAGCAAAATAAAATTTTGCACACTATTCCTAAGGAAGAGGAAATTTTTAGGGTAGTTTTCTCCTTAGGAGGGGATAAATCTCTAGGACTAGATGATTTTCCTATGTTCTTTTTTCAAAAAGAATGGAAATTGATTGGGAAAGATGTGTGAGATGTTGTTAAAGAATTTTTTGGGGCAAAATGTATGCTGAAGGAGATTAATTCCACCTTCCTCTACCTTATTCCTAAAAAGGTTGAGGTTGATTCTCTGGACCAATTCAGGCCTATAATTTTGTGTAACTCCTTTTATAAGATCATCTCAAAAGTCCTCACTTCTAGGATACTTTTGGTGCTACCATCTCTTATTGCTGAACAACAAAATGGCTTTGTCCCAAGTAGACAAATTCTTAACTTTGTTATTGATGTGCATGAGAATATTCAATCTTTATCTTGTTCCAATAATTACAATTTTATTATGAAAGTTGGTATAGCAAAAGCTGACAGAGTGGAATGGACTTTTCTTGAAAAGTTTTTATTGGCCTTTGGCTTTAATAATAGTATAGTGAGGGTAATTCTACAATTGATTTCTACAACCTTGATTGCTATTTTGGTGAATTGATGCTGCTTTGAATTCTTTAGCCCCTCTAGGGGATTGAGATAGGGAGACCCTTTATCCCCTATTCTCTTCACTATTATGACCGGTTGTTTAGGGAGGTATATTGGGAAATTGGTTTTACAAGGGGAAATAAAGGATTGTGGCCTTCTTCTCAATCTCTTATCTACTCCCATGGAAAATTTGTTGATGACACTATTTTCATGGGGAAAGCTAAAGTTAGGGAAGCTAGAAATCTTTAGAAAGCCCTCAACCTCTACTCTTTTGCTTTAGGTCAGTTGATTAACTGGAATAAGAGCTCTTTGTTTTTTGTTAACACCCCAATTTTAAGATACAACAAAATTGCTAAAATTCTTGGGGGCTCAATAGGTTCTTTTCCTTGTATTTACCTGGGTCTCCTTTTGGGGCATAATGCTCCAAATTCCTTTTGGGATGATCTCATTAAGAAGTTTAATAAGAAACTTTCTATCTAGAAGGGTAACCTTTTGAGCCAAGCTCGTAAAATCACTCTCCTCAAAGCTTGCCTCCAAAGCATCCCTACTTATGTTTTGAGTCTCTTCAGAATTCTAGCAAAATTTGTAGATACTATTGACAAAATCCAAAGAAATTTTCTCTAGTCTAGCACTGAGGAAAGGAAGAGAATGGCTTTGATAGCTTGGGATCAATTTTTTAAGCCTATTAGGGTGGTGGTCTAGGAATCAGGTCAATGCAAAGTATGAATAAAGCTCTTCTTGCTAAAAAGGGATGGAGAGTGTATCATGATGATAAGGAGTGAAGCACTATATGGAAACACAAATAACTTTTTAATGCTCTTTCATTATCTGACTTCCTTTCATATCCTAATGTTCTCTCCCCTTCTACCATCTAGGGGGTTGTGCAGGAAGCTAAGAACATCTTAAGTAAAGGATGCTCCTGGAAAGTTGGAAATGGGTAGAAGGTCAAATTCTAGGAAGATGCTTGGATCTTAGACCATCCTCTAATTGAGGATTTTGAGGATAAGACCCAGATTGATAAATGTAAGCAATTGTATGACACTCTTGTGGGACATTACTAGTTTAACAACAGTTGTGTTAGCCTTGTTGATATTAACTGGGATTTTCATAATATCCAGACTATGTTGAATGCCTTTCGTTTGTATCCCCATAAGGAAGATAAAATGATATAGAGTTTTGATGCAAGTGGTTGTTTCAAAGTTTCATTTGTGTTCAAATCTAAGGAGAAAGGTGCTCGCCCTTTGTGGACTAGAGCATGGATAAAAGGTCTTATTCCAAAAATAAATATCTTTTACTAGATATTGCTTTAGAATAAAATTCTAATTTAGGAAAATTTTCAAAAGAGAGGCATCAATGTGGTTAATTGGTGCAACCTATGTAAAGAAGGTTATGAAGATAGTGATCACTTGTTCTTAAATTGTACTTAAAGTAAAAAAGTATGGAGTACTATCCTCAACTTCTGGAATATTGCTTGGGTCCATCATAACAACATTGAACACTATTTTTAGAGCTGGAATTGCCCATCTTAGGATAGTAATGTTGGTTTCCTGTGGAAAATTACTCTTCCCCATCTCTGGTGGGGAATCTAGAAAGAAAGAAACAATAGAATCTTTAGAAATAAAGAAATGTCTGAGTGGGTGCTTGGCCAAAACATTGTCAGAGCTATAAAGGAAAACTTCAAATCCTAGAGAAAGTGTAATGAAGATTTCCAAATTGACAATCCAATTCAAACTACAGGTTATAAAATGAAGAAAGAAGATGAAAGACTAAATATTAAATGGAAGGCTCCTCCTATGGGATGGATCAAAAGGAATTTTGATGGTGCTACTAAAGGAAATCCTAGAAAAGTGGGTTGTGGAGGGGTTTTGAGGGATCATAATTGTAATATTATAGATGCTATTGCCATCCCTATTGGTACCTCAACTAGTCATAAAGTTGAGGTTGCTGCAGCCCTTTATACATTGAGACTAGCAGTGGAAACTGGTTACCGTTACCTTTGGATGGAAGGAGACTCCTTGAATATCATAAATATGCTTAATGGTAAAATCCCAATTACATGGTCTATTGAAGCTAGTGTAATGGAAATTAAAACCTTAATGGATAAATTTGACAAAGTCAATTTTCTCTCACTCCTATTGTGAAGGAAACATTGTGGCTGACTAGATTGTGAACTAGGCTGTCCAACAGGAAAGTAAGTTGAGGTGGCATGATGACCTAAGTAGGAGCATGGATTTGAAAGAAATTATTAATTATGATAAAACTCACATGAGGAAGGCAATATTTTCTAATATTGGCATTTTATTGATAAATGGAGGTGGGATGATGAAGGATGGTGTTATATTCCCTAGGAACTCCCTAAAAGTGATTATTACCTGTGCTTGACATGTAAGTGTTTTAATGAGATCCTCGGTTGCTTTTATGAGAATCTTAGCTTTTCTCACATCTTTATTTCTCCTAGTCTACTCTACTTTGGCATTACATAGAGATAAACAATTTTTGGATATGGACAG
Source organism: Cupressus sempervirens (assembly GCA_028749045.1). NCBI lineage: Eukaryota > Viridiplantae > Streptophyta > Pinopsida > Cupressales > Cupressaceae > Cupressus > Cupressus sempervirens. The sequence continues at coordinate 293,534,545 of CM053793.1, read as the reverse complement.
GGAACCAAGAAAATAGGAACCAAAGAAGTGTAAAGCATGGAAGGCCAAAGCCCTTGTTTGGCAGATTCTAAAGAAGGGAAATGTTACTAATTACTTGGAGCACCTTCATGGCTACAAAAACACATATCACATAATTCTTCTTTAAATATTGGTTTGAAGGCAGGGTTTATGGGCATGATGTTATGATTCACTTGACTGAAGATTTCATTGCTAAAGTCACGGGGCTTCCTAAGGAGGGCATAAAGTTTAGCAATGAAACTAGTATTTCTAATGCTGCAGTCAAGAAATTTATAAAGACCCAAGAGGAGGAGAAAATTTTGGAGAAAAATGGAGACTTTTATGAGCTAAATCAAATAAAATTTATTTGGCGGGATGTCCTCTCAAGCATTCATGAGTACTTCATTCTAGATGGTAGGGCAAAAAGAGTTCATAAATTTCTTTTTTTTTCCTGAATCATTTTTGGTACAAGGATAGGATCTCTTTACAATTTTATCTAAGGTTTTCCTTACTTCAAAGCCTTCATGCCCATAGGAAAAAGGAATCCCATCTAGTCTTACATGAAGGGCTAATCCTTTTAGTTGAAAATTAATATAAGAGTAAGGCCATTATATCTTCCCCACCCTCTGAGATAAAGAGAGGTTCTATTAGTGAGACCCATTCAAGGAAGAGTAAGGGAGAAAAAGGGGTAAGTGTAAAAAAGAAGAGTCTGAAGCAGGAAAAACCTCAAAAACATGTTGAGGAAATTACTGAGTCTGAAATCTTAGACAAAAATGATGAAATCAATATGGAGAATGAGGAGAATATGGATATGGGGTACTTTAGTTCAAACTTGGATGGTTACTCTAGTAGAAAAGGTGAGTCTATGAAGGATGAGGTTGACGAAAATTATGACAAAAATATAGGGCCAAAAAATATTGGAGAAGAGGATAAAAAATAGAGTGAGCAACCCCAGAAAGCTAGGGAGGAAAATTGGGAGGAAGATATGGGGAAGGAGAAGGATGACCCAACTAGTAAGGATGCTACAATTTCTTTCCTTCACATTGCTAAGCTCAAGGTAGACTCCTCTCTCCAAGGTGATTCTTGGATGTACAATGAGTTAATGACTCTAAAAAAAGAATGGGAAAGATGCAGCAGGTCTAGGAAACTGACTGGGCTAAGATCATCCAGCTAGAAGCTTAGGTTGGTAATATCCTAGAGAAGTTAAAGGAATATGAACATGAGCTCCATATTTTGATCAATGAGAGTGGTAACAAGATGGAATAGGTCTCTTCAAGCCTTTGTGCAGCTACTACCAACTTGAGTAAGAAAACTAATGAGGAAATCATGTCTCCTGATAGGCCAAGAAAAAGAACAAGACTAAGTTCAAGGGAGAAGGTGGTTAAGACAAAATGGGGATCTAGGTTCTCTACTACTGAAATTATTCAAAATACTATAGAGGTAGGCAAGGAGGTGTGAAAATGATCAAGGAGTTACAATAGCTGCTAGTGGTGGTTCTGGTAACTGGTCTCTGGTTTGGGTTTCTTAGTTGGTTTTTTTCCTATTTTTTGAACTCTAGGTTCCAAGTCCTTGTAAAACTTGGTTTCATTTTCTAGTCCTTTTTTTTGGTTTCAAGTCCCTATAAAACCTGGTTTTGCTACTTTCATACTATAGGTTTAAGGTCCTTGTAAAACTTGGTTGTGCTTATTTGAATATCTTTTGTTTTTCTGTTAAGAGTTTTGGGTCCCTTCAAAACCTATTGTTACCTTAATCTAAAACATGTTAGGGGCCTAAATCTAACCATTTTAGTGCCTAGCTAGCCTAGGGAACCCCTTAACCAATGAATTCTCCCAAAAATTTGAAAATTTAGGTTATCCCCATCTTCCCACTTAGTCAAAGGTAGCAAAATTGGTAGGGACAAAGTTATAAGAGATAGTGGATTGATGTTTTTTTCCAAAATGAGTCAGTGAGAGAGTCTTTTTAGGGAACTTGGACAAACTAGTGGGTTGTTCGCCCACTCTCTAAGTTTAAAGAAAATTAGGGTTTAGAGGAGGAAGGACTAAGGAGAAAGGGGCTCTTCAACAACATTCATTTTCCTTTAGCTTGAACCAAGGTTGGTGCCCATGCCATGGATCTCATTTGACTTACTCAATGATGTTTTTCTTGTTCATTTTGTGTTAAAAATCATGTAATGTGTTTGTGTTGAGATTTTTGGTATGTGCCATTATTTGTGATGGATTTCTCTTGCAAAATATTCTTTGTTTTTCTTGGATGAGTATTAATGAGTGTGAAGGATTCACTTACCCTTGGGAGGGAAGAGAAGCCTTAGGTGAAGGGGTTAATTGGGCTCAACAATAAAGTTGAGAAACTTTCCTCTTGGAGAGGGTTTAGTTGTTCATGGAGTATGGGCTCCATTGAAGCCATATGCCTTGTTTTGTGACATGGGAGGTATAAGTGTATTGGTGTATTGAAGAGGATGAGTTTGATAGCCTCAAAAGGGCATGATGCAATTTAAAATATGTATACTTGTATGGATATGGCATTCTCCTCTTTGGGGAAGCCACCTTCACCCATGTCTCATGATTCCAATGGTGAATCAATTGTGCTAAACGTTGGAGGGATTGTACATGTATTTTGATGTTATGTTTCTATGGATTCTGCTTGACTGTAACCCGTTTGAGCCTTGTTTCCCCTAGCTCAATGGTTGACTTCATGGAAGCCTAGGATGGGAGGTGAACCTCCATGGCACTTGTTGTTTTCTTTGTGATCTATTTGCAAATTTTGTGCTCAATTGTTTCATAGGAGAAACTTGTAATTGCTCATTGTGTGGATGGAACATGAAGGAGGAAACTTTTCATTTGTGTATTTCCTTGTAATGGAGGAATTATATCTTATTTTAAATTATTGTGATGCATGAGTTCACGTTAGAAAATTGTGATTTGTGGAGATGTAATTGTAACAAGTTTTAGTGATGTGCCTTCTTATGTAAGGAAATGGAAAGATGAACAATTGATGATATAGTTGAGATATAGAAGAATCATTCCAATAGATAGATCCTTGTACTTATGTTCATAGGATTGACTAAGCATAGGTGAAACATTCTTGGTAATTGCTTTTGTATTAGATTGTGTTGGAATTTTTACCATGAACGTTTCAAATCAGACTACATGATTCATCATTAGGATGAGAGAGAAAGAATTGCAAAACAAAGTATGATTCAAAATGTTGATGGTAAAAATTCCAACATAATCTAATCCAGAAGCAATTACCAACAATTTTAATGGATTGTAGAAATTTGATCTCTTTGATAGGTGAAACATGTTCATTGTTTGATCATGAAAAAATAAAATAAAGTGCAATTAAAATATGATTGTTCATATAAAGAAATTTCATTGTGTGTTGGTTCAATAGGAAATTTCATTTAAAGATTCATTCTAGTTAGCAAAGGATTGATCTATTTGTTTTCATAGTTGATCTTTTGCAAGTATAATATTATACTCCAATTTATTGTCTTGCAAGAGGGTAGTATATTTGTTCTCAAGTTGTAAGTCTCAAATAGATTTTGATAGTTTCAATAGAGTATTTAATTCAATGCATTAATCAGAATACTAGTATTAACACTAATACTCAACACTATAATTGATTACCATGTTGCAAAACCTTCAGCAAGAGACAAAAAAATCAACTAAGTAGAAGTTTAAAATGCAAATACACATGAAAAAATAAGTTTGGAAATGTGTATTCTATTCTCTAATTTTTTTATGAAGACGAGAAAAAACATAACCCACTATCAAGGGAAAGCAACATAGGTCTATAAAAAATAATCAGCTAAGAACCCCTACATGAGAAACTATTATAAAAAGAAAACTACCTAGTCAAAAGATAAAATGATATGAAACATATAAACATTGCATATTGATCATGTGACCTAGGACTTCTCATATCATAAAGAAATCATATAATAATGTAATGCATGTTTAGCATACATGTGACCTTGCCTAAGTACCTATTGTATGGTGAAAGTACCTTGTACCTAATCATGGGAGAAAAACCTTCAAAAAGGGGAAGTCCTCTATGTGCAACTTATATGCACCTTATTATAGTGAAATAATATAGTTTTTCACTATTTAACATTGGCTATGGGTGGATATAAGTTGCCCCATAGCCAAAACCCAAAAAGTGGGGAGGGGGGGTTTATAAAAATGTAATCACGGGAAGGGTGGGAAAAGGATGTGGCTCACCATTCCCCAACACCCTCGCCATCTATTGCCCTATTGGTGAATAGATTTTTCTTTTAAATTAAAGAAAAAAAAAAAGATTATATGCCCAAGTTCATAAGACAAATACAATTTTCCAACAATTGAGGAATTTTCACATTCACAATTCCTCTCTAAATTTTAGTAACATTCAACTTCCTTATTGGATTTTCAATCAAAACCACTTTTCAAAAGAAGATTACTTTTAACTCGAAAGTAATAAGGCTTCCCATTTGTTCTTGGATAGGGGGAAAAATATAATTAATAACAATATGATAAAAATAAACATGTACAAAGGAGAGAACACACGGCTTATCTATCAATCACATTCCAGAAAATAAACAAACTTGAAAGATAATCACCACAAGGAAAGAAATATCCAACACATGAGGAATCATTCAATAATTCAATACTAATTTAATACTAAATCAATAATGAACTAATTCAAAGAATACATCTTTGAACATTCAACCATTTCCTTTCAAAAGAACAATACTGCTCATAAATGATGCTAGAAAAAAGTAGAAAATTTGAATAAACATAAAGTTTCAAGTAAATTAGTCACAACATGATATCCATCAAAAACTACCAACCTCTAGCACTATTGAGTTTAATAGATAAAAACCATAACTAAATTTTTTTTAAAGCAATTTAGTAGAAAACATAAAATAATTGCCAATTGGTCAATTGGTTTCCTGCTCCTCATCTTCAGCATCACCTTGCCCATGCGCTAGCTTCCACATCCTAAACGCATTCATGAATTCAATCATGGTGGTCATGTTTGGATTCTTGATTCTTTGAAGGTGGTTTTTCCAAATGTCTCTGTCTAGCTTCAATTTGTTCACAGTGTCTAGGTAACTTGGTAGTTGCAAGGTATAGGTTCCTGCCATCACTTTACTTTCAACCACTTTGGAGGAGCTGAATGATGTGAGATCCATTTTGTCTTAAACATATTTCATATGTTTTTCATGTTGCTTGACCATTGTCTCCACATCAAAGCCTCCTTCTTTAAGGGGGTTAGGCAAAGGTGAACCAATAGACTAGAAAACCCTACATACCTACTATAGTAATGCCTTGAAATCCTTTCACAAGATTACATTCTTGAAATTGCAGAAGTATAGTTGGATACTCGCCAGGAAATATTTTTCCTCAAAACCTTAACTTGACATGCATTTACATATTGCAACAAGTTCTCTTGGAGGAATTTTTCTAGTTTGAACTCTTCTACTTCCACTAGTTGAGACACCATGGCCAATACTTTTTCAACTTCTATTTTCCATGTCTTGGATTAAACACGGGATTCATTAAGAGAAATCCCTACTAGGGAAACAATCTCATGCAAATTTTGGATAAGTTTGGCAACTTGACTCATTACTAGGTTGATCAACCTAGATCCTATGAACATCATCATTTTTCCTTTTTTTAAATCTTCTAATAGCTGTTGATTTTTAGGGGCATTAGAATTGAAGGAAGTTTGTGATTGATTATTAGGAATTGAGATTTGTTCCTTCAATGAGTTTATATATTCAACCATTGCATTATTTTCAGCTTTCAGCCTTTTCTTGTCAATTCCATCTTTTTGTGATTGCAGCACAATTTGTTTTGTGGATGACTCTATCTAGTGCTCCTTTGTCTTACGGTTCATTACCCCTAGATCTATACATGTAACCTCAAATATTCTCAAGTCTAATTTGTCAACTCCCTCTTTATGGTTATAAGTAGCTACTTTGGCAACACTCCTCCCAGTTGTACTATCAAAAGTTATCCTAGCAGTGCTTTTGGTCCTCTTGGGTTTGGGGGACTTATTAATATATTTACTCACAATATCATCAACAAGAAAAGAAACTAGAACTAGACTCCTTTTCCTATTTACCAAGGCCACAAGCTAGTTAGGAGTGATAACATCCCGTTGTGATCTAGCAGCCCCTTCTGGAGTAGTTACAGTTTGTAACCTTGGAGGAGATGAACCCATGATCATTTGAACTCTCTAGCTATTATCAATGAATTATCCACCTTGATCTTTGTCTTGCTCACTATCAACTTGAATAACTTGTTGAGGGCTTGCTAGAGTCGACATTTTGGTCTTCCTGCTGGAATGAGTTTTTTGCATAAGGGGAGGATAGTGAACCTTTTTCTTAGAAATTCTTGATGACCTTTTGCTACCTACAATGAGGAGACCAATATTAGAAATAGAATCAAGTCTTGTTAGATTGTGGTGACTGAACAAGAAAGTACTGTACATACTTTATAAATTCTTTGGGGCCTATTTTATCGAGATTTTGGGCCGACATGTAATTATTAATTATAACCCTAAAGCGGTAAAAATACTTTTATAAAAGGGCTTAGGGTTAGGGATTGTTTCATAAGGTGATGTGACAATTGGTTCGTGTGGCAGTATTGAGCTGTAAGGGATTACAGATTCTAATCAAATTGTAATCACTAGATCGTAAAATATTGGACTTACTATTTGGTGGATGTAACCCAGGGTTTTGGTGTCTTGTGTTCTTTTCTATGTGATCTATTATTTTTTGATATTGGTTATATTTACATGTAATTTTCATTTCTATTCGTGGTTTAATCCTAACAATTCTGACATTAGCACGGGTGTCCTTTTTCAATTTCAACCAAGACTTTGTCTTTTTAAACACATTAGCTATTTTTCAAGAATATCATCTTCTTCCTTAGAATCCCAATCTATGGCAAGGTTTACAGGTTCAATTTCTTGGGAAGTTGGAATGTCTATCCCATCCTCCTCTATATCTATAATATCTATTCCCAATTTCAATTGAAAAAGGATAATTTGGGAAATGGTAAATCTAGATAAACCTCTTCTTTTTCACTTCTAATTCATTAGTATAATCTTCCCAAAATGTATCAGCTGAGAATTTATTTATCACAAAAATTAATTGTGATGCTAATTCTGCCAAGATGAAACAATCAAAGGAAAATTTGGGAAGACACATAGGTTCTTCATCAAAACCTCCTACTCTCAAATAAGTAATCCTTGAGAATTGAATATGTAGGCTATGAAAGGATTGGACAAGTCTTTGAGACTTGAGTGAAACTCTATGTTGCAAAGAAATTTTCATCTCAAAACACAATTTGCTAGAGAAAACATCATGAACACTTCTAAAATCATCTAAGACTTTATCTTTATGTAACAAAGGGCATTAACTATATATGGTGATATCCTTAGTCCAGGGTTCATGTGGCAAATGTTACAAATCTTGAGTGGTAGCTAACATGTACATTAAGTAAGATGACATGAAGAAATCTCTCTTTGGATTTAGGACACCTTTCAACTAATCTCTGAGAGAATTGGCAATTAGTTTTGCCCAATCTAGAAATTGTGAACCTACTAAAACAATTTGAAAATAGAAGTACATCCAATTTTTGAAAATAGAGACATTAGGGGGACCACAAATTCTATGTAAAAGAACCATTATGTACTGAACTTGAGCAATCATTAGGTTTTTCTTCAAAGTTTTAGGTAACCTCGAATCACTTTTATAGAAAGCTTCTATCCAACTTTTTGCTATGACATTCTTATATTCAATTTCCTTTTCAAAAAATCTAGCTACATATAAGGCCAGAGTAATATTATCAAATTGCTACTCTTCCAGGTAAAATAAGCTAGACACAGTCTCTCTATTGATATCCAACAAAACACATCCATCTTTCTTCAATATATGGCCTTTAGACACATTGTACATATGTATGCATTTCTAAATTAACTCTAGGCAAGGATAAGCTGGAGGGAAAGTGGAAGCCATGAGAAAGTTTGTGTCTAACACTTTAGTGGAAAAAGGTTGGGCTAGTCTTTCACACAATCTTTCTAAAACCCTTCCCAAAGCAACCCCTAGCAAGTCTGTATCAACTATAACAGGGGAACTACATTTTAGACTACGATTATTTCCAAATATGTGTAATGTAGACTTCATGACTTTAAGAGCTCTATTTTGAATGCAAAAGCAAGGAAACAACCAAAAATTTGATTCACCCCATGGGCGAGAAGAAGAAACAACTAGAAGATGGAAGGATTAATTGGAAGGTGATGACCATTTCAACTATGAAAGAGGTTTGGTTTTCTTTGTTTCTCTCCTATGATTGCTTGTTTTGAGCAGAAAAAGAAACTTAATACATTTATTTTAAACTAGAAAAGTTTCCTTTAAATGCATTTTGAAAAGGAGGGCATGATCATTAATTGCGTAGAGGATGGAAGTGATTTTTGGCATGTTGTGAAGGAAAGATGACAAGGCAAAATGGGTACTGGCATTAAATTAGGAGCCAAGTACTTTGAATGATTACTCCTCTTTACACATGCTGAATCTCTACTTTTGTACCCTTAAATCTATACTCCAGTGTGATTATTAATGGCAATTTTACTTGATAATTAATTGCCTGTACATAACTTTCAAATTGTGATGTCACCTACAACCATGTTAATAATGACAAGGCAACTAGTTGTTGCGTATCTCATGCACCACATGTGTGTGCGGCATGTAAAGTGGGTCCTCCAAGGAAATTTGCTTTAAGAAATGCAAGAAACATTGAACTCGTGAACTAGTTCCTTTGGTACAAGAGGTTCAATGTGGCTTAGCACTCTTTGAACTTGGTACAAAAGGTTCAAGGAGTACAAGAAACTTGTCTATTATACCAAGACACCTTCTGAACTGCAACAAGATGATGTTTTGAAATAAAACACTTTCAATTCAAGCTAGCTATAAGGGAGGACTTGGTCAAAAATTTAGCTTAAGGGGGAAAGTTGGTCAAAAAAAAGTCAAATAGATGTGAAAATATCAATACAACTTCATTTTTGAGTTTGAAAATTTGATAGAACCAATGGTTCAAACTAAAAAAATGTGAAAACAAGAGTAAACCAAAAATAATGAGTAAAAATGGAGACTCTGAAAAACATGAACTAAAACACCCATGCCAAAATTTCCTCTTCTCATGCAGATCACCACATCCTCTAATTGCACATGGATCTGGTATGAATGGACAATAGGGAATAGGGGTCTAGGTCCATCTAGGGGTACAATGGGTAGATGGTTATTAGATCAGTTAGAGGTTAGTGATCATTAGTGGGTTAAGAGCAGTTAGGATCAATATATTACTTGGTAGATTAGTAATAGTTAGGATGATTAAATTAGTAAGTGAATCCAATCAATTTTTTAGTTAGGTATATGGTTAATGGTATATAATTGAATAGTTAATGGTAAGAATCCTTTGATTAGTTAGTATCTAAAGTTAATGTACTTAGTTAGTAGAGAATGATTTTAGGTTAGTTAGTAATTAGCAGAATTGAAAGTTAGTAGTTAATGCAAATATTTTAGTGGATAGTTGTGCATAGATTAAACCTAATCAATTTAAGTGAGTGTATATATTTTAAATTGTTAGAGGTATGTGGTTAGAAAATTCATTAAGATGGGAATGTATATAGTATATGAAATGGATAATAATTGGTGTCTAGTATTTGAATATGCATTCTTATATAAGTAATTTTACAGAAAGTTAAGATATACATCTATGTTTCCCAATTGAGAACCTAACACCAAATAGAAAACAAGATGTAATAAGATAGGTAGTAAAGATCATTGGATTTGTTACAACTTATCACTTCATAAATAGATATATTTAGGATTAACTAGAGGAGCAATTTGTTAATGAATATGGTTGCAAATGATATAATTAAAATAATGGTCAGTAGGATGATAGCAAATGTTAGTAGAAAATAAGAATGTTAAAAAATTGGTAAGTAGATAGAGGATATAAAAATTGTTAGAGCTTATTTAAATGATAAAATGAAAACGTATAAGTAATAGAATATTGATGGTGTAGAAGAGAATACCATGTGATTGGTTATTGTAATAATGATTGTTTCTTTTTCTTGCTTGATTATAACTGGTCAATTATGTTGAACATACTTAAAAAATTGATTCACCATATACCTTAATACAATATGCAAGGATTAGATTACAAAAATTGTTGTTATACATATGCGTACATGCATGTAAGTCTGTACATGTAATCATGCTATCTAGTAGAAAGAGATGAATCACATTTGGCTTAGTATGAACTAGGGAAGTAAACTTGATCAATGAAACATATCATCTAGCATAATTTAAAAACAAAACAAAACAACTAAAACCATAATATACATATGGCAATAAAGTAGACATGGGTAGCACATAATTAAAGATCATCATTCGTCAAATGACCAAAGTACATATGACCCAAATGAGCATGAATGTTCCTCAAAGAACCAAATTTATATATTTGAAACACCTAACTATCTAATAACCAAAAAGTAACATGCTTAAGCCATTATGAGAACCCTTAAATTTACCTTTAAAAAAATAGTTATGTTTTTGCCCTATAAATTTGGGAATGACAAAATTTCAAACATTGATGATAAGTGGAAGGGACTACTTGTGTGTCATAAATCCATGGTCTACCTAATAAGAGGGTGTAAGTTAGTTTCAAGTCTAGGACTTGGCAAATGATTTCTTTCACAAACGGGCCAACCCTTACTGGTAAGATGGTCATGCCTTTAGAGGACCTCTCTACATCATTGTAAGCCTTAATTGTGATCTTTTTCTTGGGATCAACAACATCTTCTATATATCCTAGTATGTTGACTAGGTTTAGCATACAAATATTTAGATTGGCCCCACCATCAACCAAGGCTCTCTTTACTCTATTTTTGTGTATGAAGACTTCAATGTATAACGGGGAGTTATGTGAATGGGTGAAGGACATGTCATCTTGTGCTGAGAAGGATACACGGTGAGGGGCAACAAGGTTGCTCTCCATGTTTTGGAATCTATTAACATCGAGATCCTTGGGCACTAAGGCTTTGGTGAGTATGTTCTTGTGCTCTAAGGATATTTGCAAAAATTCAAAAATGGAAATATGGGTAGGAATTTTTAATATCTGGTTAACCAGACTATTTTTGGATATGGTGGAACTAGTTGTCGCTTGGTCTAAACTAGTGGTTGCCCCTGACAGAACCACTTTAGAGGCTTGACCCTGGGTGATGATGTTCAAGGATTTTTTTCTTTGTTTATCTTTGACCATGATGATATTGATAGTGTCATAAAATCCCAAGATCATATTAATTATGTTATCATAATTATGGGTGTAGTTGACTTTGTCATTAGAGGATGTAATCCAATTACTTTTGGAAGACTCTCCTTTATCATGATTCATGAAAGGATTTTTAAAGGTTGTGTGATTCTCATTATTGTGAAGATGGTGTACTTCAATCATCTCATCATCAATTAGTTTTTGAATGGCCCCTTTAAGGGCATAAAATTATTGGTGAGGCGCCCTTGGTTCCAATGATAAGCACAAAAACCACCAAGATGGTTTGATCTATGGCTCATAAGGTTTAGCTTCTGGTAATAAAATGATCTCATCAACTAAGATCATTTGTAAAGCTCTTTCATATGTCTCACCTATGGGAATATATACTTTTTGTATGTTGGTGGACTTGTATCCTCTTAGGGGAGAAGCTTGGTTGTGTGCTACATGTTGATTGGAATTGTTCAACATGGGAGGAGTAGTTCTATTTCATCAGTAGAATGGATGAAAGTTATCTTATTTTGGTGGGTTTTGGTGAGTATGTACATTGTTATTATTAATAGTTGGGTATTGTTGTTCTAGATAGAGGTCGGGTTGTGGTTTAACATGATTTTCTTTGACCACCCCATCATTTACCATGTTTTTATTGTTACTTCTCCACCACATTTTTTGTTTATTGGTCAATTGGTTAGATGAGTTGTGTTGTTGTGAGGAGTTATTTGAGAAACCTTTGCCATCTTTTGATAGCTTGATGATGTTGTTTCTTAGCAATGTCTCTTCTACTTTGGCTGCATTCTCCAATGTGGTTTTAAATTCTTTGGGACCTTGAAGTTGCAACCAATAGTTCATAGGTTTGGAGAGGCTATTAATGAATATATCCATTTTTTCTTTGTCTAGGATATCTCGGTGGTATCTAGCAAAGGTATGTCTCCACCTTTGTAAGAAAACCTTAAAGGACTCTCATGGGAGTTGTTTTATATTTTATGAGTCGATCATGGTGACCACCCTTTTGATGTTATATGAGTACTGTACAATAAAGATGGAATCTAGTTGATCAAATGACTTAATATTGGAGGGGAGTTTTGAGAACCACTCCATGGCTTATTGCCCCAAAATCCTAGGGAATAGATGCATAAGGTAGGTCATATCATGCATGAATTCCATACTTAAAGTATAGAATTGCTAAAGATGATCTTGGGGATCTGCTGTGCCAAAATATTTATCATATTTTGGTATTTGCATATTTTGTGGAAAAGGTGTTAGGGTGATGTTTCTATTAAACAAGAGAGGGCATACCTTTTCAAGACTAAATCCAGCCAGTTGAACTTTTCCCCATTTCATTCTTTCCATTTCTAGTTGTAGGTCTTCAATTTTTTGAGTGACAACCTCTAGGGGTGATTCTTCTTGATCCCTCCTAAGGTTTGATATATCAAAGTCAAATGGTAATTTCATACCTTGTTGTGCCAATGATAGCAAGTAATGTTCTTTATTTTATTTGAGTATCTTTTCCATTATATCAACAAGTTTTGAATTTTGTTGGAAATCCTTGATCTTTGTTTCTAGGATATATTTTCCTTAGGCTCGAGATGAACCCATTTCAATGGTGGGTTCTGAGTTTTTTTGGTTGAACAAGGGTAATTCTTAAGTAGAGGTGGTAGATAAATAATAAATGTGTGTAATAGGCTCAACAATATTTGGGGATTGTGTGGATTTGGTTTTTCTTTATGCTATTCTATCACTTACCCATATAGGCAATCTTTTTGGTACCTTTTGTTTTGCAGCTACACTAGTTTTGCACTATGGCATGAGATGTGGATAAGATCCCTATAATTCTTCTATATTTCAATTATGTGAGGATTTTTTTAGACCAAATGTATTAAATTTTCAAGCTATGTTTTGAAAAGATTTATGGTAATGTTGATGGTGATAAGACTCAATTCCTTGAAGTCGGGTAAGGAAAGGATGTGTGTTTTCTCTTGTGTCTAACTTGATATACAGAGTTGAGGTAATTATGTCTATAGGATACAAGTCCCTATGTATGATGGGAAATATTCTTTCTTGATCTTAAAGGTGTTGGTCACTTTTAGAGTTCCTCAGTTTTATAGAGTGTGAATGAATGAAAAAGGTACCTAGATATGTTCTTTCTTTATGGGTATGTTGTTTGCAGATAGCCTCTACTTTACAAATTTTCTCAAATGTACTATAGGAATCTTCAAATGCATTATTTAATTTCTCACATGTGTTATTTTAGGTTATAGCAGGTGCTCTTCTACAATGTGAAAGTGTTTTTTAAAACTCAGATGTGCCACAAGAATGTTTTGATGTGCTACTATATCTATCAAATGTGCTCTTCTATCTATCAAATGCATTGTTCTATCTATCAAATGTACTATTACAAGATCCAAATGCATTGAAGAAATGATTACATGTGTTGTTTTAGGTTTTAAATGCATTATTTTAAGGTGTTTTACAATGTTTATGTTTGGTTCAAGGTCAGTTTGTAGTCATGTTTGAATTGGCTTGGAAGGATTGTAATTTGGAGTTCATTAACATGTATTAAACAAACTCATCCAATAATAGTAATGAAAATAAAATGAAATATTCAACGTAAAATCCTATAAAATGAAATGACTTCCTAATAATGGTTAGCTACAACTAGCAACTACGAGTTTTTAGTGTTTAACCAATAATGTTTAAATTTACCTCTCTTGTGAAAGAGAGCTTCCCACCAACACAAAGCAGGTTTGGCACAATCTCTCGCAAGACTACTAGAGGAAGGTTATGTTTTGAACACGATTAACTTGCATTCAATTAGGAATACAAGATGGAAGGCTTTCCCTCTCACTGGACCTGCTAAGGAAAATCTCGGTAGGTAGCCTTTCTATGGCTAAATAAATTACCTAGTGAAAAGTAGGAGAAATAGAAAGTGGAAGCAGATTTGGGAATTTCATTACCCTAAAAGAGAGAGCATATCCTTACTACTCCAACCTCTCAAACACACTAAGCAGAGTGTTCAATTACAAGCCTTTAACTATTAAGCCAAGAGGCTCATATTTAGTCTACATGTTGGTTCATTCCCAGATTGATTCTTATTGACCATTTTAGAAGGTTTGGCATTCTAATTAACTTAGTGAGTTGAGAGCATAGGCCTATTTTTGAGTGGATTAGAGAAATAAAGCTTCTTACTTAAGCTAGGTTATGAACTTTGAAATGTTGCACTTTAATTGAGAAGAGTTTTAGGCCCACCTGATTTGATGCTAGCAAAGGCTAGGCACATTTTAGATTGTCTTCATTCATTTATCTACTATTTTAGTGACCTAGGAGTTCATATCTAGTCTAGAAGAGACCTATAAGAAGCTAGAAATTAGATCTACAAGTTAAATATGACAATTTATACCTTTGATCAAATGTGTTACATAACTTTTCATATGTGTTATAGAACTATTCAAATACATTACAAGATCAGTTAAAAGCGCTAGTTGAAAATGTAAATATGCTAAACGATCTGGTAAATGTGTTATAAAAGAATGAAAATGCTTACAAAACATTTTAAATGTATTATAAAACAAATCAAAAGCATTGAAATAGTGTTTGAAAGCACTAGAATGTCAAAAAAATATGAGATCTGATATTTGTGAGTTTGGAAACATCTTTGAAAGGTTATTGTTCTTGTTATGAGTCTTCTTGAATGATGTTAAGCCTATAAAAAGAAAGATCTGTACAAGAAACAAGATTAATACACAAATATAAAAATAGATTCAAAGATTAGAATGAAAATTTAAAGAGCAACAAGGCTTTGTAACGAAGCCTCACTGTGGGTGCCAATTTGTACATGGGGAATCATGTATTCATGAGACCTTAGTGTAAAGTGCAATTAGAATAACATTGAACTAATCTAGACCCATGAAATCATTATTAAATAAAGACTCCACAAACATTTCATGTTTAACTAACTACAACTGCTAAAATTGCTCTCAAACCAGCATCACAGTGATAGTTCTAGAACAGGAGTATGCTATAAATGCAGATCTAGGTAAGTCTATAAGAGATCTATATGAAATGCCAATTATATGAGCTGCTATGATATGTGCATGCATAAGACTAAATAATACTAAAAAAAGCTAAATAGATATCAAAATGATATTAATTCTCAACAAAAATGATGCTAAATGATAGCTCTAAATGACTATAGTATGGATGCCTACAAATGGCCTGGGTCCTTTTGCTCTTTATTTTCCCTTCTATTTATATGATTTTAGAAGGGGGTTGGGGTAAGGATTTGGATTTTACCTTTTACTGGGGGTAATGGTGAAACTAAAAATATCTCATAAGACCCCAAGAGGAACAGTCCAATAGACTTAGTTTGTGAGGATAAATAGGGATTTTCAATTCTTTAAAATTCCAAAAAGGTGAATTTCACTTTGAGTGAGGATAAATGATTTTATTGATTTATTAAAATGTTACATTTACTTTCAAATTTTATCTTTACCTTTTTCCTTTTTAATGATTTTATGAATTGATTTTCCTCTTTAAAAGTGACTTTGATCTTTTTGAATTTGATAGGCGATTAATTAATTAACCACTTAAGTGATTTGTTGTCATGATTGATTTGAAAGTCCATTTTTTTCTCATTTATCTAATTTTGTCTTTGATTTTTGTTATTTGATTGAAATCCACATTGCTTTAGGTCTTTACCAACTTTAGGGTGTTTACAATATCAACAACAATTAATGTACGAACAACAAGCCTATCAATAGTATATGTAGATGCATACTCAACATAGACCATTAAATCAAAAAAATGTTATATTTGTTGCAGCAGGATAGAAACCATGTGTCCAAAATGACCCAATCCAAGTTTTTAATTCCCTTTGGGAACCTTTAGATGTTAAATTTGATAAAATGGTGAAAAATAACCATGTGGTCTTCCCACAAATATAGCGACATGATGAAAATGTGCCTAAACCTACATGGTACAAAAAAAAATGAATTTTGCACTTATAATCACATCAAGGGACACCATAATCAAATGCATGAATCTCAAAGGTTATGTACAAGATCTTGGAGACCACAAGGAGATAATAGTAGGAGGAAATATGTAAACCTCCTCAAATGTAGGGTTATAAATCTACCAAAATGCATTCCCACTGCATAAGAATAATTCAGATAAAACACCCATCCAACCACCCAACACTAACAACAACACGAACAAAAAAAAAGAAAAAGAAAAAAAAGCAAGTATATTTTCATGACAAGAAGGATTAAAACACACCCTACATCAATTACCACAATCTAATCAGTTGTATATCCCAAAATGATCCCTCTATCAATGCCATACATGTCAACAACATAGAATGTTAGTGTATTGTTATAACTCAATGAGATCAAATATTTGTCATTGTGCCACCTATAACTACTCCTATAGGATCATAATAAAACATTTGGTAATACCTTGGGAATACACCATCCCAAATATTCATCTTAGCCCTTCTACGCACTAGCCAACTTCACCAAGAAATCCTTAATAACATCCTCCATGAATCCCATGTCCCCATAGATATCAATGTAGCTAAATTTGAAAACCTTGTAGTACAGTTGTCTAAATCATGTGCACTATCGTTCAAAACATTTTACATACCTAAAGTTGTACGATACTACATCCTCCCACTCCACATAGCCATCATGGTCACCAACTTTTTTGTCAAAAGAGTCATGATAGATAATAGGTCAACCCTAGACTTATGCACCCTAAAGCTCATCAAATAGGTAGGTTACACTAAGGCAAACATCATTGATGACATTATCACAATCAAGGCATATGATAATTTAGAGAGGACATCCGAGGGCACTATTTTTTCCACCTATCAAAGTTCTTCTAGTTACTTAAGAGATAATTTTTCATGTTGTTGATTTTAACCTCCCATATAACATCCTCCTTCACTAGCCTTAGATTCATATAAAGAAGGCCATTAAGATCTTCTGACAATTATCATGACTCATCCACCATCTTCATGTCAACATTATCTACCATTAAGACCAACCACAAAGGTTGTGGTATTAATAACCTAACAAACACATTTTTAGTTGGTGTCCCTCCCCTTGATCCACATATAGAAGGGTGCCCCTCACATCAAGGCCCAATGAAGGAGACCACACCTCAAATTAACTAGATTTAACCTTGGATTTTTTTCTCCAAAGTAATATTGAACAAAAGGGAGATGGCATTACATATAAACACTTGGTTGTATAAAGTTGTGCTTCCAAAAGATGAAGGGTTTCTTGACTATTTCAAAAAAAAATATCCCAACTCACATAGACCTACTAAAAAAATGGGATGACCAAGGAGGAATCTTGAACCAAGAAGAAACAAGAATCCAACAACCTATAGAGGCATATAATAAAAAATAACACAAAGGTCTTGGTTTTGGACTCTCGACAATTGGGGGCACTAATGAGAATGGTCACTCCTTTGTAAACATCCAAAAAAAACTCAGAGAGGTTGAAGAAATCCTTGAAGAGGTTAAAAAGAGAACCTATATAGATATCCTTGATAAACTCTTCCTAGGAGACTCTATGCTCTGCAAACTATTCATTAGCCTCGTTGATCTTCCTCTTATCCATCCTAAACTCATTGATTGGACCAACCAAGTGTACTTCATTTTGATGAGTTTTATAGTGAGAAAGCACTCATAAGATATATGGGAGATGAAGTAAAACATAAAAAAGAAAGTCCACCATCTTCCTATGTTTGAAAATTAAACCCAAAGGAATACTTTAAGGAATAGGAAATCTCTAGTCACACAAATAAAAATGAAAGAAAAAAAATCAGAAAAAGAAAACAAAGAGGTCTCTTGGTGAAAACTTCTCTAGAGAACTATTATAGCCAACCAAAAAAGAAAAGAAAATAAGAGACATATCTGCTGGTGAAAAAATCCTTGAGGTGATTGAAAATGGAGATTTTATCCTTTAGTTACAGACCAAAGAAACAAAGAAAATCAACATCGGTACATAGGAAATCCCCAAAATCATTTACATCTCTACATCCTTGCGAAAACCACAAGAGGATGCCCTTGTTTAGGTGCTTTGGGAGAACATTAGTTGATTTATATGATCATATAAAGACATGCCAAGACTAGACCTAGAGTTGGTTGTACATCATTTAGCAGTTGATCCAAACACCAAGCTAGTCAAACATAAACTATTAAAGATGCATCCTAAGGTAGCAATCATACTCAAAATAGAATTGGAGAAAATGCTTCAAGAAAAAGTCATCAGGCCTATTGATTATTCATATTGGATCTCAAACATTGTGTTAGTCACCAAACCATTTGGAAATATAAGGATTTGAACTGACTTCATTGTCCTAAATATGAATTTCTATTACCAAATAAAGATATGATTATAGACCTCACAACCACACATGAAATGTTGTCTCTAATTGATGAGTTTTACGATATAATCATATCCCTAGTACAGAAGAAGCTCAACATAAGACAACATTTACAATGCCACAAGGAACCTTCAGCTAAAACATGATGCCTTTCGACCTAAAGAATGCCAGAGAAACCTACAAAGAGCAATGAAAGTTATCTTCCATGACCTAATACTCAAAACTCTTAAGGATCATGTAGATGATATTTTGGTCAAATCACTTGATAAATTGGATCATTTATGTGACTTAGAGGAGACCTTCAATTGACTGGAAAAATATCATCTCATGTTGAACCCAAAAAAGTGTGTCTTTGGTATCACATAAAAGAAGCTTTTAAGATTCAACATTGCAAACTCCAGGTCAAGTTGCAATAAGCCAAGATTTATCTCCCAACTTGAAGAATAGTGACAACCATTCACATGTCTATTGAAAAAGGATCAAAACTTTAAATGGTATGTTAAATGTCAACAAAGCTTTGAAAAGATCAAGTAGTACCTAGAAATTTACCTATTCTAGTATCACCAGTCATAGGGAGACCCTTAATATTGTACATATATGCTACTCTGAAGGAACTAGGGGTACTCTTAGCCCAACTAGAGGATTTTAAGAAAGAAAGGACAATCTGCTACATTAATCATACACTAGTTAGCTATGATCTCAACTATACACTATGGAAAAAGCATGCTTAGCAGTAGCATTTCCCACTCTAAAATTTCATCATTACATGTTGAACACCATGGTAAAGCTCATATTTCTTAGTGATATTGATATCCAATATGTAGATCAAAAAGAAGTAAAAGAACAAGTCATTATAGATTAGCTAGTTGATACACCCTTAAAGGATGACCAACCATTGGTCATGGAATTTCTTAATGAACATATTTGTATGATAGAAGAACAACCTCCATGAAAATCTTACTTTTATGGATCTTACACATAAAAAGAATCTAGAGAAGGGATACTATTAGTTACCCATCAAGGTGAACACATCCCTAAATACTTCAAATTAAGATTCTCATGCACCAACAATATATCTAAATACAAGGCTCTTATCACAAGACTCAAAATAGATATAGAATAGAACATAATAGAAGTATTGGCTTTTGGTGATTCATAAATAATCATCAAATAGGTCCTTGATGAGTATTATGAAAAAGATTACAAGTTGCTAGTACATAAAGAGATGGTGGACAATATGAAAGAACACTTTACCAAGATCCAGTTCACCTAGGTTCCACGACTTTAGAACAAGGTCATTGATGTAATGGCTACTATTGGCTCACTCTTGGATATTCTATGAGAAACTTTGCAAAATCAATTCTTAGTTGAGAAATTATATGGTCGTTCATACGAAAATTATGAATCAATGATGGTGTGTATTTTGGTTGGTCCCCACTTCCCATTGTACCATGAGATCTACACTTACCTAAAAGATGATAGCATATCTCCTTATCTCACACGATACCACTTCCTTAACCTTGTCCACAAATCTTCTCACTACACCATTGTAGCCAACACCCTATATTTTTTAGGTTATCATGATACCCTTTCTAAGTTTTTAGACTCAAATAAGACCAATATGGCTCTAAAGGAGGTACAAACTAGACGTTGTCATTCCCACACAAGAGGCTTGGTCCTAGCTAGGTATATCTTAAGAGATGGATATTATTGGCCCATATTAGAGCATGATGCATGTGAGTTTTCCAATAAATGCTTACCATATCAACAATGTACTAATCTGATACATAAACTAAAACAAGATTTACAACCCATTGCACCACCATGGCCATTTGCATGTTGGGGATATGGCCTTGTCAAGGTTATCACATCCTCATTCTCTGATGGACACAAGTGGATAACTATAACACCAAATTATTTCACTAAGTGGGTTGAAGTAGTTACACTTGTCAATGCCATAGGAGTTCAAATTTCTAAATTCATTCTCTACCATATTGGTTGTCACTTTGGTATGCATGCCAACATCTTCAAAGAAAATTTTGAAAATCTTAACATGTAAGATTTGTGTTCATATCTTCACATCCACCACTATTTCTCTAGACCATACTTCCCACAAGGTAATGATTAAGCTAACAAAACCTAAAAAACCCTCCTCAAAATCCTAAACAAGGTTATCACTCATTCCAAACATCTACAGTAACAACCTCATAGTCCATGGTGTGGTGTCAAACATGTCCTATCAATAGAGGTTGAACTCCCTTCCTTTTGTATCTCATTGCAAGGTGAAATATCAAATCATGACTACAAAGTCACTAGACTCACCCAAATTGATCTACTTTATGAAAGAAGGAAACAAACCTATGACAACTTAGAAGTTTATTAGAACATACTTGAGAGAAATTTCAATAAGAAGGTTCATCATCACTAATTCTAAGTAGGATTCATGACACTCCAAGAAAACATGAAAGTGAAAATAGATAGAGAAAAGAAAGGTAAATTTGAGCCCACTTGGCTAGGTCCCTATGTTGTCATAGTGGCCTTTAGCTCAAGAGCATATCAATTATCTGCTTTAGAAGAAAAACTTCACATTGATCCCACCAATGTCATTCACCTCAAGAAATTCTATAATTGAGTTTCTTTGTATGTATTGCAAAAAATATCTTGAAAAAAAGGTTAAAAAAATCATAAAGTGTCTAGAAAAAACCACCATCCTAGTGAAAATATGGAAATTTAGGCACCTAATGATAACAAAAAAAAAAATCAAAATATTGAATAAGAAAAGAGAAAAATGAAAAATATAAAAGAACAATAAAAAGTGTCCAACAGTGAAAAATTGGTAATTTAAGCAACTTGGATAGGGTACTTGGTGGAAACCTAGCAATAGGTGCTAGGTGTACTTAGACCTACACATAAAATCTCATCCCTAATCCCCACAACATTATGCCATATACTTACCCATATCCTTGTTAGAAATAGGGAATATTGAGATGGGGGAGTGAATTAGTATACTACAAAATTTTGTTGCCAACTAGATATTATTAATTACTTTGAACCATGCATAAGACATTAAACAAGTAATGCTGAATAGGTAATAGTAATCATACATAAACAGAACTCATAACACTATATTTTGTTAACTAGGAAGCTCTGGCCAAGGGAAAACCTCGGTGGGAATGATACCCACTAGATGATGTACTAATATAAATGTTCCTTGTTAGAGGATAGACCCTTTTAGGAGTCTATGAAAGTATTCAATACATAGGGGTCCTTGTTAGGAGACTTTGAATCCCTGTTAGGAGTTGTAGTATAATGGATGCAAGAAGAGCTCATTGACCAAACAAGCACTTCCAATTACAAGAAGAGCTCACTACCCAAACAAGTAATTAATCCTCAAGTATATAGATTATGTACCTTCTTTAGCTGATCTATAACCTCAACTCGATCTTGGATCACAAAAATAGGTTCTCAAAACATTGCATATATCACTTCACAAAAGTTTGCATATTACTTTTCACATTACAATGCACATTTTCTTCACAAATGACTTCACAAGATTTCATTGCATAAATACCATGCCTTTTTCACAAATTGATGCTAGGTCATCTAAGACCACAATGTACTTTTCCAATTTAGAGTAAACATCTAGGATTTCGGCCCTAATTGGTCAAGTAATTATTTTGTAAATAAAATAATTCCTTTACCTTCAATTCCACTATTCTATTCACTATTAAATCATGAATATCTCTTTTCCATATTGTTCGTACTGATGTCTGAGGTTATACACATCATCATCAATATGTATAATTATTCCATCCAACCTCTCTCTCTTAGATAATATCATATAGACAAGTTATACATCAAAATAATACAATGTTGTAAACCAGTTTCATACTTAGACAATTTTTTGAGTACCAAAAGCTAAGTATCTCTATTTCTAAGGTTTTCTACAACATGTACATCATGTGTTGCCATTAATGACAACAATTACATCACTATATTAAGCCAATTTTCATAGATCTCTCTCTTTGGCAATGATGGCAACAAAGTAAGGAAAATTGGCCAAGTGACAAAAATTTATCAAAAATTACACTACTTAACATCTATTGCATTACATATACTTCATATTAAAAATGCTCCTTCTTTTTATATGATTACTACATGCATAGCTTACTACACAATTTCTTCTACACTTCTCCTTTAATACACAATTTTCTTCTACACTTCTTCCCCTTTGGCATCAATGACAAAGGTTGGATAGCAAAAAACTATCAAATTTTTTTGTCTAGCTGTCTCAAACTAATATTATCCTCATAAAATCATCAAAATTTTCCTTCAAACTATCCAAACCTTTCTCCCATGTGTCCTTTTTTGCTTCAGTAGTAGTGAGCATTGCACATAAGGCATATGATGCAATCTCAACTGTATAAAGGTCAAAGTAGGTGAAGTTTGCATAAGTGTCCTTTTCTTTGACACATTCTTCCAACTATCTCTTAATGGTTGATATCTTCAGAGTAATAGATTCTCTAAATTCTGATAGTCTTCTCAAAATTTTCTCTTTTTCAAGTTGCAACTTCCTGATGTTAGTGTGATCATTGGCAACTTGTCCTTCAAATTCATTAACTCTACAAGAGGGTTGTTGTATCTAACTAGTTAGAACTTCCATCTCACTTAGCTTCCCTTGAATATTACTATCTAAATCTTTGGTCAACTTATGAGATAAGGTACATTTGAAGTGCAATACCTTCCAACTTGTTGACATGTTTGGAGTTCCTTGATATAAGTATCAAGACTTAGCAAATCATTTTGAATATTCTAAAAAATGGTGCTAAAATGATTATCATCATGTGAAATTTGAGCCTTGGACTCAACAACATTCAAAAAAATTTTAAACTCATCATCAAATGATTTTACAACTACTTGAGCTCTTTGTTTAGGGTCTGCTTTCGTATGTTTGGCTATGAGGGTTTTGTGCAATCTGTCAATCACCTCCATTAATGCTCTCTATAAACTCTTGACTTTCCTATTCTTCTCGGTTAATTTTTTCAAGGATGAGATTATGTTATATTGATCATCATCATCACTTGTAAGGTTAGCAAGAAATATAGGAGTGGATGAGCTAGATGCTTTCATCTTATCTTTGTCTTATTTCTTCTCTACTACTTTCTTTGATTTTCTCTCTTCTTCTTTCTTCTCCTCTCTTTCTTTTTGTACTTTTTCTTTGTTTTCATTTTCTTCTTCTCTCCTCTTTTCTTCTTCTCTCTGCTTCTTCTCCTCTTCAATCAATTTCAGCTTGGCTTTTCAATCTTCTTCTTTCCTTCTTCTAGCTATCTTTTCTCTTCCTTAGTTAGTCTCAACTGTTCCTGCATATCTTCAGAATGGGGCTTAGGCTGATCAAAACTTACAAAAGAATTATCATCAATGTTAACTATAACACTTTTTTTATCAATTTGCATAGTATCACCACTTATTGATACTTCCAAAATTTTCTCTATCATGGTAGGACCTGCCTTTGTAATCACCTAAAAATGGTCATCTAGACTATTAGCCCCCTTCTCAGCATTTTGTCTAATTTAATTAATCATTTACCTGGACCAAATTGCTAATAATCAATAAATTTTATTATAACCTATAGTTTGAATATGCTATCCTAAGTTCATTATTTAATTAAAATAACATGTCCCCTTTTAATTAAATAAAAGATCCCATTCTTCTAACCCACTTAAATTGCACACATAAAGTCCTTTTTCTATTTTGTAATTAAAAGAAAAGGCTTGAGACTTTTGTCTTATATGATAAGTCAACTTAAATTCTATTGGTTGACTTGTGTGTGCACATGGATTACTCCTCTTTTCAAATTCCACCATTGATCATCCACCATCTTCATCTTGATCTCTACCATCTATACAACTTTAAAAGGGAGAGAGTTTTCCCCCTCAAAGGATCCACACTCTTGAGTATTGTTATGTTGCAAGTTTTCTATTCGAATTCTTGAGAGCTTTGTGGAAAAATTCTATTTCTTCTCTACATTTCTTTCATACATGGCATTTTGTCATATGGCACTCTAGTTTAGTTGCATGTTAATGTAGTTCTTTTGCAATAGTTTAGCTCACATAGTCTAATTAGTATGGATGTAACACTTTCATTTGCTTAGCTTAGTTGCATTGTGCATTTCATCTTAGTTTACTCTCATTCTTGCATTGCATACATAAGAGTTCTTTAACACTAGTATTCTTGCTCTTGCTCAAAGAATCTCCCATCTCATGGTTTACTAGCAAGGGTTGTGTTTCTAAGGCTCAACTAAGAGCTTTCTTTATGCTCATTCATATGCCTCTTGCACTCCATGACTAGGGAGCTCTAAGCTGTCATTCAAGCTTTCCAATCTATGGAAAACCTTCGATAGAAGGGTTTAGAGGAGTGCATTTTTTGGCACCCACCATGGGGTGGAACATCTTAATTTTGCTCCACTTTCAACTGCATTTTTCATTTTCTGCAATCTATATGCAAGTTTTTTTTTTTTTAGTCGCAATTCTTAGGTGATATTTTTTCAATATCGCACAATAGTTCTCATAATTTTCAAGTGATACATTTTGGAAAAAAGTGTCATACTACCATCTGAATATTATTTCCCTAGTATATGGAGTTCTATCATTTGGCTTAGAAATAAATATCGCACAAGAAAATTCTATTGTGCAGAGATACTAAGAAGTATCGCATGATAGCCTTCCAGTGAAAACTATTGCTTGATAGGGATTTGCTTGCTGATAAGATTTTTTTGGTCAATTCTCAATTTTTTCTTGTTGGTTACTAGTTTTTCTATAGGTCTTTAGTTGTTCTATAGAGGTCCATTTACAAATTTATTTATTTTTTGTTTCTTTCTTTAAGGCTAATTCGTGGTGCTAACGGTTATGGTTGCAAGGTGTTGCTTTGAAGCATTAAATGTTGCCTAAATTTGCCTAAAAGAATGCATGTCAAAGCTTCAAATGCATAAGGGATACTAACAATTGTTTGCAAGGCTACCTAATGCATAAAAACCACACTTGCTTGCTTTTTGATTTCATGTGTGGCATCTACTAGTTGTTCTTATTTTAGGCACATTAAACTTGTGATTGAGGTTCTTTGGTGATAGGAGAGTATGCTCTTCACCCTTGTGGTAAATAAAAAATCTTGACCCACCTTTGGATTCCAAAAGCAAGGGGGTAATTGAATCTTCTTGGCATGTTTGGGGGAAACAATTGAGGTAGGAGAGTATACTCTTCACCCTTGAGGTGAATAAAAAATTATGACCCTTGAGAGTGGATCCATTTTGTGGTAGTTAGGATCCTTTAGAGGGCCTACTCTCAAAAAACCTGAGAGAAATGACCCAAGTGGGGATAAGAAAATTACCTGGCTCTTCCAACCCACTATAAACTTAAGGCTATCAAGGACACAAAACCTTGGTAGACATAGTGTTTTTCTTCACTTAGTGTGATCACTTATGGGATTTCGACCATAGGAAGATCACTAGGCAAGAACACTTAAGGTTCTCTTGTGGCCATGAAGTCTATTACCCACTACAAGGTGGGGTATCCCTTAATTGGGAGCAAGAGGATCACTACAAATGGAAGCCCTTTCTAAACACCCTAGGTTAGTATCTACCCTATTTTTTTGCTTAACTTCTTGCTGCAAGGATCGATCCTAGTGGACTACCCAGATCACCCCAAGATTTACACTCACCATATGTGTTCCCTTGGTTGTACTTATGGCACTTCCATGATAAAGCCAATATCTCTTGTGGGCTATTGGAAATGATTGAAAAGATCATCAATGAAGAGTAATGAAACTGGTAAAGAATGTCTTCAATCATTGTTTTGTCATTAATGTCAAACTTGCTACTTGTAGGAATGACAATTGCTTTAGTGATCCAAATACTATCAATTGGTTGATTGACAAGGAGGTGGCAATCAATAAGATGTAACTAAAGTACCTAAAGAAAGGTTGAAGTTGTGATTTTGTAACGAAGTATAAGGATTAGATAAGCCATTAATGAAATAGTGTATTGATGACATACTCTAAGACGCAGAGGATGGACACACTGAGACACATCAAAGATGTAAGGATTAACTAAGTTCATTGGAAAGAGAATCAAGTTAACTAGTAAGTGCCGAACAGATTTTCAATTGAAGCTGAGCAAGTTCAACTTAGCATGTGCCAAGTGATCTTCAGGTGCCGAGTAGCCTTCAGGTGCTGACTGATCTTTAGGTGCTGAGCAACCTTCTAGTACCGAGTGAAGATCGGGTGCCAAGTAACACAAAATTTCTTCAGGTGCCGAGTGCCAATAAAATAAAAATAGAAGCCAAGTAACACAAAAGGAGCCAAGCATCAATAAATTAATGATCTTGAGATGTTGCATTATTTGTTAAGTCAAAGATTGGCCCGATCAGCAGCGATAAGTTTGTTACATCAAATTTTGTGAATTAGTTGGATGATAAGGATGATGAGTAGATGTCACAAAATTTTATGTAAACCATGCAAACCAATTCAAGGTGAATGCTAATGGATTTATCATGAAGTTTCTAGAAGAAAAAATTTGGAGGGAAAACAATACCATTTTCTCAAGATCAAATTAAGATTTGAGTGGGAAATGAAGAATAGAACTTCTTTATAAGGAGTTATAGGTCAGAGATCAAATGTGCATGTGAGAGAGGGAGTTGGTCTTAAGAGTGGTCATGCTAAGGAACCAAGAGTAGTAAGAATAGGGCATCAAGACTTTGAGTTGATCAAATGATCATGGAGTGCATTGGCATAATGAGTGGAAGAACTCAAGGAGATAGATCTTGAAGGGTGAAAAATTTGTTAGCACTGCAAGGGAGGAAAGCCAAGAAAAGAAAAGGACTAAAGAGTGATCTAAAATCTGCAAGGTTGAAGTTGCAATCTGTATCAGGTCAAAACCCTTCTAATATTTTTTTACCATTGTATTAGATATTGAAATCCTACATTGCTAGGTTAGCTTAACAGCTAGGTGGATAAGCCTTAGGAAAAGGGTAAAGAGATCCCTAGGAGAAGGATACAGAGATCCTCAAGAAAAGGATAAGAGATCCTCAGGAAAAGGATAAGAGATCCTTAGGAGGAGGATAGGAGATCCTTAGAGAGGGATGAAAGATTCTTTTCAGAAGCTGACTGTAAATCCCATAGAATTGGGTGAGCCTAACAGCTCTATGTAAATCCTTTAATAGGGTGACATTCCAAGTTGAATGTTCTTAAGTCCTTTAACAGGGCACACTCCTTATAGGGTGTAGAAATCCTTTAACAAGGTCACATTTAACAGTGTGTTGTAGCCTTTAATAGGGCAGGCCTTTAATAGGGTAGACCATCAGAAGTGGTTGAAATCGATTGCATAGTTATTCAATGGGTATCATCCCCACCCCAGTTTTACCTTCTTATTCCTGGAGGGTTTCAGGGTCATCAAAATCCTTAGTGTTATGGTGTGATGCATGTTTACTTTTCATGATTGTTTAATTTTCAATTGCATGCATGATAATTTCAGTTATGTGCCCTTAAGGATTAAAAGAAAAAGTTGTATTGGACATCATTGGACCTTGGATAACTGATCACCCCCCCCCCCCCCCCTCAGTTATTCTAAATAATTCTAACATGGGCAACCACTTGGTGTGAGGCAAAGGAGCATCAAGTGTGGGCCAAGTTGTTGAGTAATGAACCATGACCTTAAGGTAGATTTCTTGGCTACTATTTTTGAATGTGTTGACTAGTGTTAACATTCTTACACATCAAACAATCTCAATAATATTGGTAGAAAGATTGTTTTGATATCACAAGTGTGTATTGGAAAGGTTGTTTTTACCCTTGCTCAACTATTTGAGATATGTTAACACCTCTATTGTTTGCAAACCTTGCTAGTAATTGACATGAACTAAAATTTCCCACTGTTTAATCCAAAAACCACTTGATTGATCAACTGAAACATAGAATTTTGGAGTCAAACTTGTCCTTTTTTCACAAAATTGGCATGTTATCATTTGCTCACTGAAGAGATATTGTGCAACATTATTTTTCACAAATTGTGTTGCCTACTTTTACTAAAGTCTATTGCCTTAGTATACAAAAGTCTATCATCTCACCTTGGGCAAACTATCACCTAAAATAAAAGTATCACATGGGTGTTCTAAACTATGTCGCACAATATATTATGCCATCCTAATATTTCTTGAGATTATTTGTTGTCAAAATAGAGTTTGTGTTCTAATTTTTCTAATCTAGGGTCTCATTACTTCCATCCCCTTAGTCTTGGTTGCATATCCATGTGTTAAGAAATTGTGCTAAGTTGAAAAGATGGGTTTAGTCTGTTAGATGTAAATTTTGAAGCATCGCTGATAAATCACTTGTCAAGATCTAGTTGCCATTCTATTTTATCTATTTTCTATTGAGCTTCTTTCTTGCTCACTCGGCTCAAGTCACCAGTGCTATAAATTCTTGAGCATTATTTGACAAGCCATCTATTATACTTTGACAAGTGACTAATTTTGATTGTAAGAGCTTCAAATTTAACTTACTTTTCTTGTCCTATTAAATAAAAACAATTCCTTACATGCCAGTTACAACTAGATTTCAAGTTGGGAGTGGTATTCATACCCCTTTTGTTTTCAAACAATTAGAAACCCCACCTAGACGTCCTTGTGGATAGCCTTGTGTGGAAGACCCTGAGCCTATTGAAACACAAAAAACTAACATTAGGCATAATCTGCTTTATAGTTTTGAAAACTCATTTGGCACACCCTGTGAGACACTTAAGGGTGAGGAAAATTTGGTCACCATGGTGCACCCCAATGAAGTCCAATGTCATTTAGAAGAACAAGCATGTGAAAATCAAAGGATCTTAGAAGCCATGTATGCTAGGGAGAAAGAACATCAACAAGCTGAAAATAGTAACCATACCCACCATGAAGGGAACAAGGGGACTTGCTCTCAAAATCCTTTTGATGGCAATGATAGAAACAACACACCTCCAAGGACTTCTAGAGTCACCTTGGGTGCATGCCCTTCTCATCATGAAAGTGATGAAGTGGTAACTAGTGAGGATGTTATAAAATTCCAACAAGATGGCTTCACTAAAAAATTGATCCTTAGAGCTTTAGAGGAAAATGGAGAGCAATGCTTCCAATACATGGTAAAAAGAGGATGGAAAATCCTCAAGATTTTGATATAGAGCACATAATTCCAAAATGAGAACCCACTAAGACTGAAATCTTAAGGGAAGAAATACAAGAATTGAGGAAACAATTTTCATAGCTACAAACTTCAAAAGAACTACCCAAAACTTCATTTGTTGAATCAATATGTGCTCTTCCATTTGATTGGAGTTTCTACATGCTACCATTTCCTAAGGATATAGAGGTTCCTAAGTATTACAAATACAATGGAAATGGTGATCCTCATGATCATGTGAGGCATTTTTATGCTCTTAGCATGGATTTTATGCATGAAGACACCTTTCTTATGTGATTATTTCCTAAGAGTCTAAGAGGGCAAGCTATGGAATGGTTCACCAAATTGAGTCCTCCTATTAAAACATTTGATGAGTTTGCACAATGTTTTATCTAGCAATACTCCTATAATATTCAACATCCTGTAATAGTGCTAGACTTATGCAACATCAAACAAAAATTGGGAGATCCCTTTTCAACATATTTTCAATGATGGAGATCCTTATACTCTGGATAGCCCCAGTAAGTTCCTGAGGCTGAAAAATCAATAATTTTGTCAATATGCTCATACTGGAATTATACTTTGATCAAAGGAAATAGGTATTCACATCCTTCAATGCCATGGTTGAGAGTGCGTATCACATTGAAGATATTGCTATCAAAAGGGGTGATACTATTATAAACAAAGACAAGAAAAACAATGGAAATGGTAAAGACAAAGGTAAACCTTGGAATAAAAACAATTATGTTGTCAATGATGGAGTAGTGGACACTCCTAAGACCAAGAAACCTACATTTAATCTTTCAACTGCCATCTTTGCCACAAAGCAACAAGAAAATGCAAAACCACAAACACTTGACAAGAGCTCTAAGTATACCAATAAATGACATGTTTACACACCAATGGTTGAGCCCTATGAAGTGGTCTTAAAAACTCTAATTACAAAAAAGTTGATTACTTTACCAGATAATTCCTAACCCTATGACCCACTCGTCAAACTCCTTTGGTGGAGAGAGGATCATATTTGTAGTTATGACTGAAGCAAGGGTCACAATACTAAAAATTGTTTCAAGCTCAAAGATATAATTCAAGATCTTATTGAAGAAGGCAAAGCTATCATAGATGGTCTCACCAAAAATGCTAATCACAAAGATTTTAAACAATCCTTATCAGAATATGCAAAAGTTGAAACCTCTAAAGTCACTAAAAAGAATCATGTTACCAAGATTAGTTATGCCTATGCTAACATAGACAATGTCATAGGCATGCTCGAGCCTATTGAGTATTCGTGCATGGAAAATTCTAATGATGACAACCAATATGTAGATGAACAACCCAAAGTTGTCTTAAAGATGTGCACTATCCCTCAATACCATAATGACTCTAGATCTAAGGTGGTACTCTAGGTGACTAATTCTTTTTCATCACAAAGTGAACCACTTAATGTCATTACTAGGGGGAAATCTGAGGTTTTTCTAGAAGTTTCCCAGGATCCTAAGAATGCTTCATCTTCCAAAAAACCAATCACTTCTAGTATCTCCAACTATGACCTTGTTAGTCAACTACAATGTACCCTGGCTCAAATTTCCATTTTCAAGTTGTTGGAATTATCCCCTTTGCACAAGGATATCCTCAAAAAGGCTTTGCATTCTACCAATGTTCCAATGGATATTGATGTTGAATGATTCCAAGCTATGGTGAATCATATCTCTTCACCTCACTATCTCACCTTTTCTAAAGAAGATGATTAAGCTCTTAGTCATCCCTACAACCTTGCTCTCAATGTTGAAGTCTAAATCTTCCACACTCGCATTCACCAAGTTTTGATAGACAATGGTGCAGGGTTAAACATTATTTCATTGAATGTAATCCAACAGTTGGGCATGTCTAAATTTTCCATTGACCCTAAATGAAAAATCACTATAAAAGCCTATGATGAGGTTGAAAGGTCTTCCAAAGGTCTAATTGTGCTCCCAATTAGAGTCAATTTAGTTGAGAAGAATGTCATTTTTCAAGTCCTAGACATACTACTTGCATACAATTTATTGTTGGGATGACCATGGATTCATGACATGCAAGTCGTACCCTCTATGTACCATCAATGCATCAAGTTCCCTTTTAATGGTAATGAAGTAGTTGTCCCCAATGACAACTCAATGTCTATCAACACACTATCTACTGTTGAAACACTGGTTCCACATAATCACTCTTCTCATGAGAAGACACCATCCTTTACAGAGTGTGAATAGAAATTAAAGATGATGAGCCTTGGCATGGGTGAATACACTTTAGGCTATATTATTGCTCTACTTATTTCCCCTCAATCTTATGGGAAGCCATCTACCAAACAAAAACCTTTTGTGTTTTCTATGACTCTTTTTGGCACCTTTGTGCAGTCTTTAGTTCCCCTAGAAGTAGAAAAAGAAGAATAAGCTATTAAAGATTAGATATATAGGGAAGAGGATGATGAGGAGGACATTACAGTCACCACTCCCATTTCATCTAAACAATATGGAAAATGAAATAAGCTTCTTGTAGACATGGGCTATCAAGGTCATGGGTCCTTAACTAGTAATAAAAAAGACCTAGTTGAACCTTTAAGTCACACTCATTGTCATGATGCTCAAGATACTACTAGCATAGGATTTGGGCTAGAGGATAATATACCATCGTCTACTCAAAATGCATCCATATCTAGTGAATTGGAGGACAATGATTCTCCCTTTATTGTTGCCACTTCACAAGATGAAGACTTTATACCTATAACTTCTCTTCTTTGGGGAGAGGAAATATCCACTACCAATAATGATGTTGAAGCTTCCACCGCTAGACAACTAGAAAAAGAAGAATATGACCCTAAAGATTTAAATAGAGGACAAATTAGACAAAATATTGCTCATCTAATTACTAGAGATTAGAGTATAGACTCTCAAGAGTATGAATGGGAAAGTTTATTATATGCCTCTTGTGAACTCGAGGTTGATGTCATTCACACTTATGCAATCCAACCAAATGTGGTAGATGAGTCTACTATAGGGTCAAATGAGTTTGGCTCAAAAAATACTTTAGTGGGTCATGTTGGTCCCTTTAGGACTATTCCTGATTTGGATACCTTTGTGACATTCACTATAGGCTCAACTTTGCATGTCACTAGAGATGACTCTTTTCGCATCAATAACCTTGAAGCTTTTACCTCACTTTCATCAACATTAGAAATTAGAAATATAGTCTTTCTGAAATGAATATGAGATCACCTATTACCTCAATGCCATTGAACCTATCACTTCTTCCACTAGTGAACTCATGACTCATATGATAGAATTAGATATCAAGTACCTTAGTCATAAAATCAAAAGAAAAAATAAATGGTCAAATGGCAAAAACCACATTGTAGCAGTATCTAAGCCTAGAAATAGTAAAAATAAATATATCTAATGGTGAAAACCTCTTTGATGAACTTGCAAATGAGGTACTTGGTAGTCTACCAAGCTATTTTCAAGATAAACCATCAATTCTCATTGAGCCTATAGAACCAATCAACTTGGGGACAAAGGAATCTCCTAAAATTATTCATGTAGCTCAATCATTATCAACTGAAGAAAAGGA
This sequence comes from Cupressus sempervirens, assembly GCA_028749045.1. Taxonomy (NCBI): domain Eukaryota; kingdom Viridiplantae; phylum Streptophyta; class Pinopsida; order Cupressales; family Cupressaceae; genus Cupressus; species Cupressus sempervirens. The sequence continues at coordinate 293,501,033 of CM053793.1, read as the reverse complement.
ACAATTTGCCCAATTTTTTCAAGACAAAAAGATCAATTTTGCATGGACATACTTAGACATGCCTAGGCTTGAAACAAATATTATCATGCATAATTTGTCTATTTCTCCTGATATTAAGCCTATTAAACAAAAGTTGAGAAAGATGCATCCACATGTAGCCTTGTTGGTGAAGGCAGAATTGGAAAAACTCTTGAGTGCAAATTTTATCTGAGCTATTAACTATGTAGAATGGATTTCCAACATTTTATGTGTATCCAAACATGACAAAACCATTTGAGTTTGTACTAATTTCAAAGACCTTAACAAAGCATGCCCCAATGATGACTTTCCCCTACCAAAGATCAATATGATAGTGGAAATGACTGTGGGTTATGAAATGTACTCCCTTATGGATGGGTTTTCCGGGTATAATCAAATTAAGATAGCTCCAGCTAATCAAGAGAAGATTTCCTTTACATGCATATGGGGTACTTTCTATTGGAATGTCGTGCCTTTTGGGCTCAAGAATGCCGGTGCTACCTATCAAAGAGCAACAACCACCATATTCCATGATATGATGCATAAAAATATGGAAGAATATGTTGATGACACACTAGAAAAATCTAGAAAATGAGATACACATTTTGAAGACCTTAGTTTCATATTGGACCACATTGAACAATTTCAACTTAGGCTAAACCTAAAAAAGTGTGACTTTGGCATCACTTCTAGAAAATTGCTAGGCTACATAATGTCAACAAAAGGTATTGAGGTTGATCTTGAAAAGGTCTAGGCTATGATGGATATGCTTCCTCCAAGAAATATCAATCAGCTTAGAAGTCTACAAGGATGTCTACAATCCATAAGAAGGTTTATTTTTCAATTGGATGATAAAGCTCAACCTTTTAACAAGAATTTGCATAAAGGTTCTACTCATATCTAGAATGACAAGTGTCAACAAAGTCTAGAGCAAATCAAAAGATACTTGGAAAAACCTCTAGTTTTGATGCCACCTATTTCAGGCAAACCTTTGATCTTGTATATCTCAGCTACAACTTCTTCTCTAGGAGCACTATTAGCCCAAAGTGATGAGATTGGTAAAGAATGGTCTATTTATTATATTAGTCAAACTTTTCTTTCTTATGAGATGAAATATACCAGCATCGAGAAAGCCTATCTTGTAGTGGTCTTTGCTTCTCAAAAGCTTTGACATTACATGTTGGCACATACAGTTCACCTAGTTGCTAAAATTGATCCTTTAAAATATTTTTTGAGCAAAGCTACACTCACCAGTCGTCTAGTTAAATGGATGATGAATCTTTCAAAATTTGACATTCAATATGTCGAATGTAAAGCCATCAAAGGACAAGCTATAGCTGACCAATTAGCCAACTTTCAGCTAGAGGATACAACACCCACACAAGCTAAATTTCTAGATGCCTCAATTATGTATATAACTGAGAGAACTTGGAAAATGTTCTTTGATGGGTCTCATACACAAAATGGAGCTAGATCAGGTATCTTTTTTTTTTCCCCTCATGGGTATACAATCCCCAAATCTTACATACTCTTGTTACCTTGTACAAACAACATGGTGGAATATAAGGCCTTAACAAATGGGATCAAGATGGCTCTTGAATGGACAATAATTGAATTACATATCTACGAAGATTCTCAACTTGTTATTAACCAAGTGAATAATGACTATAAAAAAAAGATGACAAGTTGATACCTTACAAAAGGTTGATAGATTCTTTAAGGAACTACTTCACTTTTGTGACATTTTAGCAAATTCCTAGAGTAGAAAACAAGGTTTTTGATGCTATGACCACTCTAGCATCTATTCTCCAACTTTAAGAACATGAATCTTGATTTGAGTTCCTAGTGGAATAATTGCATCATCCCACCTATGATTCCTCTAATAATCAAGTGATCTACACCATTGTAGGTCATGATTCCTCCTACTATGTAGCCATCTTCTCTTACCTGTGTGATCAAATTGTTCCTAAGAACCTCACATGCAACCAAAAGTACCAACTCCTTCACAATTCCTCACATTATATTTTGGTCTTTGGTGACTTGTATAGAAAGGTTCTAGAAGAAGGTTTTTAGAGCTAGACAAGTTCGAAAAGGCACTTTCCAAAGTCCATCATGGCATTTTTGGGGCACATTCTAATGGCCTTGCTCTTGCTAGAAAGCTGCTTAGGGAAGGTTATTACTGGCCAACTATGCAAGCTGATGTTGTTCGCTATGCCAAGTCTTGTCAAAAATTCCAACTCCGTGGTAACTTAATTCATTCTCTTGGACATGAGCTAATTCCTTTTGTGACATATTGGCCATTTCAATAATGGACCTTTGAGTTGTTAAGAAAAATTCACCTAAGTTCATCTAGTGGTCACAAGTTCATCATTATAGCAACTATATATTTCACCAAATGGGTTGAAGAAAACATGTTGCCAGAAGCAAACATGTTTCCCTATTTATACTAAATCACATCATTTGTTAGTATAGTATTCCTTCCTCTATTGTCACTAATAATGGAGGACAATTAAAAAATAAGGACCTCAAGCAACTATGCAAGAAGTTTTGAATCAAACAACACTAGTCTTCCATTTACTACCCTCAAGGGAATGACCAAGCAAAGGCCTCCAATAAAACATTGTTGAAAATCTTGCATCACATAGTTCATAAGTCTAGAAGAGATTGACACCTACAGACAAATACAACATTTTGGGCCTACAGAACTACCGCCCATACTCCTACAAGGGCCACACCCTTTTCTTTAGTCTATGGCTCCAAGGTCATTCTCCCATTACAAGTAGAGATCCCCTCATTGTGAGTCTCCTTACATGGGTTGATAATGGATGAAGACCATAGAGCTATGTGAATATAGGAATTAGAGACTCTTGATGAGTGTCGTAAGGAAACTTTTGATCACATGAGGGCTAATTAAAAGGGCATGTCTACTCAGTATAACAAGAAGGTTCATCCACATGAGTTTCAAGTTGAAGACCTCGTGCTTAGAGAAAATCTAAAAAATCAATTGCATAGAGAGTAGAAGGGAAAGTTTGAACCTAATTGGTTAGGCCCATACATTATTGTAGTAGCATTTGGGTCTGGTGCTTATCAGCTATCTCCTCCTAAAGGTGAAGAACTTGCAAAGCCAATCAATGTCCTACACTTAAAGAAGTTTTATGCTTAAAGGCTTACTACTTAGCTATCTTGTACATATCTATGATCCTAAAAATATAAAAAATGTCCTAATAAAATGATCATCTTAGTGAAAACCTAGCAATAGGTGCTTTGATGTATCACCAAACAAAAAAAATCTCAAAAAATCTCAAAAATTGAAAAAAAGTCCTAATTTTTTTTAAAAAAATTGCCAAGTGGTGAAAACCTAGAAATGGGCACTGCTTGAGACCCTTGCACCTATGTCTATCAATCTCAATGACCCATTTTGCTACACACTTCCTAGCTTGGGATTGTTTCTTGTCCTCATCTCGGGGGCATAACTGCTTAGCCTATTAAGGTATCATTGTGCATTAGGGTTTCTTTGGTAACTCACAAAATAGTGTTTTTCAACACTACCCCCCCCCCCCCCCCCCCCTCCCCAACTTGACATCAAGTTTTTCTCAACACTTTTCAAATAGTTTACCTATAGTCTCTAGTGTTGCAATATTTCTCATTATTAGAATCAAGTCTTGAAGAAATGGCCAAGTGACTTACACACACACACACTTAAACACTTAAATGACTAAGCTATGTTGATCTTTATCTACTTTGTGTGTTGTCTATGATGATTCCTTTTCTATATGTTCCATCCACAATAGTCTTTCAAGGATGTCATGGACTAGAAGACTCGGGGCATGGGGCATGTTTTCTTGATTTCTGCTTGTGGGTATACTTTATTTGTCTATAGTGTTTAAAGCATTCATGCTTGTCCTATTTGACACTTTAACTTATAAATGTATCATCCTTGACTTTTTTTTTTTTGTAAGACCGCACTCGAGGGTTATCCTAGTGCTTATGCCTTGACACAAGTATAATCTTGCTATATTAAACTTAGGGAATCTAACTGCATAGTCATCTTGACCTATTTGTCTTTGATGCATAGGTTAGATTCCCATATTTCTATCTGAAAAAGATCATATTGATATCTTCATAATTATACTAGTGATGATTGTATGATCTTATGATGTCCTTAATAAATTCTCAATGATGAAATAAGAGTTTAAACATTATGCATCCCTTGCTGGTAAACCACTTTGCATGTTAGCTTGCATTATAGGTTCATTTTTTAGCTTAGTCTTGCATTCCTGTATATGAGGAAAGCTCTCTCTTCATCTTTTTTGGACATGTCAACTAATTGCTTTTGCATTTTTCTTCTTTATCATGTCTTCCATCTGCTTGATCTTTTGTCTCATCCTTTTCTATCTTGTCGTCACAAGGGGTTAATCTAAACATCACATTCAATCTATCCAAGTGTCACATATTTTCATAAACAAAGTCTATATCATACACATGAGAGATAAAAACATCATACATAAGAGAGATACATGAGCATATACACATAAGTATCCAAACAATGCATACATGAGAAAAAACTAAAATATCACATAAAAATTGAAAATGTTGAAACATCCATTTGAGACAAGTACACAAAACTACCAATCAAATCCTATATATATATATATATATATATATATATATATATATCAATGTGTCATAGTACATATAAAAATGTGAGATCTAAAATCTAGATATCTATCTTAAAAATACATGACGTACAATCAAAAATGTCATAATCAGCCTATGACTGACTCCCACCCTCTGTAGTAGGTGGTGGCCTTGGTGGTGGAGCTTGTCTCCTATCTGACAGCTATATTGCACCCTTTGATCTACCTATCCACTCTAAGTAATTAGGAAGTCCCTTTCCTAGTGGCACCACACCCCTGTAGGTAGCATAATAATAGGTAGCCCATGCAGCATGATGAGAGGCCTCTCATCTCACTGCATCTCGCTCCCTATGGAGTTCATCCCCCTAAGTCAACTCATCCATCAGCTACTGATGATGTACTACTATAGTGACCTGATTTGCCTATAGCTCTACGTCTAAGACATGAATCTGTGCATCTTGGTCATCATCCCCATGGGTTAGTTGCTTTGCCTGCACCTTCACTCACTCTGCTCGCCCTACTCGCCATCACCTCAGTGGCACCTCCTCCTCCTCCTCCTCCTTAGAGGCCTATGCCCACGTCCTCCTCCTCCTAGAACAAGAAGTCTCTCAAACCTCCACCCACCTACCTCTACCTTCTCCACCTCCTCCTCCACCTCCACCCCCTCCATGTCCCCCTACTATAGGAAATGCATCAGGCTTTGTAAACCAAGGACAAGCGTGTCTCTTCATCTCATACAAATACATTGGATCCACCCCTACATCTAACACATCTAGGAAATAATCCCAAGGATCCCAAACTAGAGTTGCTATCTCCCACGCTATTGTATGGTAATCTAGCATAGGCAGCCAACCCCATGCCTCATAAAAATGGAAATGAGTGTAGGTGGTGGTCTCCACCAATATCACCTATTACTCTGTAAACTACTGCTATATTTAGTTGATCATAAACTGCTCAAAAATCTCTACATGCTTGCCTACCAGTGGCCTACTATACCTCATATAATCTAACTCCTAGGCATCAAACCATCTTTGACACTCTCAGTAAAGTCACCATGTGAAATAAGTCAACTCATCAAAAATATGCTGATAATAAGTAACATCCCCACTATGAGTCTGTGGGATAAATCCTCTATAACCAAAAATGTGTGGTTGGTTCCATTGTCATGGCTGCACCTATGGTTGTATCATAGCAATATGTTCCCATTCCCAAATCTATGCCAACATTGGCTTGCATGCCTAGGAATGACCACTATGGTATACCACCTCATGGAGCTCATGATACATGTCTGCTAGAATAGCCAGTCCCCATGCTATCCTATGAGGTCATCTGATCAGATCCACCACCAATCAACCCCATCCTAGTGGGAAGCCCTTTTGGCCCTTATTTTTCACCAAATATTAGGCTACCAAAGAGCATAACAAACTTGATAGGGGGTATTCAGCACTATACTCATTGATGAACCACTCCTAGCTCAAATGATGGTCCAAGATAGTGATATCCTAGAACAACTATTGCATCACAACTCACCCCTCTATTAGAGTCTAATCATAGTACACCTATGAAATAAACAAGCTTAACATCAGTATCCCTCACATCAATATCAAACCATGAAAAAAGTAACCAAATGTACAACTAACCAGATCACTATAGCATGGCACTCAAAGAATGTGATACACATCCTCTAAAGTAATCAAGGCCTCTCCAGTTGGTAGATGAAAGGTGTTATGCTTGCTATGCCATTGCTCAACCAGTGTAGTCAGAAACCCATGGTTTTCCCATATATGGGGCATCCGAATAACCCATCTCAAACCCATGGCTGCTATCGTAGCATGCTCATCATCTGTCAAATGCTCTAAAACTCGCAGCCCCACCACTTTGGGGGCTCTAATGAGTAATGATGGAAATACCTCCTATAAGCACATAACATGTAAACATTAGTAATGCATGGCCAACATGATCATAATGCAAAAATAATTGAAAAAATGCTCAAAAACAAGTTTTACGATACTTTTTCCGTGCACAGGCGATACAAAATATTTGAAAGATATTATATTATACTTTTTGTAAAGTCGTGTGATACAATTCTGTTGTGTGATATTTCACATCGGTGAAGGCAACAATTGGGTATGGTCCATACGACAAACCTAAAACTACTCGTGCAACACTTTTTCTACTATGCTATATCATGCAATATTTTGTAAAGTACCCATGCAATACTTTTAAAATATCATGCAATATTTTGCATTTAAAACCTAAAAACGTGCAAAAAAACACTTAAAAAGCTCAAAAAATGACAAAAAGAGTAGTCACTTATCGGCACTCGTAGTGTTCTGGCTAGTTGTGCAACTGGCTACGCTTGAAATGATATTGGTGAGTTGGAATGTTTGCCAAAGCCATGATACTCTCTGGGCCACTCACAAGCTCTCACAAAATTACAAAAGACAAATGATTTTGAAAATGACACTTGGGCCCCTTTTATAGCTTCCAACCTCATTTTGACCTAATTTTCAAACTCCTCAAAATTCCACAAAAATTGCACCCCTAGCTAATTTCACCATCCTGGATCCATTTTTGGGATCAAAATCAAAATCTAAGTTCATCTTGATGATCAAAATTGCATTTTAAAATTCTACCTTCTTCTAAGCAGTTAGCTAACATTCTGAGGTCTAATCTCTGAATCATTGCTGGGGCATCTTCATTTCTTCATGTCTTCATCATTTCCTTGCTTCATATCTACTCAAATTCAACATTTCATATCTAAAATCATCTTTCTACTCGACTTGACCTAATTTTATATATTGTATCCTTTATGGTCAACTCTAGTCAAATTGGGGCATTTTATCACTTCTTCATAGTCACTCTTTGGTTCTAATCACCTATCCATCATCTTGGACATTTCTATATTTTGATTTACTCATATCTAGCTTGTTTTTACATCCCCTCACCTCATTTTGATTTCGATCCTAAGGGGGCAGAAATACTCTATCATTGCTTGCTACAACCATTTATTCCTTAGTAGCATTTGTTTGATATTTTCATTTCTCTTGATCTACTTGCTTTGCTAGGTGTTAGAATTATTATTGAATTCTAACATCATCTTTTTCCTACTATTCAATACTACCACTATCAAGTTGTACACTCAGGATGTGTTATCTCTTTCTACATTTCGTTCTTTAGAATCAGACATCTATATCTATCATTGCCTACTTGGCTTCTATTTTCTTTGACATAATGTATTCCGAGATTGATCACACATTATTCAAAGAGGGGAAAATGTAATCACCTAAAAATGGTCATCTAGACTATCAGCCCCCTTCTCAGCATTTTGGCTAATTCAATTAATCATTTACCTAAATTCAATTAAATATTTACCTTGACCAAATTGCTAATAATCAATTAATTTGATTATAACCTATAGTTTGACTATGTTATCCTAAGTTCATTATTTAATTAAAAGAACATGTCCCCTTTTAATTAAATAAAAGACCCCATTCTTATAACCCACTTAAAGTGCACACATAAAGTCCCTTTTCTATTTTTCAATTAAAAGAAAAGGCTTGTGAGACCTTTGTCTTATATGACAAGTCAACTTATATTCTATTGGTTGACTTGTGTGTGCATAGGGATCACTCCTCTTTTTGAATTCCACCATCTTCATCTTGATCTCTACCATTCATACAACTTTAAAAGGGAGAGATTTTTTTCCCTCAAAGGATCCACTCTTGAGTATTGTTATGTTGCAAGTTTTCTATTCAAATTCTTGAGATCTTTGTGGAGAACTTCTATTTCTTCTCTAAATTTCTTTCATCCATGACATTTTGTCATATGGCACTCTAGTTTAGTTGTTTGTTAATGTAGTTCTTTTGTAATAGTTTAGCTCACATAGTGTAATTAGTATGGATGTAACACTTTCATTTTCTTAGCTTAGTTGCATTGTGCATTTCATCTTAGTTTACTCTCATTCTTGCATTGCATACACAAGAGTTCTTTGACACTAGCATTCTTGCTCTTGCTCAAAGAATCTCCCATCTCATGGTTTACTAGCAAGGGCTATGTTTCTAAGGCTCAAATGAGAGCTTTCTTTATGCTCATTTGTATGCCTCTTGCACTCCATGACTAGGGAGCTCTAAGCTGCCATTCAAGCTTTCCAATGTATGGAAAACCTTGGATAGAAGGGTTTAAAGGAGTGCACTTTTTGAGTGTACAACCTCTATCTAAATCATCATTTTATTGATAGTTGCAACAATTTCACTTCTTATTTAATTCTTATCACCTCCCATAAATAGAATAGGCCTTATTTTTTTCCATAGATGGGGTGCTAGTTTACCCATCAATTTCTTTATTTCTTCTTCATCTTATATCTTTCACATAGTTCTTATCATTGATTTTCAAAGTTCCATATCTTCTTCCATAGCTTATACCTTTAATATCTTTAAGCTTCAAGTTATTAAGAATCATATATCTTATAGTAGAGGTATCAATCTGTTCTTTCTCAATATCACCATGCAAGTCATAAAACTTATTCATCTACACAAAGTTCCTTTCATTAACAATGGTTGTGTTAATATTTTCTATCTTTGGTTTCCAAGGTTGCCTTATTTTTCTTGTTGGTTGCTTGGAAAAAATAAATTTCTCTAGCTATTTGTCTTCTTGTTCCTCTACTTCTTCATCACTAGAGTCTTCAATTGTCAATAATGTCTTCTTTCTTTTCTCTGGTTTAGTAGCTTGTTGCCTAACTCTTTTTGACTATCTTTTAGATCCACTTGGTTTTTCAACTGATCCAACAACATATGGGATGCTATGTTCTATAGGAGTTTCTACAATAGATACACCGAATGCTTGGCCAATTGACAGAGGTGTCACATACATTACACCTTGTTCACCAGTTTGTTTCAATCTGGAGATTGTTTATCTAACTGCCTATGATTCTTTTTCTAACATACCAGCCTCAAATAGTGCTTTCTTCATTATAGTTGCAATCTTATTACGAGATTCCTTTTCTAATGATTCTTTGTAGGTTGACTGGGTTATTTTCTCATACGTTCCAAATCTATATGGTGTTTGATCTATATCAGATTTCAACACTAAATCAATATAACCAATAGCTACATCATCACTTAACTCATAACCTAGAGGTTCAAGAAATGTTTTTTGAGGTTTTACTACTTTAATATAATTTAGGTTAGTATCCACCATAAAACATATATCACTCTTAAATCTATCAACAATTGTAAGGGCAATTTTGTATGTCTATTTCATTTCACTCTAAAATGTCCTTACAATTAGATTTTTTTTTTCCAAGATTTTCTCTATTGGATTTTTTCTGCACACATTTATTATCTTGTCCATAGTACATCTTTCACTACTCATAATATCAATAACTGATAGAAATGGAAATCTCTTAAGCATATGAAAGAAAATATGATTAATTAGAGACTAGAATCTAAAAACACCATTCTTAGTTCTCTTAATCTTCTCCAAATTCTCAAGAAGTTGTACTCTCAAAATCTCACTTAAATTTACTTGCTCCTTCACAATGCAAATCTTATTGGTTGCATAGATAAAACCTGCTGAAAAATCATCACTCTTAGAGCTTGCACAAATAGAATATGCAATAATTCTACTTAAGAATCTCACATGATGTTGTCTGATGGTGCTAATCACCATTGCCTTACCATTTTAAATTTCTTTAGTATAGCTTTCAACCTTTTTCTTAACTACTTTCTCACCAATATGTACACTACCTTGTTTGCTAAGACTAGTGACCTCATGAATAAGGTTGGCGAAGATGTCAACTACATCTTCTCCCATCCAAATCTTTCCATTATGAATTCTATTTAATATAATCTAAGTCCAATCTTCAGTATCAAGTTCATGGTAAAAGTGATATCTAATTAAGTCTAAATCCTTTAGATGCTCATATTCAAGCTTATTAGTCATATTATAATTGAAAAAAATTTCCATATCTTTGTTCATAAACTCACTTCCAATAGTTTTAAACTTACTACACAAGTAGCTTCCTACATATTCCAAATAAACTACATTGTCTGGAGTAATTGATAAAGCCAAATTAGGGTTTTCCTTTAGAGTTTCATAGGAACAACCTTTAATTTGGGTCTCTCAACATTCTCAACATTTTGAACTACAAACAATTCATGATTACACTAGATAGAATTTTATCAAAGAATTTTTGTGTGTAAAATGATAAAATACCTTTTTATTTGAATTAGGGTTTTTCTTGAAATCACTTTTCCAATTCGCTTCTAGGTGCTTTAAGCCTATGAGATGGTTGCAATGTGGAAATAAGCAAGTTCAAACTCTATTTATTCAACTAGAACTTGCATTAATTGCATACTTTACTAACTAAAAAAAGTTATTTATTTCACTCTAAAATCAAATATCTACTCAAGATCATTTGTTCAATCTCCAAATGCTATTTGAGGTTCACCATAGCTTCATTTCATCATGAAAATGCTCCACAAAACTTCACTCCATGAGATTTGTTGTAGAAACACATATTTCATCTTCAATCATAGAAGAAACTTTCTCTATTATACCAGTAACATTTACTTATGTCATAACTTGTTTATATAAGCTCCAAAATGCAAGTGAGCTTAACTAAAATCCAAACTCATTAAGATACATCTTTTCTAAATCTCACTACTCATAGCTCGATCTCTAAATGAAGTTTCCAATTCTAGTGATGTGAACAAGCTTAATTTAACTTGATTGAATCAAACTCGATTGCTGATTTTGATTTTCCTATCTCAACATTATCTAAGTTTTCCTCTTAAATATATAATCCTTTTACAAATGCCTCATTAAGTTCTTCTCGAAGTTCACTAACTATATTTTTTTTATCTTCATTGTCTTTCTTAGTTTTAGAGTTACTTTCATGATTCCTTATGTCATTTCCAAATTTTTTTCCATTGTTGCTCTATTTCAGAAGTTTCTTCCATGATTCCTTCTATCATTTCTAAAGTTCCTTCCATTGTTGCTTATGCCCATTCTATAGTCCTTTGTTGTATGTCCATATTTGTTGCATAACTAACATGTTGAGGTTTTTCTTCTAGGATTATGTTGATGAATAGGTGCTTGAAAATTATGGGTTAAGTGTCCAAATTTGTTACACTTATAACACACAATCTGATTCCTTTCTTCATAAGGTCTACTTCTCTTGATTTCCTTTCATTAGATTTTCTTCTATCTACAAGTTTAGTGTTTCCAGACATTCTACTATTTCTTCTATCAATATCATGTTTATGTTTTCTACAACCAATTACATTATGACCAATACCATGACAATAATGATAGTTAAATTTTGTAACATTATTAAATGACTTATTTGTACAATCTCTTTTCATATGACATATTTCATTACATGAAAAATACTTACCTCTAAATTCATACATGGTTTCGTTAGAAGATACCACTTGCTTAGGTTCATCCAACTTCTCTGTTTCCTTCTCTTGTCCAACTTCTTTGGATTTATCAGAAGACTAACTGGATTCAATCTTATCATCAAACTTATCTTTCTCTTTTGGATGTGATTTTCTTTCAGGTTTCTTTGCAGACATGTTAAATAGATAACCAAGACTAGTCTTATCATAGGTAGGTCTTTGTATTAACTTTGATTCATCAAGGTTTTCTATGCTAATGTAAATTTTTTCAAGCTATAGCCTACACTAAGTTAATTCACCTTTCACAATAGTGTTATACTTCTGAAGTTCTTCATGATCCTCTTTCAATGTTTCAAATTTAGATGTCTTCTTTGCTAGATTCACTCTAAGATCTGAATTTTTGGTCTTCAAATGAGATTCAACTTTGCTAGGATCATTCTTCAAACTCAACTTTAGATTGGTACTCTTCAATTCATGCTTTGAGATCTTGCACTCGATTTTTAGTTTTGAATATTTATCATCACCAATTTGAGATTTAGTAGATCTAGGTTTGGATTTGAGCTATTCAATATTGTCCTTCAATTTTCCAATGTATACTTTGGAGTCTTCATATCTATCTTTCAATTTATCTCTTTCTTTAATAAAGAGATCAATTTGTTCAAGTGCCTCTTCAAGGTTCTTCATCAATTGTTCCATATCCATAGGGATCTTACTCAAGCTATTAAGCCTCTTCTAAGTAACTATGCTCTGATACCAATTGTTAGAAATAGGGAATATTGAGAGGGTAGTGAATCAATATTCTACAGACTTTTGTCACCAACTGGATATTATAAATTACTTTGAACCATGCATAAGAAAGTAAACAAGTAATGTTGAATAGTAATAATAGCCATGCATAGTGAGAACTCATAACACCATATTCTGTAAACTAGGGAAACCATGGCCAAGGGGAAAACCTAGTGGGGATGATACCCACTAGATGATGTAATAATATAAATGTTCCTTGTTAGAAGATGGACCCTATTAGGAGTCTATGAAAGCATTCAGTACATAGGAGTCCCTATTAAGAGATTCAAAATCCCTGTTAGGGGATTCCAACCCAATTAGGAGTTATAGTATAATGGATACAAGAAGAGCTCACTACCCAAACATGCACTTCCAATTACAAGAAGAGCTCACTACCCAAACAAGTAATTAATCCTCAAGTATATAGATGCTGTAAATTCTTCAATTGATCTTTGACCTCAGCTCAATCTTGGATCATGAAAATAGGTTCTCAAAAATTTGCATATATCACTTCACAAGGTTTTCATATAACTTTTCATATTACAATGCACATTTTCTTCACAAATGACTTCGCAAGATGTCTTCGCATAAATACCATGCCTTTTCACAAATTGATGTTGGGTCAGCTAAGACCACAATGTACTTTTCCAACTTAGAGTAAACATCTAAGATGTCATCCCTAATTGGTCAAGTAAATATTTTGTAAACAAAATAAGTCCTTTACCTTTAATTCCATTGTTTTGTTCACTGATAAATCATGAATATCTCTTTTCTATACTATCCATACTGATGTCCAAGGTTATACACATCATCATTGATGAGCCTATAAAATGACATATTTGTATTCATCTACTATAACACTTTACCCCATGGTTTCAATATATTCCCAAGCCATTTCCATACATTAACTTGATTTATGAAGCATTACCTGTGATAAATGATTTATTGATCAACATTTGTATGTGTAGCTAGTTAATGTTAAATTATGATAATTTATTGTGATAAATGGTTATTATTGAAGTGACAATCATCGATCATCATTTGATCAACAATATTGAGTGATTCCAACTATTACTACGTTCACTTAAAATACATCAAACCCAGTGATCCAATTTAGCATCCACCTTTTCTTACACATTGTACCTTTGGTGAATTAGAAAAAATCATTTGGCATATTATCCAACTCAGTGTCATCTGGCAACTCATGACACAACTGACCCCACCAAGTCCACGTGTCACAACCTTGCTTCCCCTCTATGGTTAAATTGTGTGCACTTTTAAAATGTCAGGAATCAACAGCAGTCAATCATCATTTTATTGACAGTTTTGAGTTTTGATCTGAGCTCATAAAGCTTTTAAGTGTGTGACCTGGCAATCAAGTTGATCGCACAATCGAAGCTTATCAAAAGACAACAACATTTTATAGCGTAACCTGGTGAAGCAGCAAAGTTTTCTTGGTCACTGAGTCACATCAATTAAGCACTCAACTGCCTTTTAGCCCACAACTGAGTGAAATAGTTAGTAAAGCCTCAATCTTGTGGTCACTTGAATGAGAAAAGTATAATGAACCTTCATAGCGACTAGGGAACCTTCACAGAAGTATAATGGGCTAGTTATTCTCAAACTAATGATTCTAAATTAATGGAAAACTTGATTGTCAAAAGAGTAGCGGATACTCCAAATGAAGGGGTAGCAGAATTAAATGTTGAAACAACCACTCTTACCTTAGCCACTACCAGGAAAGAGAAAAGGTTTATACAAGAGCTACAGGAGAAATATGAATAAGTCTTAGACACCTACAATAAGGAAGTCCAAAAGAGGATTAACCTTGAAAATAAAATGATAAGACATAAAGGACAGTCTAGATGACACACTTTTTAATAGGTTGATGGTAGAATATTCCTCAGCAAATCATTTTTTACCAAAAGAAGTTGAAGAAATGGATGTGAACCAGGATGAGGTAGAAATAATTGATGCACCAATTCGAACAAAAGAAAGAAAAAGGGAGCAACCAACTATAACATTTGACATGGGTACTCAAACTAGTGATGTGGCACAAGAACAACCAATTATAGTAGTGGATGTGGCTATTCAAACTAATGATCTGGAAGAATAGAAATCAATTGTAATCAATAATCAAATATCAAAGCATGACACATCACGTGCAATCCATTATAAGAAAATATTTCACCTTTATAAATATAAATTGTATGCAATATATATTAGACAAATTAATCACAAAAAAATAGATTTATGTAAATAATAAACTATGAATTAATAAATTTAACTAAAAAATTAAAATCAAAATATAATTTAATAATTGCATCTATCTATCTATCTATCTATCTATCTATCTATCTATCTATCTATCTATCTATCTATCTATCTATCTATATATATATATATATATATATATATATATATATATATATATATATATATATATATATATATATATATATATATATATATATATATATATATATATATACACACACCCAAACTGTCAAGTAAAACAATTCAAGAGCTCTATATTAGAGATACAATATATACTCAAGAAATAGGAAAGCTTACTTCCACTAAATTTATCGTCCTCTAAAATTATAAAACCTTTTTTTTCTTTGACATATTGAAATTAATTCAGCCTAAACATAAGACTATTAAATCCAATCTTAATATAGTTATATTTGTTTTCTTGTTATTATTAAATAGTGATAAAATATTATTTTATTCAACCTAAAGATAAGACAATTAAATCCAATCTTAATTTCGTTATATTTGTTTTCTTATTATTATTAAATAGGCATAATATTTACATGCCTATCATTTCTTTTCCCATCTAGATATGGCTTGTTATGAGCAAACACAGAGCATATGAAGTGGAGCCAATTTATTCTTTCTCCCTATCTAAGATTAGTTTGTTCTTATTATTGCTCTTTATTTTTTACCAAGGAAGATTCTTTTCATTTAGTTTAACAAACAATTCTTCTAAATTTAAAATAGCCAAAATACCCCTAATTTGACGGCCCCACAAGTAAATTTATCTTCTAGGAAAATTAGTTTCTCCTATAAATACAATGAGTGGGGTTCATGCTCTTCAATTTATTTCTCTGTTTGGATCTACTTGAAATAATCAAAATTTACTACACTGCAATGGCTCACAAGGGTTAATCCTTAGAAGCATGAGATCAATTGTCTACATCTTTTCCATTTTGTACCTTCACTTGGTTAGGTAATTCAATGTATTGGTGAGAAAAGGGATTGTTTTTGTTGGTAACGAGAAGGAACTAAAAGGGATTTTAGTACAAAAACTTTAGAGTGGAAGAAGGTGGTGAATTATCTTGTTGTGGATGAAGCCATTAACGATGATAACTCAATGGTTTTCCTACAGTCAGAAACCATGGAAAAGTTGCAATTGTTCCATGGTGATATAATTCTTATTTAGGTATTTTCATTGGCTCTTTTCCCTTTGTGAGGTTAGGGTATTTGTGTTTGGGATTAGGCGCTTAGGATTTTTAATTATTTTTTACTTTTCCCTTCGATCTCTCATTGACATCGTATTGCAAGGAAAGAAAAGGAAGGTTACGATCTATATTTCCCTAGATGATGAGACTTGCGAAGAACCTAAGATTAGAATGAACAAGGTTGTGCAATCAAATTTGAGGATTTGTTTGGGAGACGGTGTTTCCGTTCACCAATGCCCTAATATTAAGTAGAACAAGTGTGTGCAAATTCTTCCCATTGATGATACCATTGAGAATACAAATGGATCTTGAATGACAATTCTATCATATCTTCAGTTATTCCTGAGTTTATATCAGTAATATATTAGTTTCAAATAATATTAATACCATTATGCAATTTTGAGAATACAAATAAAACTTGAATGACAATTCTGTCATATCTTGAGTTATTCCTAAGTTTATATCAGTAATGTATTAGTAAAGTATTGAAACAAGCTACGACATGGCGAAACTAGCTAAAAGGCACTTGTTCACATGGTCGCACAATTAATAAATGTAATACATGATGAGACCATGACCATGCAATGCAGTCAGATTGAAAGCAAAATGTAAAGGGTCGTGTAGTCATAATGTTAAAGAAATAGTAGTAAATATAAACTACAAAGTGGCAACTAGGTTAAAAGAGCATAAAATATCCTTTGCTCGCATGGTCATAAAGAAAAATTATTATCAAATAAGCCAAGCTACGACCTGAAAAAATCTTAAGGTTAAACTATATATAGTGTCTTGATCGCATAGTCGCGGAAATAAAAACTTAAAAGTGAGAAAGGTGTGTGAAGCTGCAATTTCATGGTTGCTAGGGATATTCACATGATTGCAAATGGTAAGTGTAAATGTGAATAAAATGAAGCAACTATTAGAATTCTTTTAGAATAATTGAGAGGGGGAGTGAATTAGTTATTCAAGGTCCAAAATGCCCTATTAATACCTTTTTAATGAATCCATACCCTTTTCATCTGTTCAAATTTAAATCAGTCATATAAGCAAATTACTATAAATCAACATGCAAAGATAAAACATTCAATATCAACACATAACATAATGATTTACGTGGAAACCCAATTTGGGAAAAACCACCAGTAACATGCTACTTGATTCTCACTCTTTTGAAGTGATGCCCTGTTAAAGGCTTACAACACACTGTTAAATGTGACCTTGTTAGAGGATTTCACCAAACTATTAGGAATGGGCCTGGTTAAAGGCCTTTAGAACATTCACTAGGAATGCCACCCTATTAAAGGATTTATCTAATGGCTATTAAACCAACCTAAGTCCATAGGATTTATCTTACTGTTACAATTGCTAGAAAGTAACGATATTGGTCTTTTGATCTGACATAACTTACAACATACTTTGCAGATTTTAGATCACTCTTTCAGTTCAATCCTTATGCTTGGCTTCAATCACTTCAGCTCTGATTGCTTGTTTCCCTCTCAAGCTTTGTCTCCTTGAGTCTTATTACTCATTCTACCAATGCAATCATTCTTGTGGTCATCTATTAAACAGAGTTCCTGTGCTTTCTTCTCCTTAGCACATTCTACAACACTTCATGCTTTTATGCTTGACCATGGCTCTCTCTCTCACTATCCCCTCTTTTCCACACTTTTTTTTTATTAACTTATGTCTTCTTATATAGAAGTCTGATTTGCCTTTTGCCACTCAATTTTTCCTTTCCAATCTTAGGGTTTCAAAATGGATTAGGTAGGATACAATGTATCTACCCCATATCTTGTTCTCTTCTAGAAAATTTGCCAGTTGTATCTTAAAAACGTTCTACATGGTGTTCTATGCCACCAACTCATCATTATTATCTTCCTTTTAATTCACAAATTTCTAGATAACAACTTTATCGGCTTAGATCTGACGAATCTTCGATTTCCAAAATAATGCAGCAACTCAGCATTATTGAGTTACTGGTGCTCGGCACCTTTGTGTTACTCGGCATTATTGAGTTACTGGTGCTCAGCACCTTTGTGTTACTTGGCATTATTGAGTTACTAGTGCTCGGCACCTCTGTGTTACTTAGCACCTATACCTACTCGGCACTTGGTTTTGCTCGGCACTTGGTTTTGCTTGGCACTTGATTCTTCTCAGCACTTGATTCTACTTGGCACTTGGTTTTGCTCGGCACTTGATTCTACTCGGCACCTGAACTTTCTTGGCACTTTAACTAGGAATTTTCTCGACTCTTACTAGCTTGCTCAGCTCCTTCTCTCTAAGGAACTTAGTTTGAGCTTTACAAAAGACTTAGCTAAAACCTTAGATCTTTGATATGTTTCAGTGTGCTCATTCTTTGTATCTTTTAGTATGTCATCCAATACTTCTTTGTATCTTTTAGTATGTCATCCAATACACTATTTCATTAATGGCTTGACTAATCCTTGTACTTCATTACAACATCATAACTTCAACCTTTCTCTAGATGTTCTAGTTACATCTTATTGATTGACTCCACCTTGACAATCAACTAATTGATAGTATTTGGATCACTAAAGCAATTGTCATCCCTGCAAGTAGCTAGTTTGACATCAATGACAAAACAATGATTGAGGACATTCTTTACCAGTTCCATAAATTATTCCAACAACTTTTCTTATGATCATTTCAATCATTTCCAATAGCAACTTCATGATTAAGGTTAAAGAAAGATCAAACCTTTAAGGCACCTAGTCGTATAGTTAGCAACCAAAAATTTTAGATAGACTGCAAAGTGGAAAAAAGGGTTTGAAGCTATGGTCATCTAGTCATTGGTGTTTAAGTGCTAAGGTAGAAAATGACTACAGAATGGTGAACAAAGGGAGTTGTTGGGTCACAAGGATGGTTTTGAATGCAAAAATGATTATTAAGGAGCCTCATTATGCCTTAAAAGTGATGCTTTGTCAAAAGTGCATAAAAATTTAGGAAGGCTGGCAGTATAAGTAGATTTTGGCACTTTTATAGAAATTGAGATTTGGTCATGCACGCTAACATAAATAGACATAAATGCTCACTCTGCCACATTTTTTCTCAATTAATAGGTTGGTTTAATGGTATTTTGAGTTATGGTCTTTTGTACAATCCAAAGATAGAACTATTAGCACTAAGAGATTTCTACAATTTGCAGAGAGTTGTAGAGATAACAGAAGTTTGATATTGACAGAATTTTTTTGTAAGAATTTGATTGCAAAATCATGGCACAAGAAGAAGGCAAGATAATAGCTTAGATTGACATGGAAGACTCTTCTAAAGATATTGAACAAGCAAAACCAAAGCTGGCAACCCTATATGTAGAGGAGTGGGTATATTTCCTTTCAAGGTCTTCTCATGTTCAAACCTTGAATGCACATGTTTTCAAAGATGCACACCCTTTTTGCAGAGATGCCATTATACCTAATACAAATGGAAATGAGCTTTTCTGGTATTTCTATCATAATAGGTTTACAAAGTCATGCAAGTCATGGATTAGGAATATGGAAAAATTGATAATGCCAGAAGTAATAGTGGATGTTGATCTGATAAAGTCATTGATAAAATCCTATAATCCAACAACTAAAGCTTTCCATAGGAAGGATATGAGTATCTTATGCAGATTGGATAGGGAGACTTTCATTGATGTCTTTGACCTAGGAGGACCTATGACAAAGGCAATTGAAAAGGAGAAGATGAATGAAACTTTTAAAAATCCTAAGAGTTTCTTTATTGGAAAATTCATGGAGAGGTACATTCCCAAATCAAAGCTAGAGAAGGGTGAGATGCCAAAGAAGGTAGGAAACCTGATGCCACTAGAGTTTTTCTACAAATATTTTAGGTATGCTATTTTTGGGATAAATAAGGTGATAGGAATTGATGGCACAAATAATGCCTCGGGCTACATATATATATATATATCATTGCTTTGGATATTCAAGATCCAAATCATAATGTTGGGTATGATTTTGTGGAGTATATCATCAATAGGATGCATGATGAAATTGTTGTGGCTCAGAATGGAGAACTTGGGAACTTCAAATTCTTTCATTACTTGTTGTTGATGAAAATCATTTTCTACAAGAACATAGGGTATATCAGTCTGGACTTCATTGAAGCCACTAAAGAGAATGGAGAGAACTTTCTCGTGCAGATGTGGACTCACTTTTGGCAAAGGTTTTATCCATATGCCAATGCTATTGCTTTTTATAATGATTTTATTTTTCCTATTACAAACATGTTAGTAGATATCACTGAAAGAGTACCTAGAGGGGTAAGGATGCTAATAAGACCACCTGCATGCCCAGATGGGGATAGGGTACTAAGTCATGATTTAGGTAGTTTGTTTCTCTTTGAAAAAATTTCAATTATAAGGGTTTTTGGGTGTCCATATACCCCTCATGTATTACCAAAATATATCCCTAAAAGGTTAGGCCAATTATAATTCTTTTGGCAAATGTTGATGATGAATAAAGAATATTTAGGTCCTATTGTTAAGAAAGGCTCTTTTGTAGCAAGGAATACAAAGGTAGGTGATTTTCTAATAGGAAAGAGATAGATCAGTGCATGGGAGAGTTCAAGCTTCCCTTAGCCCCTACTAGGACCTATGGTCCAAATGATTTGTTGAGGCATGCTCCTAAACAGATGAGAAAGTACTCCCTCCGTAGAAGCAAAGCAAATTAGAAAGAGGACTACATAATTAACTATTTAGAAACAAAGGTTTGGAGGGATAGAACCCAAAGATAGAGTAAGATAATGAAAATTGAAGAAGCCATGAAGGTATTTGATCCATCATTTCAAGGTTTCTACCATGAGGCAACATACTTAGACAAATATAATAGGTTCCTTGACAATTTTAATCAAATAATGGCACAGGTGCCTTCTGAAATCAGAGACAGGGCAGAGCCTCAATCCCCTCAACAAAAGGATGTCATAACCATTGAGGTTGATGATGATCAGCCAGAAAGTTCCTCATGGGCACAAGATAGGAAGAAACAAAAAATGATTGAGATCCTTGACAAGGTCAGAGGAAAGGCACTTCAAATTTTGCCTAAGGGATCCAAATTTTTTGACACCATAAGACATGATTTCTTACTGAAGCAAGCAGGGGAGAATGAGAAGATCCCAAATAAAACTAAATTGTAGATTTAGATGCTAGATGAGTGAATCTTTCAAGCTCAAGAGTTCATGAAGGATGATGAATTCAAGACATTCTTATACAAGGTAAAGCAAAGTGAGCTTACCTTACAACTGCAACCAGGAGATTGCCCTAAGAAGATTGTAGAGCTGGTACAAAGGTTGCGGGAATATGATCCTAGTAGTGAGGTCCTCATAGTAGAAGAAGCTAGAGAGCTTATAACAAGAAGTGGGATGCTTCTCTTTCCAGGATGGGAGATGAGTTCATCTTTCATGCTAGACTAGATCAGAAGACAAGACAAGTCAATCACTTTTGAAGAGACCAATATTGCTAGTGAGTTGCAAGGGTCTAGATTAAACATTGATAGTAAGACAATGGCTATATGGAACATGGCTCCTAAGGGAAATAAGCCAACCCTCATGGAGATAAAGGATTCTCCCCAAGGCAATGTAATATTTTGGAATGTCACTATTATATCCATTAATTAAATCCATGATCTGCAGAACACAACATCTTTGATGGGGAAGAGAAAAATGGATATGCTAGACCAACAGTTGTATAAAACATACAACATACCCATTAATGTGAGGAAGAAGTATCAAGAAGAAATAAAGATGAGTTATCTCCTAGAACAGAGGGTGGTTGCCTTAGAAGAAGAGAGAAGAAGCCTTAGAATTGTTACAAGGCCCATCACAAATGTGAGAGACTAGGAAACCCAAACATAACTTGATGTAGCAAATAAAGGAGAGGGTTAGCAAATGGATATAGATGAATGGGATGGTGGCAAAGAAGTAGAGATCAAGATAATTAAGAGCTTGATGATGCACAAGATAGGTGCCCTACAAATTGTATCACAAAATATGCATAGAAGCTATATTTCTCTGCAAGGAGCTAAATTCCAATGCTCAAAAGTATTAGCCCTTCTATCCCCTTTATTCACAACATGGGGACCATATACACAATTCTTTGATAGCTTGGTTCACCTATTACCCCAAAAGAAGGAATTACCTAAGGCAGTAATTATTAATGCAAGAAAGATGATTAATAGGGTGAAAGAATTGCATGGGTTTTTCTCATGATAAATGCAATTAATAGAAGGTAAGATGAAGACAATTTCCATGGGAATTCCAAATTGTATTCCTACTATTCTAGATGCTAATGGTTTTATAAAGGAATGTCAGGAATGGTCTTCCTCTTTTGAGGATATTTTGAGACATCCACGATTTGTGGCCTATTGCAATAATGACATAGATGTAACAGTTGTCTATGACATGATTGACTTTCTATTTAGAATTGAGTCAAACATGAGCAAGGTTACTAGAGAATTGAAAGTAATAACTAATACTAAATGGAATAAATACCTTGAAGAGTTGGATGTAGCTAGGGATGCCACATGGCCAGATTGGATACTAATATTGCCATCTGGGAAGTCATTGTTGATATAAAGGTTATACCATTTGTTGACAACAACTAGACAATGCAGGAATACAATTAGAGGTAAAAGAAACAAGAGAAAGGAAAGTAAAGTGATAGGAGCATGAAGACTAACAAAATTTGCAAGGATACTTGCTTAAAGTGCCAACTGCCAATTTTTGTAACTGCATCCAAATTTTTGAATAAGTACAAAGAATGTGTGTCATGTAATAGAAGTTTTTGACATCTGTCCTCCCATCTGAAGCTTGTTGCAATCCTCTATATAAGGATTTATAGGATATGGAATGAGGGTCTAAAGTCTGTATAATTTAGTGCTTTTTCTATTCAAAATCAGTCCAAATTTTGTCAATCATATGTTGTATTCAACTTTTTAAATCTAAGGATACAATGAATATTAAATGATTCAGTTATAGACCCTTATTGGGGGAACTTCCAAATTTAATTTGAGTCTATATGTACTTCATTTATGCTATTACTATTTATAGTTCTACATTCTAAGTATTGGAAATCATGGAACAGATTTTTCAATACAACCCTACTTTTCTCAATGGTTATTTTCTTCAAATAGTTTTTTTTTAATTGAGAGATATGAATGCTAACCTGAGGGATATAAAAAGGATTGAGAAATATTCTTTAGAGAAAATAATCAAAACTATTACAAAGAAAGAACAAGCTACTATATTTGTACTTATTTTATGTAGTTCTTGTATTTGCACCAACTATAAATAAAATGAAACAATTGACTAGAATAAATTTCATAGTGATCTGCTCATCAAAATTTAATGTAGTGGTTGAGTACTACTATATTTTTACTTTTTTATGTGGATCTTGTATTTGCACCAACTATAAATAAAATGAAACCCTTATCAAAACAATTGAACAAAGTAAAGTTCATACTAATCTACTCACCGTTATTGTCATTTGATTATGGCCAACAACCACATCCTGCATGTAAAACTGTTATTTTAGTGTCAGCCCTAGATCCAACTACAAGACCCAAAATGACGCAAGTAGTAAATTTTTTGAATGAAATTGATTAATTAATGAAGGTATGTTAGTTTGAGCTTTACTTAGTTTCAAGAATACTTTAATATTCTCTACTTAACAAGGCCAACCACATGAAGGTGGAAGCTCATCTGGCCTCACCCCCACCCTAACATCAATCTAAAGTCCCCATTATCATCTAATTACATACTTCATTCATTCATTCATCCATTTATGAACTATAACATTCAATCAATACAATCACACAACATTCAATCAAAGAGAATTTTTTTAAAAATTATTTCTTCTTTTTATTTTTCTTAGCTCTCTTAAGGTAGAGGCTGATAGGATCATCAATATCTTTCTCATTCTCCTCCTCTTGTGGCACATGAAATATCAAATTATGATGTGTCCTCCTATTTTGAGGAGCAAGAGGTCACTATACTAAAGGGGGCTCTGTTGCAATAACAAGTAAATGGGTTAAATTGGCATACTCTTTTTCTTTTTCTAACTGTTACAAGTATTTAATTAACTAGTAGAACATAAAATTCATTTTTATTACCTGGAAATGCCACATCATGAACACTAACATCTTGACTTGTTGCCACCTCATCATGCTGAACACTTGGAACATGCTCCACTCCTTCACCATGATGTTCAACATGCTCTAATATATTCAAAAAAAGGTTACACGTGAACTTGCAATTGAAGATGTTAAATTGTATTCATAATTGTGTAATTAATTTCCAATAGCAAATTAATACCTCCACTACCATGATGCACATCATGGCCTTCATCACGCGTAGGTTTTATGATGGAATATGAAGGCTACAGTGAAATTTTATGTGCATTGTTATGCAGTCAATTTATATTGGAAACTAACACCAAAAAAGAAATTTCTCAACTATTTAATTTGATTTACATTTCATTTGACCAATTTACCTATATCTCATTTGGTGCACCAGATTCTTGGGTATGGCTTTTGGATTCTTGGCATCAGTGTGCAGCCATGACTCTATAGCCTTCCCTCAAGGCAATTTTTTTATCTTCATCTGTGGGCTCTACATTGAATTTTGTCCTGTATTTTTTGCTTAATATCATCAATTTTGCATGTATGATTTGATTAAACAAAAAAATTTATAATATTATATGAAAAAAAAAATTATATGAAATTCCATTACTGCTACTTACAAGTTGAGACTAAATATTTATATAGCCACCAGAGCCAAGTTTATGTTGGCCAACCTTTTCTAGTCTCATTTTTGTAGCTACTGATGTGTCCTGCAGTTTATGGATAGTTTGAAATATGTTAGATTATATATTAACAAAGATCACTAATTAGTGCATGATTACATTCTACTCAATACTATTATGAAATACCTTATTTTGCCTTTTTTTGGTTCATTTATTTTACCATGTAGCCTTTTCTCTTTTGCATCTTCTATTATTTCATTCCACTCCATCAGTGGAATTATAGGAGGATGGTCATAATTCGGGTTATCCTTTAGACCCCTTCTATATTGTTCCCTCATAGTCTTTATATGTCTAGATTCTCTTTTGAGAAGTAGGGCAATGTCAAAAATGTTTTTTTTCCAAAAAGGTCCTCAAAATATGTAATGCGCTGGTTTTTTAATCCAAGACTCTATTCATTCCACCTTTTAAAAAAAAATTTGTTAGATCAATAATTTTAATATAGTACAATAAATGAAGAAAATAAAAATATTGTAGCAATGATATGAAACTACATACCTTTTACGTATGGTGGGTTCAAATAGCTTCAATGTCATTTGAAAAAGATGATCATAGAAAACATCATTACCTACAAAAACATCATGGGATTATTAGTCCAAAACAAGTTATGTAAAAATAAACTACAATTACAATGTAAACAATAATAATTTTAAATTACATGGAAGCTTTCATAATTTTAACGAAAATATAGTTTTCTTGTTCAGCAACAATGCCCTTGCAAATGAACCAGTACTAGTCACATAGGTTGCTCTAGGAAATGGTTCAGCTTCAGTAGTATTGTTCTATGTTGTTGTATCAACTGTAGGTCTATCTATTAGTGCACAAAATAGGTCCATGAGTATAAAATCCACACAAAAAAAATGCATGATTAGCACATTACAAAATATAGAAAACAAGGTTTTACCAGTTGTACTTGGTGTAGTCAAAGATGTTTGCAAGCTCCTTGTTGCTGACAATGCACTCAACAATATTGGAGCAACAACCAAAGGAGGCATCCAAACTTCATCATGAGCTGAAGAATACATTTTTAGCAAAGACATATTCAATGGATAAAGATCAAACAGGATAATAGCTAGAAGCATCCAAAAATAAAAGTTAAGTGTTATAATATTGATGAAAACAAACAATGTTGCACTAGTAGGGTCACAATCTTATGTTATTGCTCATATTGTTTCATAATGTGTACAACCATTGTATTCTTTCTTCTCATAGGAATACGATAAAGTTTAATTCAAAAGAAAGTGTAATAATACTATAATTTTTCAATAATGTTGAATATATTGATAAAATATATATACCGAGTTGGCATATATCTAACCAGTTCAAATTGAGACCCAAGTATGGAATAGCACTCAGTCATAACTGAATCTACCTTAAACAAACTCAATAGTGTAATAATACTATAATTTTTAGTAATGTTGTAAAGAGGAAGTGTTACTTATATGAAGGTTGTGTGCTACAACCCCCACCATGTTGACCACACGGTCTCGCAAGTGTCACAAGAGCCTATAGAAGAACACATAATATTTTAGATCATGATCCATAAGATACTATAAAATATAAACATCTATTGAACTTCTATTATTTCTTAAGATTAATTACTACTTACCTTCAAAGAATTGACTTTAAGTATCAATTCTTATATCAGTGCCTTTGTCTCGATTAGGCTTCTCTCGAGGATAATGTTAATAATTTCATCACTATATCTTTGTATGAGTTGGTGGGCCATGAATATGGAGTCAACACTACGAGTGATGTCACCTAGAAATGATGCCTGTGTTTCAAATCATGTTTGATCTTATGTCATTTTCACTTTTTCCTATCAATAAGTATCAAGTTGTGACATCAATATTAGTAAAATTCCATCAAAATAACTCCAAAGCCATAAAGAAAAGAAAATAATAATACAACATTTGTTTCTATATAATTTGTACAATTACGATAATTAAGGTTTACCTTCCCTGAAGAAGGTGAGTGACTTGGTACATCCCCGCCTATGCCTTATGGTGTATCCATGTCACCCTGTTAAAAAAATTAGTAATTCTTAGCAATCAACAGAAAAATGAAAGTAATAGACTTAACAAAAAAAATTATTAATAAAATAATAGATTGTATATTCGAGTCAATATTAATTAAAGGCAATTGGTTTAAATGTTAAACTTACCAATCCCATGATAGGAAAAAAAATTTGTATCTACATGAAATATTAGTTAGCAAGCATGTTAAGGTTATCACCTTATGTATTTCTCAAATGATCATCATAATCACCCATCAATTACAACCATTACAAGAGGTATTGATTAGGAAGATTGAAAATCAAAGGAAAAATTTTGTCACACCATTCAAGTGTTCCCATGTTCACATCAAACAACATAAATGTAGCCATAGTTGTGTGTATGTGTGTACATATGTATGTAGTATCCTATCAGCAAATAGACAATTACATTATCAACAATCAATATGATACTGTCTTTATCACCACATATGGAAGATTAATCAAATAATGACAAGTGAAGCAAACAAACTAATCAGTAGTGATTATTCATAACTATGCAAAGACAATGATTAACCATGAAATGCCCATTTATGAAAAAGAAAGGTGCTATCCCAACCTATGGGTGCATGTATCCAATAACAATGAGATCTATTATAAGAATCAATTCCATTCTCAAAGACATTATTGAGTATTTCTTATCATCTATTAATCCTTATTAGATTTCTCAAGGGAGTCATTAATCATCATCTTCATCCATGTCATCATCATCATCACCATCATCGTACTTGTCATTGTGACCATCATCATTACCACCACCATCTTCATCGCCATCATCATCATCTTCATCACCATTATCATGACCATCATCGTCATCATGACCACCATCGCCTTGATCATCACCATTTTCATCAATATGATCATGATCATCATCATCAACATCAGTAGAATCATCATCTTCTTCTTCATCATCATCATTGTGTAATAGTCATTCGTGATCATCATTTACTTCATCTTCTGATTCTTCAGTATCTTCTTCTTCCATCACATTATACTTCACCAACCTTCCTCTTGGATCATATCTAACAACAAATGACCAACCTGGTTTATGTGGAACACCAAAGTAAAACACTTGCTTACATTGACCTGGAAGAACATAGGGCTCATCTCCAATTGGCTCAAATGACCTTGTATTAATGATTGTAAATCCACTATCATGTTCAATAATAGTCCTATCAAGATCATTTTCATTTAGTCATAGCCTATGCGAGTTGATGACAAATAGAACTAATTTGAATGAATTAAAGTCACACTCAAGTATATCATCCAAAATGTCATAGTATCAATTTTCCTATTATTGAAGATGTATGTCATTTCTAGATGAAATATTGATGACCTCAAAGACTGCACTTATCCTAGAATCACAATTTTTGTTTATTTCATCTAACTTGTTTATGTGAAATTTACGGCCATGGTAGTACATAGCTTTGTGGTGTTTGATCTGCAATTATTCAAAGATGTCAAGATTATTTACATCAATTTGTGAGTTGATATTAAATTTATGGGTCATGATTAGTAATCTTCTATGTACCTTTCTATCTCTTAAGTCATATGCTACATCAAGTACCATTGGCATGATATTGGGATCTCCATTACGATGAGCTTCTTTAACCAATGACGCAACACCATCCCATGTTAATGAGCAATCATTTTGTTGAGACTATTGAATCCATACCATCATCCAATAAAGATTGTTTGCAATATAAAAATGTAGTGCATCCCACTCATGACCAAATATAAAGAAAAAACTAGACCAGTTAGAAACAACTTATATTGATGATGGATAAGAATTAATTAACTACAATAACATCTTATAATTACTTCTCACCCCAATCTACCTTTCCTCATCAAGTAATCCTCTTTGAATTTTTCAATAGAGTTGGGATCCCAAATGCGATCTACATGGATATTTGTTACAAACTTTAGAAAATATTCACTAATGTACACCATGGTTTGTTATACCATATATCCCTCTACCATAGAACGCTTAGGATATGCTTTTTGTTAACCAAATCCTTAATAAATTTCAAGTGCCTCTCATCCACATTGACCTAGTTTGTACAGATCTACACAATTCAATCTCCTCAACTTGATGCATGAGGTAGTGTTCTTGAACATTGAAAAAAGTTGAAGGTAGACACCTTTGCATTTCACACATAAACTATGGAATTTTTCTCTTCCAATATTTTATATCTTTTTTATCAATTTATTTAAATAATAACCACCTAAAAGAGATTCAACACGCAATAACATATAAACGAGATTTTAAATAAAAATATAGAAAAAGTAAAGCAAGTCATAAATATAATATACGTACAAAAAATATAAGAAATGACACTTCTTACCTCGTGTATTTTTCAAGATCATATATAACTTGTTTAATACTATTGTCAAACTAGTGTGGAAGGGATAGAGGTAGGATATACTACAATCATTAAAAAATGCTCTTTTCAATATATTATGAAATAATACAATAGGTAGTACATGAAATTTTATAATTATATTGTAAATGGACAACATGACTTACCTTGATGAAGGTATGCCAATCACGTGTTTTCAACCTTGGCCCAAAATCACCTTTCTTTGATACAAGACTACTTATATTTGTAGCAAATCCTATGAGAGTTTTTAATTTATTTTTATGACTTCTTTTAATGCATCACTTTGTTATTTCATTAATAACCAAGGAAGGGCACTCGTATTTATGTGGTCTCCATTGCTACTTGATTCAATGAAATCTTTTAGTGCATGATTGGATTCATAAATGCCATTACAAATTTTGGCAATTTTTTCTCTATCATGCCCTCCATCCAATATTTTTCATAGTGTATCTATTACATTCTTTCCAATATGTATAGCATCAAAAAAATGCATGATTGAGAGATCCTTGTAGTATGGTAACCTACTAAATTGAGTAGGATAATTTTTTATTCCTCTAAGAAATTGGTCATTGATGCCTTGATGACCTTCATGAGCATCAATTACATCATTACTAAATAAAAGATAATATCAAAACATAAATTTCAAACTTTGGACCACAAACTAGATATTACCTCAGCGATTTCGTCGATCGTATTCCAACTTCCATAGATGAGGTGTCATTCTTCATGGCTTTGATGTTGTCTCTTCTTTCCCATTAAAAAGATGTTTTTAAGAAATTAGATACTTATGATTATTGTGGAGAAAGTTCCTAAATTCATCAAACACCTACTTTCCTTTAAACTTCTTGAATAATGAGATTTCATCTTTGGACTACAAACTGGACATGTAATTTTTTCCTTTGTCTAAAGACCTAAAATATCATGTACAATTGGATCATGTACAATTATCATGCACAACTTAAGTATACAACAATAATGTGCAAGCACTATAACAGACCAAAAATATGTAACCTTAACAATATAACATACCGTAAAAATGAGTTCTAGGGGAATCATGTATTGTCCATGAAAGAATTGCATGGAATTGAAATTGTCTCTATCCTATTGGTCTAGAGATGTCACACATAGTGACCCCATTCTATAACTTCAACAACTCATCAATAAGGGGCTCAATATACACATTCATATCTTTAGCTTGGTGCTTACCTAATAATTGAATAAACATAAACATTACATAATTATTATGACCCTTTTGATGCACTATTTATAAATTAATTTAGATAACCATTAAATTAAAAAATACCTAGTACAATCATTGACAACATTATGTGCTCCCTCTTTATAGACATCCAAAGAGGAGTGTTATTTTTAATAACAAAAATAGGCCATACTGAGTAGACAAATCTCATATCTCCAAATGGATTGACATAGTCCACTACTAATAAAAGCTTGATATTATGAGATTCTTCTTTAAAATGTGGCCATGTTTCTTGTATCTCTTTAAATGCAAAACCATCTGCAAGCATTCACATAATGTCATATTGACTTCTATTGTGTGCATGGTAATCCATAAATTGTGTCAAGATAGTGCACCTAAATAATTGGTCAAGACGTGGAATAATGAAAATGTACCAAAGAACCTTGTGAGGCACCTTTTTTTATAATTTGATCTGACTAATATCTGCTAATATGATAATCAGGGCATTATATTGCAAATTCATATTGTTTATGATATAAAATGTGATCATTGGGATATGCAAGTATTGTATGATACTTCATTCCAATTTGTTTCATAATGGTAGATAATTCTCAGTATCAATGAGGTAGAATTTTTCATGGTGATAACAAAAAATCACCTATCAACCTACAACAACAAATATGAATTATTAATATAATGAATAGTAATAGTATGCTAACATTAAAGATGACAAAAATGGCATACCTTAGCATACGTGACATTGCTACATTAGATACACCATTCATAACCTTCAAGTTCACCAACAACACTATAATAGATAGAAGAGTTGTTTGAGACCCTTGGTATAGGGGCTCGTGTGCCTTCTCAAGTATAGGTATATCAAGACCATCTTCATCATCATTATCATATGCGCTAGTATCATCATCGTGAGCATCTTCATCAACTATGTCAGTACCATCTTCTTCAATCATTTCCTCTGGCACATTATCATCTTCTTCCATGGGAGTATTATCCTAATCTTGGATATTCACACCTCCATGTTCCTCTAGTTGGAAATCCATATTCACTAATCAACAAAAATTGTGGCCCCCTTCAATGTGACCATGTTGTCTACAATGACTCTAGGTTGTTGTGATTAGAATTCTTTGATTCTTTAATCCCTTACACTTTTTGCAAGGATAATTAAATTTATCAACTTTTCTTAAGAACTAGGACCACAATCTAGCAATTATCTCGTCATTTTGTTCTAGGTTCATATTCCCAGGCGTGGTCTTTCTTCATAGGAAAATATATCTACAAAATTATTGGACATGTACTTAATGTTTATATCTGCACATATGGTTTTGAAAGAAAAATTTGGTCACCTCGCTCAAATTCACCCATAATATTTTCCAAGATAAATTGTTCTTTAGAGATGTGACCTAGGTATTAAAGGTTGTTGATGATGCTAAATGGACCAAACTAAAAGATAATCCTTAGCAATATTGCATTTATCTATATTTCTTGAGCACATCTCTAAGTTATACAAGAGTAAGCAGATCTTAGTGTATTTAAACTATTAAATTCATTCAACTTCTCTCCTACCAATTGGTGAGTGTAGTCATTCATTGAGTGATAGTAGATCATAAAATTTAGAATTTGTTTATGTGCAACGTTTCATTCCTCATCATTCTCCCAATGGAATCTATATATTCAATGGTAACACCATGCTTCAAATCAACATTATGTCCAAACTCTAGAGGCAAGACCTTCATGGTGCTTAGGTTTCCAATATTTAGCATGGGAAAGGATCTACACTAAGTTTTAGTGAGGGGATTTTATCACATCACTATTGGCATTAAGTTATTATTTCCATTAGTGACAACACTTATCTAAATTAGTGTAGCTACCAAGCTTAGCACTTAGTTTCCTACACTTACCGAGCATTCTAGTGTTAACCAAGCTTTGAAGTGTTCAACAGTTTACACCGAGCAGAACAATGACTACCGAGTGAATACAAGCAATGTGAAGACCAGCAGTGTCTACCGAGCTTTGCAGTGTTTACTGAGCAGTAAGTTTGTGTCATGGAAATTCAGTGTAACCCGAGTGTTGGAAGAAGTAGTCTTTACTGAGTAAATCAAGGTAAACTCAGTGTGTAGTATCTACCGAGTGACACTACATCTACCGAGTCACCAGTGGTCACCGAGTTCATAACTACATCAAGTGATCAGTATGGACCAAGCCTTCACTTCTACCGAGTGCATGACGATGTCATGTAATGCAGTGGACGCCTAGTATCAGAAGGTCAGCGAGTCAATTCAATGAACCCAAGTTATTTACTATTGGCCCGACTTTGTAATGTGTTGTTCACTTGTATTTTTGCCAATCTTGCATTTTTGTAAATTGGAAAGGTATATATGTAAGGTGCATTGAAAGATATTATTGTATTGAAATACTATGAAGTATTTTTGAGAAGTGCATGTGAAGGATTATTAGCAGTAGTTTAAGGAATGTAGCAAGGTCAATACAGGAGCAAAAAATTTATATCTATCACATAAGGTGATCAATGCATAAAGGATCTTATCAGCAATCAGTTCTAAGTAGATCTACTACTTCATCCTAACAAGTGAATCAGTTTCTAAATCCTTTAACAAGATAGACTTCATAGTCTTTGTATAAATCTCTTAAATGGGTGCATACTTCATTATATGTTTGTAAATCCTCTAACAAGGTGGACCTAGCAGTCCTTTGTGCTCCTAACAGGGCAGATCACAAGAAGTGGTCAATGCAAGCCTTAATAGGCCAACTTTGTGCTATAGTAGTGAAGTTTCATGGGTACCATCCCCACCCCAGTTTTACTTTCTATTTGGAAGGTTTTTGGGTCACCAAAACATTGTGTTCTTTTGTGTGATGAATGTTTTATCTTTCAGTACTAATGTATGCAGTAGTATAGATGGATTTTTGGTGAATTTAAAGAAAACTTTTGAATTTACTGATTCACCCCTCCCCTTTTAGTAACTTATCAAGTCTTGAATATTTCCAATAGTCATACCTAGGTTCACCATGCTCCAAAGACTAAAGAGGCTAGAAATTTTCTTATTCTCTTCAGCAATTTAGAAATATATGTTAAATATCATAGTAACAAGTAGATACCTTCTAAACTGTAAAGCATGATAATATTATACATTACAGGCATTCAAAATCTACCAAAATCATATACACAATATAGTGATATAGTGATGAAGAGCCATGCACACCTAAAGAGCACAAATTATGATGCATAAGCCTGCATCTATGACAAGTTCCAATGAAAGGATTTAATCATGCAATGCCTAAGTTCACCATGTTCCAAATAATGAAGAGGAGGGCATTTTTCTTATTCTCTTTAGTAATTCTAAAATATATGTTAGATATCATAGTTACAAGTAGATACCTACTAAACTCAAAAACATGATAATATCATACATTACAGGAATTTTGAATCTATCAAAAGCATATATTCAATACACCAACAAATGAGCCCTACACACCTAAAGAGCGCAAGTTACAATGCTTAAGCCTGCAAAAAAGGTTAGCAAGTCCAAATACATGATTGGTTACATGGACACAACATAGCCGATATGGAGCCTCTTGTGGTTGTAGAAGTTGTACCAAATATCCCAATCCACAACAATCTCTAATTTAAATCTCATATCCACCATGGGGAAAAATAATTGCTTTAAACCTAAATATTTTTGCATAGATTTTTTCTATGAAAAATTTATGTAGTTCTGCAAAATGAAAATGCTACATATATCATTCCAACCTATAAACATTCATAAGCTTTGACCAACAAAAATTTACCTTATGGTCTTGTTATGTCGAGAGGTGTTCCTATATAGTCCAAACATAGGTCGAACAACAGACTCCCACCACAAAACAAACTTGCCAAATGACAAAATGATGAATACAATTTTCTTTTTTTCATTATGAACTTGATTTGGTCCAAATTTCAACCAAGTCAGGCATAAAAAAGCCTAATTTAGTCAAAATTTTAACCAAAGCAGGCATAACAACAATAAATAAATAAAAAATTATAGGCCAATATGGCCTTTGTTCAACACATTTGGTCAAAAAAAAAAGGGAAATGTACTAGTGCACCTATACTCTCTCTCATTTTGTTCCACCATCTCCATTATCATAGATTCACTCTCCTTCTTCATAAGAGACTATTGAGGTGAAGTCAAGTCACTTGAACTTATTTATTTTTCTTGAGACTAGTATTGTGACTTCTTTACCTCCACTTCCTATTCAAATTCCATCCATTGCACATGATTACTCTTCATCATTGCCTATCATTGTAGCTCTAATCATTGAGCCACCTACTATAGTTGTTGAGGATATAATAGAGGACATACATCTGCTCTCTAATGATAGATTCAATACACGTGTTATGCCACCTCCGTCAAAGATTCCATTTAAGATTCTCGTGCATTCTCCTTTGAGCATAATCTAGGACTTCCAACTTCACCTTACATCAGGGGTTTCACCCTCCTTGTCCACTACCTTTGTTTCTTTCAAATTGAAACTACTTTGGTATGTTCATCAACATAGGAGTTTTTCCATTCTAGGAGGGGCTTTGGAGTTTCAAGCTTCTATCATGGGGGGTTTCATTGTACTTATGGTCTTGAGAGAGTCTCTTGAGATATTTCATTTGTGCATCATTTTCTATCTCTTTTCGGAGTAGGGTTTTTCCCACTGGGTTTTCTCTATTTCTTTTTTTCATAGAGATTTCATTGTGATTAGGTACCTCATTAGGCCTTGTTTTCGAGACCCAACTTTTTTCTTTCTTGATTATATTTTCCTTGCTTTTTCTTGCATTAATTGTAGTTGCATTGTTTCTCATCTTAAGGGGGGGTGTTAGAGTAAAAGGTTAATTTAATTTAATTTATAAAATTACCTTTACTCCCTTCTTAAGATTTCCCTTTATGCACTTGCATTTCCATTTAATAATTAATTATTAATTATTAAATATCATTTACCTCTTAGGGTTTCCCTTTTAGATTTTTGATCTCCTTCATAAGGATTGATTGGTTGTAAATTTATTCATTCTATTTTGCACAACTAAATGCAATCTTCTTTTTTTATTGAGAAAACCCTTCTCTCCCTTTGCATTTCATACTTCCTTGTAACATGTTATTTTGATGCACAATATCTAGGGATCTGTGGATTTTTTCATGAAGCACCTGAAGGCAAATTGAAATAAGTTTTAATGATTGATTCATCCTACTTGAATTTTTAACTTTATTAAGGAACAAACATTAGAAAGGTACAAGAAATGTTAGAGAAAGAGTTAAGGTATGTATAGTTAGTATGAGGTAGAACATGATGTGTTGAAGCTATGGTTAAATGTGTAGAAGATTTGGAGTTTGTATATGAGTGCGCAAAGGAAAACAAGTCTCATAATAATCATAAACAACTTTTGTTGATTGTATACTTGCACAATTAATGTAGAAATAAATTAAATGTTATTTAAGGATCAAAATAAAGTTATTGAGCACCATTCAATTGTGCAACAATTAAAGGGGAGCTTTGGAGAGAATTTAAGGTGAATTTGAGGTATTTTAAAGAGTGAATTGAAGCAAGCCCCAGTTCCAAAAAAATTAAGGTATTTATCATTTGTGTAGTCATAATTCTAGATTAGTCGTAACATGCTTCACCCATTGGAAATGATATTCCTATTGGGTCCAAACTTCTTAGTTGGACAAACCTTTTCTTGTGCAAACAAATTATTATTTTGCATGATGCTCACATTTGCTAATAACTTGCTAAATTCTCAAAGAAAAAGTTGTGTGCTCAACAGAGCCAACATAATCACAATGTCATCACACACTTAACCTTACTTGAAAATAGCCTCTTTGAATTCCACACTAAATGTCATCAATCTAAATTTCTTACTTTGTATGTTATTGTTCTTTTAAAATTGTAACAAAAGCCTGATAGGAATCTTCATAGAAAGCCAACTTAGACATCTTAGCCAACTTGATAACTATTTCAAGGGAAGTCTTACAAGCCTCTAATTTGCATGAACAACATAGTCTTACTACATGACCACCAATGTCATTTCATTTGGACATAACTAGTATGGAAATCAATCGACACTCATGATTTCCTACCAACTTTTTGTATAGAAAGGACGATCCTCAACCTATCAAGGACAAATATGAATATTGTTAGAGTAAAGGATTAATTTAATATAATTTATTAAATAAACTTTACTCCCTAATTAAGATTTCACTTATGCACATGCATTCCCATTTAATAATTAAATATTAATTATTAAATGTCATTTACTTCTTAAGGTTTCCCTTTTAGTTTGATGTCTTCAATTCATTTTAAACCTTTAAGACATTTGTGGAGAAGTAGTTTGGTATTTTTGTCAGGCGTATATGCATTGACAATGACAAGGAATATGTAAATTAGTCTTTTAGATATTTTTTCATTGAGCATGGTTTACATCATTAGTTCATAGTTCTACATACCCCTCAACATAATGGAGTTGCTGAGAGAAAGAATTGAACATTATGAGAGATGACCAATTTCATGATACTATCTCAAGATATGAGTCCTTCCTTTTAGGTTGAGGTTATTAATTGTGCCAACTATATTCAGAATCAGATGCCTTACAAGGCATTATGACATTTGACTCCTAAAGAGGCTTGGACTCATGTCAAGCCTGATATTTTTACATTATGTATTTTCAGTAGTGAGGCTTGGGCATTTATTCTAGATGCACAGAGGAAAGCCATGGAGAGGAATATTTGACCACTCATATTCATTGGCTACTATGAGGATGTGAAGGTATGCAGGTTGTTTGATATTGATTCTAAAGAGGTCTTGTTTTAGCGAGATGTCCAGTTTGATAAGTGTTCCCCTTTGATGAAGCCTCCATCACCAACTTCTCCCTTACTACCTAGTACTTCCTCTTCTTCTCTACATGATTCTTTATCCTTTTTAGGAAGATATTTATGATGATCCACCTTCCCCTCCTCCCCCTGATGTTCCATGAGTACTAGACTATTGATTCATGCCAATTTAGATGACTACTAAGTTTTTCACAGGTGACAAGACATTCAGATTGGGATAGGGTTATGGATGAGGAGTACTCTTCTTTGATGAAGAACCACACTTGGGATCTTTGTCCTCTTACAAAAGGAAGAAAGTTGGTTTAATATAGGTGGATGTACCATACCACATATGTTGCAAATGGTTCTATTGATAGGTACAAGGCACATCTTGTTGCAAAGCGCTTTTCACAAGTGGAGGGTATTGATTACTCTAAGATTTTTGCTCCTATCACCAAGAAGAATTCTATATGCCTTGTCCTCTCTCTTGTATCTTCTCAGGGATGGAAAATATTTTAGATGGATGTGAAGAGTTCCTTTTTGCATGGAGACCTACATGAGGATATCTATATGGAGCATCCTCAAGGTTTTGTGTAGGACTCTTCTATGTTGTGAAAACTTCAAAGGTCCATTATGGTCTCAAACAAGCCCCTCAAGATTGGTATGAGAAGATGATTTCCTTCTTGCTTGAATTACACTTCACATACTAGCATTTTGATCCTACAATGTACATTCAACGTCATGGGGTTGATCTATTGATACTTTTTCTATATGTTAATGATCTCATTAGTACATGTAGCTCACCCTCTATGATTCAAAGTGTTCAATTATCTTTGAGAGAGCAGTTTGAAATGATCGACCTTGGACTTATGCATTATATTTTGGACCTATAGGTTATTTAGTTTTCATATGGAATAGCCATACTCTAGTAGAACTATGCTCTTGATATGCTTTAGAGATTCATCATGCTTGATTCCAAGCTCACTTCCACATATTTTTAATTGGGTGTTGTATCATCTACCACTTGATCTACTCCTACAGTAGATTCCACTTTATATAGGCAACTTGTGGGTAGTTTGTTGTACCTGATGCAGACACATCTTGATATTTTCTTTGCAATTGGCCTTATCTCTCAATCTCACATGATCCTCATGAGAGTCATTGGCAAGCTACCAAACATATTTGAGGTACACTCAGGGAACTACATATTATGGCTTTCACTATACATTAGGGGATTAGGTGTAGGGGCACCTTAAGAAAAATAACACAAGGAGGATATGATATCTTATATGAGATATTTAAATTCATTTGAGTCCATTTTGGTCAAGATGTAAAGGCTAGAAACCGTTTGTAATAAGTTTTCAAAATTGTGCAAGGTCTTAAAGTGGTAAAAAAAGGTAAGAAAATGAAAAAATGCCTTATAAGGATAAAATTTATGTAAAATGTATATTTAAGCCCATTTTAGGGTGATTCAAGTGTCCATGAAAATATTTTTAAATTTTGGAGTTAAACTTGCAAAAGTTGTAATGAAAAAATGCATAAATTGATGTCATGAAAATGCATCATGATTAAAAGAATGTAAGGAGTTGGTTCAAAATGTAGTTGGGAAGTTGTAAAATACCAAATATTTTATAAAAAATTATATATGATTGAACCAAATCATAATGGAAGAAAATAGTTACATTTGAAACAAATTTGGAGTGATTCTAAGTTCTTATATTGATTGGGTTTTCAATTTTTGTGTTGGTTCTAGGTCTTGTACATCCATGTATAGCTTGGAAACCATGTATAATCTATAAATTTTGATATTGGGATTAATAAAATTACTTTTTTCTTTGGTTTGAATTTATTTCAATAAGAAGTGAATAAGTTATGGCAGATTTGGTAAAAGTTATTATTTGCGGATTTGAGGATGCATGACTGCATTCATATTGAAATATTTGGTACATATGCACGTGGATGAATCAAGAACCCTATTTGTATTCATTGGACATTCATGTGGACTAGATTTCATTTCCAATTTGTTTGAGTTATTTTCACTTAGATTTGTGTAGGTTATGTGTATTGGAGTGAAGACTAGTTTTTAAAGGTCTCCATTGAAGTTACAGGCAAAAAATGGTATTTTTGTAATTATCTATGGATTGAAAAAATTTATGGCTTATAGATTCAAAACCTAGAATCATATAAAGTTAATTTTAAATTGGTTTGGTGTTATTTGGAATTTTCTTAAGAAAGTTATTTGATGCCCTAGGCAGGGTTACTAGTTTTACTTATGGTTTATGACAATAAACATGAGTCTCTGTAAAGAGATCATAACTTGTAATTGTTTTATTGAATTAGTCTCAAATTTCAATATGATTTAGTAAGAATAGTTTTGAACAAGTCTTCTAAATGGTTTCTCAAGAAATTTTCAAGACCTCAAGTTATGAATTATTTAATATGATATAGAAATTAGGATATGCAAATTGAGAAAGGTGAATGTTTTCGTGTTGGGAAATGCTTTGTTTTGCCTCATGAGATGCCTCTAATAATGGAATTTATTTAATTGATTTTTAATGGATCATAATGTATCCCATTGATT
This sequence comes from Cupressus sempervirens, assembly GCA_028749045.1. Taxonomy (NCBI): domain Eukaryota; kingdom Viridiplantae; phylum Streptophyta; class Pinopsida; order Cupressales; family Cupressaceae; genus Cupressus; species Cupressus sempervirens. The sequence goes on along the minus strand of CM053793.1, from coordinate 293,460,837 downwards.
GGTTTATTTGTAAGATGCTCTGCATTAGGATCCTCATATTGTTGCTTATACAGACTTAGATTGGGTTGGTGATGTTGATGATCATAAGTCTACTTCTAGCTTTGTTTTCTATCTTGGTTCTAGTCCTATCACATGGTCCTACAAGAAATAGAATGCTCACGCATTATCATCTACAAGGGCAGAATAAAGGGTAGTTGTGCTAGCTAGTCAAGAGATTTTATGGATTCAACAGTTGATCACAGAGTTTGGATTTCCCCCTCATAGTTCCACATTTCTTTGGTGTGACAATCAAAGTGTTATACACATTTCTTGTAACCCATTTGAGCATCAATGGACCAAGCACATTGAGATTCATATGCCCTTCATCTAGCATTTGATTCAAGATGGCTCTCTTAGCTTGGAGTATATTCCCACTGCTAAGAAGGTTGTAGACACCTTCACTAAATGCTTTGCATCCTTGCAGCATCTTTAGTTTCATGCTATGTTTGGGTTGATGGAGTTATCCTTGGGAGGTCTCAATGACAAGTCCTTACTTCCTTCTTTTGTTTGAACAATTCTTCTATCTCTTTTTGGAGTAGGGTTTTTCCCACATAGTTTTCCCTATTTCGCCAGTTTTCAAAGATTTGGTTGTGTTGGGTACCTCATCAAGCCATGTTGCTAGGACCCATTTGTGCTTTCAGCATTGTAGTTTCCTTTCTTTTTCATGCATTATTTGTAGATGCATTGTTGCTCATCTTACAGGGGGGGGTGTGTTATAGTAAAGGATTAATATAATTTCATTTATTAAATTACCTTTACTCCCTACTTAAGATTTCACTTTATGCACATGCGAATATTCCCATTTAATAATTAAATATTAATTATTAAATACCATTTACCTCTTAGGGTTTCTCTTTTAGGTTTTACAATCTCCTTCTATAAGGATTGATCCATTATATATTTTTACTTATTCTTTTGTCTAATAATATACTCTTGCATATTTCAGAGCCAAACCCTTGCCTTCTCTTGTCTTTTTCTTCTTTGTGACAGGTTCTTGCATGTAGGTGTTCTACAGGATCTATGGATTTTTTCTCATCAAATCCTTCAAATATCATCCCTGTCAAACAAAAACAAGATTTCATGAAAATGTCAAAAATGGAGAAGGTAATGATTACCAAATTCCATTCTACAATCTACAAAATTTTCAAGGACAACAATCCTCCATGGTCTAATTTTGATTCTTTTGAAGGAATCAATAATCATGGAAGTATTAAGAAATTAAGAGCATTAAATGATATGTAAATGGAAAACCAAAATCAAAAGGATTTTTTTGAAAAAATAACTTTTTTCTAAAGGGGATTGTCGCCATACACATTGCATTTGGAAAGGTCCTCATTATTCTAAAAAGTGCCTAGATAGGAAAAGTAAGAAAGGAACGGCTACTATTAGTCAACTCCATCAACTTGGCATTTCTAATGATTACCCATCTGAATCTTTTAGTGTTCATTTAGAATTATCATTTGATGAGGAGGAGGAATTTTTCATGTTCTTGAAGCTTATAAGGTGTCATAAATTGATGAGGATTTAAAAGAATGTAACTCCTTTGGATTCTTGAATTCAAAAAATATATTCTTTTGTAGAATGGTATCTTCAATACTATGTTATCACTCTAAACACAATGCCTTGACCAATATCATAAAGGAAATTAAAGTAATACAAAGGGAGTGGAAAAAAAGATGACCTCCTAAAGAACTCATAATCATAATAAGAAATGACTTGTTAATATTTACCTCCAAATGCAAAATATAGGTGATGAAATTGAATTTGTAACAACAACTTATCACTCATCAACTTCTAGGACCTCTATACCTCAATCTTGATATGATCAAGGCAATGACATTCCTCTATAGAAACATCAACCTTGCTTTTCTAAGGATTCTGATTCTTTTATAGGAATGTTTTCCCACCAAGCTTGTCACAATCATTGCTTTGAATTTTCATACAAGGCTATTCATCAAGAACAAATAATATTAGACTATCTTGAGAAAGAACCAACTTCTAATAATAGTAATACTTATATCCAGGGGTTTTCTTCCAATGACAAGCTACACTACAAAGACAAGCCTTATTCTCCTCTATTAGAACATGCTCTACAAGTTGAGATACTAGATGCAGTATATTCAAAAAGAAAAATGCATAGTATACATATGGTCTCTACTACACCATGTCCTTGTATCACACTCCCAGCCTATTTTCCATCAATAAAACCACAAAACCTTATTGTTTTGCATGCTAGTAGTGCAGATGTTAATGTAGCTTGCTATCAATGCTTTACAAAGGATTAGTGACAAGCCATCCAAAATAAGGTTTGTTATGGCAATAGAAATCACATGTCTTATTTGGTTTGTACAATACTTATTTACCTCTCTATGAATCATGTTGAATATTCCAATTATTTGCAATTTGAAATTGATAGTTATGTTGGTCTTAATGGTAGTCATTACTATAGCTAAAGTTTCTTTCCAATTTAAAGGAGTTTCTATTCAATGGCTTACTCAATTCAAATGTGGCACTAAAAAAAGAGACGAAATTGTTTCAAAAGAAGCAACTCATAAATCATATTTGGTTTTCTAAACAAATTGTTTCAGTCCAATCTCAATTGCGTAAAATCTAGGAGATTTCCAAGGAGAAAGTTATCCCTAGAGATATCACCAAGCTTAAAATAAATCTTGAATGCTCTCTATGTCCCCTTAAGAAAAATATCAATGGTAAGGAAATAACTCCCCAAGGGTATGCCAATTACTTTCTACTAAGTAGATCAAAACATGAAATGTGCAAAAGGGAGATTGAAGATTTATTATCCGAAGGCGTCATCAATCCATCATCCTTGCCATTTTCATGCTACACTATGTACATCCCAAAAAGGATGAACATGGGAATAAAATTCCAAAAATAAGGTTAGTTGTTAATTAAAAACTCTTGAATGTTTGCTTACTAGATAATTAATATCATCTCCATTCCAAAGAACATATATGAAAAATGTATTTCTAGTTCTAACATCTATTCAAAGTTTGAATTGTCAAAAGGTTTTCGGTAGATAAAATTGAAGGAGTTTGATCAATTCTAGACCACTTTCTCAATACAAAAAAGGACTCTACCAATGGATGGTTCTAACATTTGCAATCAAAATTGCACCACCTATCTTTCAACAGATCATGGGTAATCTCTTTCACCTGTATTCCAAACTTTTGATCCCTTATAGATAAAATTTTAGTGTTTTCTTAGGATCATCATAAATCTCATGTTAAATATTTAATAGTATTCCTTGATGTGTGCTTCCATAATGATATCTTGGTAAATCCTGATAAATCTTAATTTTGCATGGATTCTATCATATTTCCAATGTAAAATAATCCAAAGATTTATGAGATTGGTCAATTATGTTCTTGGATTTTACCAAAATATTGCCTTTCATAGATCATTGTTGAACAAATATTTGGAAAATAATCCTCCAAAATGGACCAAGAAATATGATGAAGCTATCCAACTATATCAAGGTCAAGTGTGCATAACTTACTCCATGTTCATTACCTAGTTTAGGCCCCAAAATAGTTGAAACTGATGTAAGCAATTCCTCTCGGGGAGGAATCTTGAAAGAAAGAAATTTTATGGGAAAAGAAGAAATTATTAGATACATTTTTGGATCATTTAAAGGTTTTGAATTAAATTACCACAATACCCCTAAAGAAATTAGTGTTGCGGTTAATACCTCTAAAGCATTCCACTTATTTGGCTAATCAAAAGTTTGTTTTAAGAAAAAATCTGTAGAATTTAAAGGCAGTTTTCAAGGAGGACTTAGAGAATAAAGTGGTTCATGACATGCTACTTCATTGGGCTATATATTTTGGCATATCTACATTTTTACATATCTAAATATTTGATTAGGTATCCATTATCTTTTAATTAATATTGAATCAATCATTTGATCATATCATATCGTCTTCCATATTTGTACTATCAATTGAGCTTCTAAATCTTGGCATTTTCATTCTTTAACTTAAATAATTTTTAAAAATATATATAAATGTTTAATTACTTATTACTTATTACTTTTTTTAATTCTATTGGGAGCAAAATTAAATTGAAAAAATAATGATTTTGTTTGCAAAAGTTGTGCATATTTAAAATTTTAAAATTGAGAATTAACTTCAAATGATCATAATTAATTTTTGGTCTATAATCTAATAAAATTATAGTATCCATGTTGTAGATCTCTAAATCACCTTTCTAGTGCTTGTAAAAAATCAAAATTTCAATTAGGAATATAAAAGTTATGCCCATTTTAATTGAAGTATGCCTTAAAGGACAAAATAAACATATACTCGTTTTGGAAAAAAAATGACATATGTTTTGGAGAACATGATGTTGCATAAATGAAGTTAGGAAATAAATATTTTTTATTAGTAGTCTATTTTGATTTGATATTAAAAACATGTAAGGTCACTCCTTGTATGTACCTATCAAATAGGAATTCTCTGTTAAAACCATTATAGAAGATGTAAACAGATATGAAGTAATGTTTTATGTTGTGAATGCCCTAATTAAAATTGAGATCAGTTGATACATCCATATTTTACTTAGTGATTCGAGAACTACTACATTATCTCCAGTGTTTAAACATTAAAATGATACGAGGTGTTTTCACCTGATAACGAGGATGTTGATTTTGGTACCTCAATAATTAGGTTTTATGCTTTCAGATAGTTCAGTATGCCTTATTAACGATATTTATGATGTATAATTATATGCATGCCTAACAATGATTATTCTAGTATTTTAATCTGAATTAATAAATAAAGTTATGTTTTATTGATTATGTAATTACCGATGACTAAATGTGTGTGCCAAAATTAGAAAGGGTTATTTAAATGAAATATTTATGTTTTGAACTATGCGACTAACCAAATAAGGTTTAAATATATGCATGTGATTTTCTTGAGCTACTAATGTGTGAAATGAGTGTGCAGGATATTCTAGCTGAGAAATCTGACGGAGAAACGAAACTGAACCCTATGTACCATTTGTGGAAACTAGGGTTGAGTCTAACAAAAGATGAAAACCTTGTTGTTCATATTTTATTTGTATTGTGAGTTGAATGAATGTATCATTCTGTAGTCTTTAAATGTTAATGTTTCGTAAGAGTGATTTTATAGTATCACTCGACACTTGTGAATTGTATATGCATTCCAACATGATAGTTAGGGTTAACCGAGTAACCCAAAGATCTAAGTTGGACTAGGTTAGTGATCTTTTTGCTAATCAGTTAGTAATCGAGATTAATTACCTTAATCAGGATTAGTGAGTAATCTGCATTTTTGAAGGTTGTTAGAAAGTCCTTAAATTTCCAAGCTTTTGATAGGTCCCTAATTAGTCCTTAAGGCCAAAAATCATGAAATCTAAGTACCTAAGGGGCATGGGTATGGGTTGGGGGCATTTTTCAACCCCCTAGCCCCTTTTGTTGACTTTTATGGTCACTCAAAAACCCCATTTTTTCTTTATTGAAAAAATTGATTGTTTCCATCACGAGTTGGATAACTTTAACTCCACCTTGAGGTTAGCCTTAGGTCTAGTTGAGTTAGAAACCTCTAGAACTTTAGGCAAGTGGGGGAGTTTTGAGTTTTGGTATGTAAGAATGGAAGAACAAAATTTCTTGAGTTTTAGCCCCAAAAGGGCACCTGTTATGGTGTTGTGTATGACGTCTCTTGTTGGAAAAAATCCACCTTCTCCCTAGTCTAGTTCAATGTCGAACCTATTGTGTAAACCCAGGATGGGAGTGAATGTTTGAATTTGTCTTCATGATATGATTGGTTGTCTCCCAGTCAGATTTTGTTCTCTCCATGATCATTGTGATGTATTGCAGAATTTGTAATGGATCCCTTGTTAAGGGCCAAGAAGGAAATTCAAAATGGTTAATGGATTTTAGTTATATTGGGATTTTTCTCCTCAAGATTGGAATCCCATGTAAAAATGTTATGTAAACTTATTGTTGAAATGGCAATGATGTCGGGTTTTCTTCCTAGTTCTTTCCTAGTGGAGCCTTTGAATCAAGTGGTTCAATAAAATAATGAAAATGACTAAACCACATTGTTGATAAAAAAAAATTGGGTATTATTCTTGCATATGAGTCTTATAGTTTTTTTAGTTTTTGCATATGTTACTTAAAAATCAGATGTGATGATTTTTTTTTATTGTGGCATTATGTATTTTGAAATTTCATTCACTTGATTTATGTTAAATGGATAAAATGATGTTTCAGCTTCCTGTGGCATTCTTATATTTCAAAATCGTATTCATTTGATTGAGGTTAATTAGATAACATGGTGATATATATTGATTTATGCAATTTAAGCTTAAAATATGTTAAGAAGAACATTCACATTTGATTGGCACTTAAATTTTCGTATTTATACTCGAGTATGAGGAAGTTAAGTAATTCTATTCAAATACTTATGTATTACATTTGGTCCTATTATCACTTTTTAAAAAAATTGGTGTGTTTTTGCCCTGTACTTTGGGCATGACAAAACAAAAGTCAAATTTTGTCTGACCCATAGAAAAAGTTTAAGCAATTGTTTGGAAAGGTAGAAAACACCTTTGTTTCAATTACCTATTTTTGGACCTCATAATCTTGCACATACACAAAAAAATAAACTTTGTGGCATGGACATTCTTGACAAACTAATTTCTTGATACCTCTTGGCCTTTAAAATAAATCTATCATCTACCCTCACTTAATGATATACTCTCATCATATCCTTTTGAGTGCATGCTTAAACCTAACTGTGCAAGTAATATTTTTGAAAACATTTTGGTTTGGTTAGATATTTTTGTGTGTAGAGGAGCTTAACACGAGTTTGAAAAAAAACAACATTTTACTCCCAAAGAATGAAAGCACATCTTTTCAAAACATGATGTATACATTTTAGCTATATTATCATATAACTAATTGAAAACCTAAACTTTTAAGGTATACCTAGAACTACTTGCTTCATGGATTATATTGCAAGATTAAAAAAACATAGAAGATTTTTTTTCCTCACGTTAATGTGTTCAAGTACCTCTAAAAAGCATCACTAGAGCCCAACAAACTTTAAAAGTTAAAATTTGAATGGAGAAATTGGATAGTTTGAGTTAGGCACTGAAAGCTTTATTTTAAATTAGAAAACAAATAATTCCCATATTGTTAGAATGGATGACACTTTGTCAAGGTTTTGTTTAGCATGATTAAACAATCTTTAGACTTTAACTTGCTAGGAGTTGCACCGGAGGTGAATACAATTAATTTCACATGCAAGACATTTGACAATTATGTAGGATGATTGCAAAATAAGTACATAGTGCATAAAAAAATCAATATTCATTTTTCACAAACTCCCAGGGAAGAGAAAATGAACGATTTAAAACAAGCAACCCAATTGTCAAGTAGCAAAATAACAGAGCGATGTGGGTTGCCTTACCTCCCACACATTGTGAGAAATACCCTCCCATATAATATTAAAAGCATATTTCTCTATATATTCTCAAGTTTTTTGGCCTTATTTTGAGTTCCTACTCATTTGATGGATCGCCAAACATTTTTCTTTAGAGCTTCCACCAAATCACAATCTTCATAATCCTATTTAATCTTCTTAATTAAAGTTTATTGTAATACCCAATGTTTAAAAAATTGTATAATAATCCTTATACGCTAATTTGCATCAACACACTTTTCCATATATTTACACTTTCATTTTGACAAAAAAAATCTTTAATATATTAATTTAATATAATTATTACCTCTTAACACGAGATAATGTTAAAATGAGGTTAGTGAAAAATCAACTCACAAAAAAAAAACTTTTGAATTACTGAACAAATTTTTAAATATTTTAATAAATCCTTAAACACATTTTCAGCCATTATTTCTCCACTATTTCTCTAAATGACCATTTATGAATTATCATACTCACTCCTTAAAAATCCTTCTGTTAGTTGTGAGTGATAATGACTCTTATTGTACTTACCGTAGGCAAATACTGTTGCATTCACCTCTATTCAATTATTCAATAGTTTTGCAAAAAAAACCAATCACAAGTAAGTATATCTTCCTAATTTGATTATTTCTAAAGTTAAAATAAATATTTGCTAATTATAAATGATAAATAAATTATTCTCATTATGATTGGCTCAATCTATTTGGTCTTATAGGACATATTCATTTCTTTTGAGCATGATTTTAGGATATAAATTTAAACCATTACAAACAATATAAAATTAGCATTCATTTATAATTTAATTTAAAGTTGAGTTTATTATGTGTTTTATAATTTTAAATTTATTTTACATGATATTTAATCTAAACGATATAATATTTTGAATATGATAAGTAAAAATATATTTTTAGTTATTATATTAGTGAGCTTAAAATTATTTCAAAATTAAATATTTATGAACAATAATAAATCTTTTCAAAAATCTGTTTAACATCTACTTTGTTTATTTATATTACTAACAAATATAACAAATATACTATATCTAAAATCTTAATTTAATTTAAATTCATAAATTGTGAAATTCAATAGTTAAATTATATTTTATCAAAAAAAAATTTATAATTAGCTATAATAATATTAAAAATGAATTGTAACTAACTATAACGATAAGTACGTGTACATCACTCATTACCTCCAAATAACCTTAATCAGAATTGATTGACAATCTATTAGATTTATTCTTATTATTTTATTTGTCATAGGCAATATACTATTGCATTCAGTTCTCCACAATTAGTGTAATAATTCTATTCTTTTGCACCAGTCAACAATAAGTATTTTCTACAAATTGAATATTTATAAAGTTTTGATTTTAATTTATTAATTTTTTTTATTATAAAATTTATTTATCTCAAATTCTATTGGCTCTAACAATTTTGTGTTATAGGAGCCCTTTTTTCAAAATTCTTCCATATTCTTTTTTTCTTGGGTAAATTTTCGCTAACAAATATTAATATTAATATTAATATATTTTAAAGATGAAACTACAAATATAATTGTACAAAAAAAAAAACTATATAGTTATATAAATAAATCTATTAATAATATATCGTAAATATGTATAAATTTTTATAATATATTATTGTGAGTTTTTATACAACATTTTAACTTATGATTGATATGTATATGTATATGTATATGTATATGTATATGTATATGTATATATGTATATATGTATATGTGATGGGGACACAACCCAAGAACAGAATGGACACAACAGAAAAGGGAAATTGTATTAACTGAAAAAATAAGCTAGTACAAACAATACAGAGAAAATAAACTTCAAAACATGCCCTAAGGGCTTACAATAGCATAAATCTGGAGATAATTTCTCCTTTCAGTACCTCCTCTCAAACTCCACTCCAAACTACCTTTTACAATGCCAGAAATCTCCTTAAATACACCTCGGAGGGTTAAGGACTAGGAGTACATTCTAGAAAGTGCTAGTAGGCATCCACCGACCAAATAGAAGGTTCCAGAAGTTGTGTTAGAAGTCGGTGCAAATCTAGAAGAATCCAGAAATGGTAATCGAACTTTCGGGAGGCATAACTTTTGAACCGTAGCTCCGATTGACAAACCGTTTACATTTTTGGAAAGCTCTATAGCCCTATGGACCAGCTTCGCTTGTCCCTCATTTTTTGACCCTTTTTGAGGTCATTTAATGCCCCTAACCTGACTTTGAAGAATTCTTAGGAGGTCTCCAAAACCCGAAAAATTGCAATAACTTTCAAACCGTGGGGCCTTTTGACCTGATTCTTTTTCTGAAATGCTCTAAATCATAATTACATTCATCTGACCAATTCACACCTTCTAGGTCACCAAAATGATGGCCCAATTACATGCTCCTATTTTTTTGGGATTTTCAAACTCACTGATAGTGGAACTGTGAGAGTTGGAACCTTTATTTGACCCAAATGGGTATCCAAAAATGAAAACACATGAAACAGAAACTAAGTCTAAGTACTTTTTTTTTTGGGTGATACAGGATTGCCCTTATACCTCTGGATGCTCCTGCATCAGACACCCAGGGTAGATTGAAAAGTGACCCCGTCACTTTATGAATGGTAGAGGAAATCCCAAATGGGAAACCTCAGCTACTGAAATCCAAGTTGAGTCCTTGACTGGTCGTCCTTTCCATTTGACCAAATACTCTTCATACTGCCTATTTCTGGTACTCCTACCCACACGATGATCTAGAATGTCTTTTATCTCCTCCTTCTTAGAAGCAGGAATTGGACATGGCTCGAACACCTCATCTGCACCATCATCATGATACTCTGTTAAATCTGCAATGTTGAAAATGGGAGAAATGTGAATACCGTCTGGCAGCTCCACTTCATATGCATTTCCTGAGTCATGTTTCTTCAAAATTTTGCAGGGGCCAAATTTCTTCATTTTCAGCTTGTTGTAAGTACCGGCTAGAAATCTTTCTTTTCGTAAGTGCACCATGACTAGATCCCCTACTTGGAATTCCTTATGTCTTCTCCTTTGATCAGCCCTAGCTTTATACTCTTGATTCATCTTGGTAATGTGTGCTTGAACCTCCTCATGTAGACGCTTGATATGTTCAGCAAATTCCTCAGCTTCAACACTTGTCCTCTTCCCTTGTTCTATCTTCCTCAATTCTGGTGCAATCCTTGGGCTATTCCCATATACAATTTGAAATGGTGATTTTCCAGTACTCCTATTTACAGAGTTATTATAAGAAAACTCTGCCTGTGGTAGAATCAAATCCCATCCCTTGGGCTTATCCCCAACTAAACATCTCAGCAAATTGCCCAGACTTCTGTTTACCACTTCTGTTTGGCCATCAGTCTGCAGGTGATGCGTGGAACTAAATTTCAAGTCTGTTCTCAACTTTTTCCACAATGTCCTCCAGAAATACCCCACAAATTTAGTAGCTTTGTCAGAAACTATGCTTCTTGGAAGACCATGTAGTCTTACCACCTCTTTGAAAAACAAGTCTGCAATATGGACAGCATCATGAGTTTTGTGGCATGGAATGAAATGTGCCATTTTGGAGAACCTATCAACCACCACGAATACTGAGTCATTACCCCTTTGTGTCCTTGGAAATCCAAGAACAAAATCCATACTTATGTCCTCCCATGGCCTTGATGGAACAGGCAATGGTTGATATAGGCCAGTATTGTGACTAAACCCCTTGGCAACTTGACAAACCTGGCAACTCTGTACAAACTTCTTCACATCCTATGAAATTTGAGGCCAAAAATAATGTTCTCTAAGAATGGCAATGGTCTTATCTCGACCAAAATGTCCTGCCATCCCTCCACTGTGTTTCTCCTTAATCAGATTTTCCCTCATGGAACTCCTTGGAATACACAATTGACTACCTTTGAACAACATGCCATCCTGAATCAAATAGTCTAACCACTTGGTTCTATCTACAGCAACAGGTTCTTTACAAGCTTTCCATGCTTCAGCAAAATCATGATCCTCAGGGTACAAATTCTTGAGTTCATCAAACCCAACTACTTCAACCTGCATTAATGTAAGCAACAACTGTCTCCTACTTAGTGCATCTGCAACCCTGTTAGATTTTCCACTTCTATGCTTCAACACAAATGTATAACTCTGCAAGAACTCTACCCACTTCATATGGCTCTGATTCAATTTACCTTGGCTATTTAGGTATTGTAATGCCTGATGATCAGTATACAAAAAAAATTCCTTTGGCAATAAATAATGCCTCCATTTCTTTAAGGCCTAAACTATTGCATAGAACTCTTGATCATAAACAGAATACTTCTTCTTTGCATCATTCAATTTTTCACTAAAATATGCAATAGGCTTACCTTCTTGGCTTAATATAGCCCCAATAGCGTTTCCACTGGCATCACAATCTACCTGGAAAACCTTTCTAAAATCTGGAAGTGCCAACATAGGCTATTTTGTTACCTTCTTCTTGAGCAATTTAAAACTTCTCGCAGCTGCTACAGTCCATTTGAACTCTTGTCTATCCCCTCTTATTGTATCAGTTAGGGGTGCACATATGCCACTGAAATTCTTAATAAACTTCCTGTAAAAACTAACCAGACTATGAAATGATCTTACCTCAGTAGTAGACCTTGGAGTAGGCCATTCCAAGATGGCTTTTACCTTCTCTGGATCCATTTTGAGACCTTTAGGTGATATAACAAACCCCAAATAGACTAACTCCCTTTTTGCAAAGATACATTTCTTCAGATTAATTAATAGTTTCTCTTCCCTTAGCTTTTCAAGGACACTACGAATATGCAATAAATGTTCTTCCAAAATCTTGCTAAAAATTAAAATATCATCCAAATAAACAATAACAAATTTTCCCAAGAACTTCTTAAGTACCTCATTCATGAGCCGCATGAAGATGCTTGGGGCATTCGTCAATCCAAAGGGCATGACTAACCACTCATAAAGACCCTCCTTGATCTTGAAGGTTGTTTTCCACTCATCTCCTTCTCGAATCCGTATATGATGATAACCGCTCTTCAGATCTATCTTTGTGAAGTACTGAGCTCCACTCAAGCAATCCATAAGATCATCCATCCTTGGCAAAAGAAATCGGTACTTGATGGTTATCCTATTTATAGCTCGAGAATCTGTACACATCCTCCACTCTCCATCCTTCTTTGGTGCGAGTACTGTAGGTACTGCACATGGACTCAAGCTCTCCCAAATCAAGCCCTTTCTCAACAACTCCTGAACCTGTCTATTTAGCTCCTCTGTTTCAGTAGGAGTCATCCTATGAGCAACCTTGTTAGGCAAACTAGCTCCTGGAATCAGATCTATCTGATGACTGATTTGCCTTATTGGTGGCAATCCATCTAGAACATTATCAGAGATAATATCTCCAAACTCCCTTAGTAAATCTAAAACTTCAAGTGGTATTTCACTACTACCTTCTTTATCTTTCCTAGGAATCAAAGCATAGCACATATGCTGATGTTTCATGCCATCTAAAAACTTCCTTCCATCAACAAGACAAATCCTAGCACTGCTACATACCTTTTCACCTTCCTTTTTCATGGGCTTCAATTTGTGGCGAACTCCATCCTTTGTCAGAGAGTATGTGTTTGCATGTCCATCATGTACTGCATGTCTATCAAACTGCCATGGTCTACCCAACAATAGATGGCAAACATCCATCGAAATAACATCACAGAGAACTTCATCATGGTAACTCCCAATTTTGAATTTCACTAAACATTGTTCACTTACCAGGACCTTATGATCATCTTTTACCCAAGCAATCCGATAGGGCTGGGGATGTTTCTCCCTCTTGAGCTTTAGCTTAGAGACCATCTCTTCTGATACCAAGTTATCAGTGCTACCACCATCAATGATCACGTCACAGCATTTATCCTCACACTTGCATCTGGTACGGAACAAACTCCTCCATTGTCCTGGTTCAATCTCACCACTTAGTGGGACTCTTTCATTTACCAAGGTCTCTCCTCTTTCTGCATCCTCTAAATGTGATGATTGTGCATCTTCATCCACATGAGCAACCCTAGCTTGGCCCTCAGCTCTCCTATCTGTCCTTCCTTGTCATTGAGGGCATTCAAAGGCACGATGACCTTCTTCATTGCAATGGAAATAGGTACCACAGAAGCCTCCTCTTCCTTGTCCACGTCCTCTACCTCTTCCTCTTTGATTTCCAAAGTCTTGATCATGGGAGCGGTTGAAACCCTCATTCCTCTGGTTCCTGCTAGTACCCACATCTTCATTTTTCTTTTGGGTTTCATTGAGGCCTCCAGATGATCTACTGCTTCCCCTTCCTCCTTGACCACACCCTCTTTGTCTTCCTTCAAACCTTTTATTTAGCTTCTCTTCAACTCGTAGAGAAAACTGGTATGCCTCTTCAATGCTGGTCATTTTTACCAGACTTAATTCCTCCTGGATGCTAGGTCGTAACCCACTGATATAACGAGCAACCTTCTCCTTATTTGCTTCTACATGTCCCGCTCTAATCAAGAGTCGGTAAAATTCCTTTGTATATTCTTGGACTGATCTTCTTGCTTGTTTTAACCCATGCATCTTCTTAAACAAATCAAGCTCGTAGTCCATAGGAATGAACTGCTTCTTCAATTTGTCCACCATGCGATCCCATCTTGTGATCTTCTCCTTTCCTCTTCTGTTTCTTTCCAATTGGACCTCTTGCCACTAGATTTTGGCATGGCCTTTCAGTTTGGCCTTTGCAAACTTAACCCTATCTGGGTCCCTGATATCCTCATACTCAAAGTATTCTTCCAGTTCATTGATCCAATTGATCAACTCATCTGGTTTCAGATTTCCTAAAAATACACCCACTTCAATTGTGGGTCTTTTCCCAAACTTAGTAATGGCCCTAAAAAGCCTTTCCTCTGCATGATTCAGAACTTCCCTGTCAAATTCCCCTTCTAGTTCCATTACTTCTTCTTCATTGTCATCCTCACTGTCGTCACCTGCGGCAACATTTGCTCCTCTACGGAGCTCCTCTTGCAATGCATGCACCTGCCTTTGGAGGGCTCTAACCTCCTTAGGATTAATAGCTCTGGCCCTTCCACCACACTCTTTTCATGGAGTCATCTTCTTAACTCAAACCCACAACCACACAGTCCTGGTGCAAACTGCCTCACAGTCGGCGCTTTGTCTACACACTCAGGAAAACCTGCTCTGATACCACTTGATGGGGACACAACCCAAGAACAGAATGGACACAACAAAAAAGGGAAATTGTATTAACTGAGAAAATAAGCTAGTACAAACAGTACAGAGAAAATAAACTTCAAAACATGCCTTAAGGGCTTACAATAGCATAAATCTGGAGATAATTTCTCCTTTCAGTACCTCCTCTCAAACTCCACTCCAAACTGCCTTTTACAATGCTAGAAATCTCCTTAAATAGACCCTAGAGGGTTAAGGACTAGGAGTACATTCTAGAAAGTGCTAGTAGGCATCCACCGACCAAATAGAAGGTTTAGAAGCTGCGTTAGAAGTCGGTGCAAATCTAGAAGAATCCAAAAACGGTAACCGAACTTCCGGGAGGCATAACTTTTGAACCGTAGCTCCGATTGACAAACCGTTTACATTTTTGGAAAGCTCTTGAAGTGCTCTATAGCCCTATGGACCAGCTTCACTGATCCCCCATTTTTTGACCCTTTTCAAGGTCATTTAATACCCCTAACCTGACTTTGAAGCATTCTTAGGAGGTCTCCAAAACTCGAAAAATTGCAATAACTTTCAAACCGTGGGGCCTTTTGACCTGATTCTTTTTCTGAAATGCTCTAAATCATAATTACATTCATCTAACCAATTCACACCTTCTAAGTCACCAAAATGATGGCCCAATTACATGCTCCTATTTTTTTGGAATTTTCAAACTCACTGATAGTGGAACTGTGAGAGTTGGAACCTTTATTTGACCCAAATGGGTATCCAAAAATGAAAACACATGAAACAGAAACTAAGTCTAAGTACATTTTTTTTTGGGTGACACAAGATTGCCCTTATACCTCTGGATGCTCCTGCATCAATATGTATATGTGTGTGTGTGTGTGTGTGTGTGTGTGTGTGTGTGTGTGTGTGTGTGTGTGTGTGTGTGTGTGTGTACATATACATATATACACATATACATATACATATATATATATATATACACTATAAATAATTATTATTATTGAAATTATATAAAATATATTACTATATAATCTATATAGAATATAATAATATAATTTAATATTTTGTAATACAATCTTATCATTAATATTTTAAAATATGTCATAGATATATAAAAAAATTTCAAATGTCATGTAATCTTGAAAAATTGTTTTATGTCATAACCATTATAAAAAGTATTGTGGTGTACACCTATAGTTTGCTTTTCCATTATATTTATTGAATTCTTTTATGCCTATTTCATGGATGTTTTAGTTTCAAGAATATTATTTCATAACTTGGACTAGAGATATATCAATGATGATTACTTAGTTGACTATATTTCATATGTTGTTTAATGATTATGGTTACTTGTGCATTAATGATGTTTTAATGATGATTGCTTCATATTCATAACAATGCATTATTTTATTCGAGCATTTGATGTTTGACTTATAATTATTATGGTACTTACTCCATACTTCGTAGTTAATAAATGTGATTCCTTTCATAGCAATGTTAGATGATGTTTTAATGATGATTGCTTCATATTCATAACAATGCATTATTTTATCTAAGCATTTGATGTTTGACTTATAATTATTATGGTACTTACATGTGTATGGTGTGTGTGTCTATTTTATCTTTATGTTTGTCATATTTGATGTGGTTAAGGGAGGGAGTCATAGTCACTTGCTAGTCGAAATCTACACGACGTACCACTCCCTGCCATTGCTTGTTTAGTTTAGATATATTTATATAAATGTACATGCTCATCTTTTATGTAGAATGTAAGTATTGGGCATCGACTTTCCTAAATTCTCAGGATGAAAGTTCCCTATCACAATACTCAATGGTAAGAATGGAGAGATAATGTTCAAGTCCAATCTCAGCCATAGCCTAAATACTTGTCTTGCAAGGAGGCCTCATAACTGACTTTCAACCTCTTTTAAAACTCGTGAGTTTATTTTTGTTTGTGTTGTTTGATTTTGAGTTTCAATCTGTTTTGGTAATATTACTTTTATGTGGATTTTGCTATGTGATTTATTTGGTAAATGATTTAATTATAATATTTGGGTTAGTTATATAATTACATATTATTTGGTTAAAAATGAATATTAAAGTATGAGAATATTTAATTAATTAAAAAACTAATTAAACATGTGCTTTAATTTAGAAGTCTAAAGTTAGAAAATTGATTAGAGAGAACTTAGAATATGATGATATTTAATTAATTGTTAATTAATTATTAATTAATTAAATATGTACTTTATTTTAAAGATTTAATTTAAAAGTCTAATTTGAAAAGTTGGGCCAAGAAATAATTAAAATATTAAAATATTATAGATTTAATATTGCTTTATTATAATTATTTATTTAATAATAATTAAATTAGAGTTGCATTTAAGCAATGAGCTTTGATCATTATTATTAATTTAAATAATAAACTATGCTTTAATTAGTGCTTGCACTAATTAATAAACCGAAAGAAAATAAAATATAAAAGAATAAAATTTAAAGATAAAGTTATAGTTCTAATTATGGCGTAGTTATATTTATTTAATTTAATGATAATTATTTAGGAGTTTTATTTTAATAATAAATTCTAAATAATGTTATTAATTAAATTAATAAATATATTATTAAAAATGTTTCAAAAATTAATTAAAGAGAGAAAGCTAATTATTTGAATTAAGATATTTTGTAATTAAATATCTAAAAGAGTTGTGCATAATAAGGTAAAAGGTAATAAAGTAATAAACAATAATTGATCAGTGAGTTCCCTCTCGTGATTGCACAATCATAGCCTCAATTTAAGGGAGAACTCTTTATCAAAGATCTAGAGCTCATTTTGTAATTACACAGGTTTTGTGGAGCAAAATTCAAGATTGGATCAAAATAATTATGGAGAGTTTCGAAGGGTTTGGGATTTGCATGCATTCACAGATTGTCTCAGATTTTTGTTGTGGTTTTGAGGTTTTGGGAGTGAAAATTTGGAATTAGATCAAAAGAATTGTTGAAATTTTTAGAGGGTTTGGATTTGCATGCATTCAAAGATTGTCTCAGATTTTAGCTGTGGTTTGAGGTAGGGTTGGAAAACCCATTGTAGAATTTTATTGAAAGATCTGCCTACTTCGTGTCTTCCAGGGTGTTTGCATATTGCTTATTAATTTATTGTATTGATTGTTGAATAAAGAATTATGTTGTAGAATTTATAAAAGAGTTGTGCATGAAAAGGTAAAAGGTAATAAAGTAATAAAAAATAATTGATTAGTGAGTTCCCTCTCGTGATTGCACAATCATAGCCTCAATTTAAGGGAGAACTCTTTATTAGAGATCTAGAGCTCATTTTGCAATTACATAAGTTTTGCGGAGAAAAATTTGAAATTAGATCAAAAGAATTGTGGAGAGTTTTGGAGGGTATGGGATTTGCATGGATTCACAAATTGTCTCAGATTTTAGTTGTGGTTTTGATGTTTTGGGAGTGAAATTTTGGAATTGGATCAAAAGAATTGTTGAAAGTTTCAAAATATTTAGATTTGCATGCATTCACGGATTGTCTTAGATTTTAATTATGGTTTGAGGTAGGGTTTGAAAACCCATTGTAAAATTTTAATGAAAGATCTATCTACTTCGTGTCTTCCTAAGTGTTTGCATATTGCTTATTAATTTATTGTATTGATTGTTGAATAAAGAATTATGTTGTAGAATTTGATAAAGGAAAACTTATTAATCAAGAAAACTTGACTGAGAAAAATTATAGAAAATTATTATGACTATATTCTTATAAACCCCTTTCTAATATCATGAAAATTTGATTATTGAAAATTAGAAGAAAATAATAAATTGAATAGTTAGGGTTTCACTTTTAAATTTGTCATTAGAGCTATGTGATTATCATGAATTTTCTAAATATAGATGAATATTCTTCTTACATCTAAAATAATTTAATTGCAATATTTATTTGGAAAGCAAAAGATTAATTGAGAGGAAAGCATGTTATAACTAAACGTATACATGCATGTGAAAACAAATATGCAAAAAATCGAAAACTAAGTATAGTGTGGTTACATGCATGTGAAAATAAATATGCTAAAAATAGAAAGCTAAGTATAGTATGGTTACATGCATGTGAAAACAAATATGCTAAAAATAGAAAGCTAAGTATAGTCTGGTTGCATGCATGTGAAAACAAATATGCTAAAAATAAAAAGCTAAGCATAGCATGGTTGCATGTGAAACCAAATATGTTAAAAATAGTAAACTTAGTATGGTTGCATGATTTGAGATACCAAAGACATGCAAAAATACTAATTGTATGTGTATTTTTATTTTATATAATTTAATTTTTAAATTTATTTATTTAAAATAATAATAATCATTTATTAATTTCTGAATTAAATAAATATAATCTATTTAGTTATAAAGTGAATGTTAGTAGTAGTGATTATTTAAGTTTAATTAAATTCTTAGTTGCATATAAATGATTTTATAATTATTAATGCAAGAGTGAAGTTAATAAATAAATATTTATAATTTTATTGTATTTTAAGAGAAGTTGTGGTAGAGTTCACTTTGTAATCATTTAGTTAATAACTATTTGACTTTATGAGAGGAATTATAAATAATTAAACTAAATTTATAATTTTATCTCTAGTTGCATTATGAATTAAAGGAAAAGTAAATATTAATATTGGACTTAAATAGAAATCAAATTAATATTTTAGAAATGAAATTGATATTAGTATTTAATATAATAATATGCATTTATGTTATTAATTAAATCATTTATAATTTAAAATTATTTAAATTAATTACATGATAATATTGCATGATATTTTATATGCAGAAAAAGATTAGATACTTAAATACTTATTTATTTAAATAAGTATATTAGCATAACAAATTTTTTTTTTTGTTAGTCAATAATAAGTCAATTTTATCAAAACTTGAAAGAAATTACATTATAAAGGTTCATATAAACTAGAGTGAAGAGGTTCACTATCCTCTTTTTTTAACTGGCCTAACAGCCTAAACATTAACATAAAAACTACCCACATAACCATATCAGCCCATATTGCTGACTTGTGCACAAACCCCATTTGCAAAAAATGACACTTCAATTTGTCACTTTCCAATCTACAAACAAAAAAGGGGGTTTTGCCTATGAAACACCTACCCCTTTGCTCTGATGTTTGCATCAAAGGCACCCCTCTTTCTAGAAGATAATGGCGTCAGGAGAGAACTGCATTCCCTCTTCCATGTGAAAGTTGCCAACAAAAAACCATCCAACGCTTTAACCCTTTCTACATAATGGGTTCACAAGAATTCCCTCTTCCATGTGAGAGTAGCCAACAAACAACCATCCAATGCTTTCACCCTTTCTGTAAAATGGGTTTACACCATCTTTGTCAAAATTGATCTTCTTTAAATTCGGTTAGTTCTCCTTACAGACCGCTTTTTCTTTGAGAAGCCAACAAGAACTATGGCCTTCCTCTGTTGCTCGTGGAAATGCCGAATTGCATCCTTCAATCCTCCCCATGCCTAGTGACGCTCATTTACATAAGCTTCTCTATCAACTTGCATCCATGGCTAGTTGACAAAGGGGAAATTCCCTTTCTCCCTCCCTTCATCTTCATCTTCATAGCCTTCACTAAAATTAAAAGCCCATCCGAGGTGTGTCCATTCTAGGAGTGTTGCCATATTTGGTGTTAAGGCCTTTTCAAAAAGTGCCTCCATTACCCATGCAACATTTTGCTTATGGTCACCAACTTGTAAACCCCATGCCATCAACATTGCCACAATATCAACCTGTAGCTTCCATCAATGGTTTGCCTCTTGAAAGAGGGGACCCAGGGTTTCCTATATCATGTGAATTACATCTTCTGAAGGGAATCTCACCATTTGTTTGAGACGCCTATCTGCCACCTTCCCAAACAATGCCTTCTGTTGCTTCTCCGTTTTGAAGGTAAACGTTGGCTCTATTAAGTATTTGCAGTCGTTCTTTCATAAAATAAGAATTTTGCATTGATAAATTGTCCACCACTCTATTAAAAGAGCATTTCACATGCTCCAATTAGATGCAGCTCTATTTTACTTTAATGCACCAACGATCTTTATTAAAATAACCTTTGTTGCCACATGCTTTGTACTTTCAACATGAATTGAAAGGACCACACCCTCCTTTAAAAGCTACCTTCATCTCCCACTTCTAACTATTCTATCCTTGGGATTTTGTTTCATTAGATGTTTCCTGCATTGAGTAATTATTGAATCGAGTGATTTAATTCCTCCCCAAAATCAAAATACTCTATCCTCACTGATTCATCATTTAAAGAGGTTGCCCATTTTGATAGAGTGTCTGCCTCTATGTTTCCATCATGCCTAACATGAGTAATCATATAATCCTCAAAAGTGCTCAATTCTTGCAATATTAAATCAATTACCACTTGGAGATTCCATGCATTAATTTGCAACTTTGATATTGCCTACACCACTATGAGGGAATCGCCTTCTAAATGTCCCCTCCTTTCTGACTAGCCTTACTGCTAACAATGTTGCTTGGCACTTTGCTATGTTATTAGTGCTTATGGGTAGCTTTTTTTCTCCCTTCAAAAGTATGTGGCATGCACTGTCTCGCAAAACAACCCCAACACTTGAAGCCCCTGGATTACCACCTCTAGCTCCATCAAAATTTTCTTTAACCCATCCTTCCATTGGGGCTCTCCATTTGGTCCTTTTAGAATTCAACTTTTTCTTATGAGTCACCAGTGTACCCGAGGGGGATTTGAACCCTATCCCTGGCCATGAGGTTTGTAACACACTATCCTCCTTTATATATGGGATTTGCATTGCTTGCCTTTTTGTAGTTGAGGCACTAGCTATCTCCTCTATAAAATTGATGATTCTACTTAAGCATCTTCTATGAGTCTCTTTCTCACCTTAAAAAATTCTTCTATTGTGTTCCTTTCGCAATTCCCATATAATCAGTGATGGGGCAACTAACCATATGCTTGAGAGAGTTGTCTTGCTTTGCTCCCTTGGCCATCCATCAAACACCTCCTTAACATTTTGGGCTCTCGGCCCCTACCATCCCAATTTAAATTGGACAAAGTCCCAACATTTCCTTGCATACTTACATTGAACCAAAAGGTAATCAAGTGTTTCCTCATTCTTCTCACACAATGGGCATCTTGATGGTCCTATTATACCTAATTTTATTAGCCTTTCAGCAGTTAAAATTCTGCCATTGTATGCTAACCATGCAAAGGCTCTTGCCTTGGGTAGAATATCCTTGTTCCAACAAAGATCTTTGAAGTAAAAGTTTTACTGTTTGTTTCAACCAAAATATTATAACTGAGTTTGACTGAATAATTACTTGAAAGGGACCCACACCAAATGATTTTATCCTTCTTTATGCTCAAGAGCAATCTTCTTTCATCTAAGATGCTTTGCATCTATTGTTTTTGTTGTGTTGTTAACTCCTCCCTTGATAAATCCTTCCAACACCATTCCATCCCGTCCAACCCTTCCTTCTCTACCACATAATCAGAAACAAGTTCCCCCCATCTTTCTTTGAAGTAGGCTTTTAGCTCATTAAAGTTTTCATCACACCCCAAAACTTTTTGGCCATTCCAAGAATCCTCCCAGAATTTTTCTTGTTTCCCATCACCAATATGCCAAGAGATATGTTTCACAATAATCTGCTTGCAAGAGAGCATAAAATTCCATATTGTTGTCCTCTTGATGGATCACACCCCGTAAAAATCCTGTGGTTATCATCTAAATCTAAATATTTTCCTTTTAGAATTCTCACCCAATAGAGTTGTGGGTTTTCATACATCACCCATTTTAGTTTATCTCCTAGGGCTTTATTCATAAGTTGCCAGTTCCTAATCCCCACCCCACCCTTTTCCTTAGGTCTGCATATCTTTTCCCATGCAAAAGTGTATTTTATCTCCTTCATTAGACCCATTCCAAAATAACTTTCTCATTTTTTGCTCCAATATTTGAACTACTTTCTTGAGAATATCTAAGCACCTCATTGCGAACACTGGCATGGCAGAGATTACTATTTGGAGCATTAAGATTCTACCTGTTGATGACAACCATTTACCTTTCCAGCGTTCCATCTTCTTCTAACATTTATCTATCAAATTATGCCAAAGGTCTACTTTGTTTCTACCATCAAAAAAAGGAATCCCTAAATACTTACTGGGCATCAATCCAATTTTTATATTCAAGATCCTACAAATTCTTATTTTGCCACATTGTGGGGTATCGAAGAAGAAAACCTACAATTTATTCCAATTGATGAATTGTCCTAATATTCTATCATAAAGTTCTAGAGTTTTCTTCATCACTTTAGCTTCCAATTCATGTGTTGTTCTTGCTAGAAAGTTGTCATTTATAAATTGTAAATGAGTTAAGGCTTCCACTACCTCTGTAATTTTGATCCCTTTCCACAGCCCCTATTCACGTTGCCTATTAATTAACCTTCCCAATACTTCTTCCATAATAATAAAGAAAAAAGGGGACAAAGGATCCCCTTGTCAAATGCCTTTCTCTTGTTCAAAAAAACCTTGAGGGCTACCATTTATCAAAACTGAGAAACGAGGGGTAAATATGCAGTTTCCACCCATTGCACCCATGCCTATCCAAACCCAAACCTCCTTAACACACTAAGCAAGAAGCATCTGTCTACTTCATCATAGGCACATTTTATGTCTAATTTAACCATTGTATTTTTTGTTTTTGAGGCTTGAATTGTGTGGATTGCTTCATGTGCGACAACAACTCCCTCAAATATAGATCTTCCTAGCAAAAACCCACTTTGTTCTATCAAAATGATTGAACCTAAAACCTGTTTAAGTTTGTTAGCCATCACCTTAGAAATAATCTTATATATTATGTTACATAAAGATATTGGTATGAAATCTTCAAAGGTCATTTGTGTGGCTTTTTTTGGCACTATGAAGCCCACCTGCCTTGATTCCTCGACCACTTCCCACAATTCTTTTTGGAAAATAAACCCAATTTTTTGGAAAACATTGTCGAGAACCCATCCGGGCCTGGCGTTTTATCCCCTCTTAAACCCTTCAAAGCTTCAAATACTTCACACTCAATAACTGGGGCCATTAGTTTTTTGTTTAGAATCTCAATGATCATAGCCAAAATGACACCCAAGACCTCTTCCACCTCGTTAGGGTTCTATTCTACCTGTTGTTTCTCTTGTGAGAAAAAATTCACCGCCTCTAAAATGATCCCCTCACTATCTTGGACGAGAACCCCATCTAGATTTTGAATTTCAAAATTTTATTTGTTGCCCTTTTAGTTTTTACCAAATTGTAAAAAAATTGCGTATTCCTATCACCCTCCTTTAACCATACTTCCCTTGATTTTTGTCACCAAAAAATTTCTTCTTTGGCTAGACACTCATCTAGTTCCCTTCTCAAGCCTTTCTCTTCCTTATAATCATCTTCAAACATGCCATATTCAATGACCCAAAGGGTTAAAGTTTTTAATTTCTCCTCTATATCCATTTTCTTATCAAAATATTACCAAAGTGTTCTCTATTCCAAATCTTCAACTAATCCTTAAGAAATTGTAGCTTTTTGAAAAAAATGAAAGCTTTATTACCTTTTCTTTCTAGAGCTTTTTTCTACCATTCAGTGATCAAATCTGCAAAGCCTTCTATTTTTAACCACATAGCTTCAAATTTGAAAGGGCACCTATCCAAAGTATTCTCATCTTGAATTCTCAAAAAATAGAGAAATGATATGATCCATGAAAAGGAAGAATCTCTATAGAACATGTCTAGTTTGCCTCCACCCAATTTCTTACCACAAAGAATCTATCCAACTTTTCTACTATATTCAAAAAACTTTCTATTCTATTTGTCCATGTGAATTCACCTTTCTTGAAATAAATTTCCACTAGGCCACTATCGCTAACAAAGTTGTTGAAATCTCATTGGCTTTTTGAGCTTCACCTTTTCCCACCTCCTTTGTCTTCAAGGTTCAATATTGCATTGAAGTCACCTCCTAGAATTGCCACCTCATTATCTATGCCTTGCAATTCACCTGCTATATTCTGCCATAAGGTCCTTTTTTTAGCACTATTGTTTGGACCATAAATGTTTATCACTGAAAAGGAACAATGGAGCTTTTTGACATAGACTTTTACCCATTGCCAGTTTGTGTCAAGATGGATAGCAGTTACCTCTAAAAGATCTGAATGCCATAAAATAGCCATACTTCTTGATGCTCCCTAAGCCCTTGTTAGTAAGCAATCCCATCTTCTAAATTTACTCTTAAACATTGCAAAATCCTCCTCCTTAATCTTTGTTTCTTGTAATAGCACCAAATCTGGTTTTGATTGATCAAGACACCTTTGATCAGTCGTATCATGTCAGAGGCATTGCAACCCCTGACATTCCATGATAGGGCTTTCATGGCTCCTAGGAAAAGGCTAAACCTTTTCCCGATCTTAAAATTTTTGATTGACTTGTTGCATTGCCTACCAATTCCAACTTTGTCTTGATGGATTTAGGACCGCTCTTCTTTTTGCCCCCCACATTTGGTTTTAGCTTGATAGAGCTTGTTTGTTCAATAGATCTTTCTTCCAAAATTTCTAGTTGTTCCAAGAAACCTAAGTCATTTAGGTTATCTTCCCCTTCTATCTCCTCCTGGGTTGATTCCCCCGCATCCCTCATGCTGCTACTTTCCAAAACTTCCCCAAAAGAGTCATAGAGGTTTTGAATTAAGGAGACCTCTATATCCTTATAGATATTATTACTATCTTCTTGCATTAGCTCCTCCCCTTGTGCTTGCATCATCAAGGGTGCCTCTATGAACTTTCCTAAAATTTCCTTGGAGTATGCTTCTATGTTTATTGGCAGGCTCTTATCTTCAGGAATTCCATTGACAAGGATTTTTGAAGGAGTTTTGCATACCTTTTCTAACATAGATGTCTTCTTCTGGGGGTCCATGACTTCCTTTTGTGAATCAACTCCCTCTTGTCCTTGCATTTGTTCCATAGGAGTTTCTTTGACTACTTAAGTAGAAACCTCATTATCACCATGCTCTCACTCCTCAATCACCCTAGTATCGCTATCCATAAAGGTTGCTACCTTATTTGGGTTTAAGCCCTCCCGTATCTTGTTGGGCTCCTTTGATGAGTTTTGTTCCTTTAGACTTTTCTCCATGTCTCTTTGGCATTCCCGCCATTCAAGCTCATCTAGTAGTTTGTCAACTTCTAGCTCCTTCCCTTTTAAGAGCCTACTATTTTGTATCACCTCTTCAAGAATTAGGATTTCCACCCCTTCCCATACTTCAATAGGTTGTTTCCATACTCCTTTATCCGTGCATAAGGTGAAAAAGTCTGGGACAAGGTTTCCTTCCTCAATGTTTAAAAGAACCCTTGGGTGAGAGGATGAGTCTTTTAAGTTTAAAACTTCCTCTTCTCTAATTAAAGTTCCTATCATATTTTTGTTCTATGCTAACACCTCCTCCCCCCAGTATTCTACAGGCATATTATAAAGATTTATCCATATAGGGAAAACTTCCAGCTTTTCTTTACCTAGATCAAAATTTGGCTCCCAGTCTTTCAAATATATTCCTCAACCTTCTATGAGGTAAGGGCCATTGTTTAGGATGTCTTTTTTATCCTCTTTACTAGAAGCAATCCCCATATAAAAACCATTTGTTAGGGTTTTTAACCGACATTGCTTTGCATCCCATTCTTATTGTAGTTACAAAGGGCCATGGCCCAAGCCATTTAAAAAAGAATGCTTTTTTCTATAGCTCTACAATTGCTTCTTGCCATTTTGCATTACTAATCTGAATGGAAGACGTTACCTCATAGGTGATGTGATCGTCTAGTTTTTGGGGAGATAGTGTGATCGTCTCTGCCACCTTTGCCTTTGCCCACTGATGCAGCTCTAGTCTGTAAAACTTGTGAGCTATTTTTGTAAAGTCAAATCTATCAAACTTTGTGTAGATTGGTTTTGGCCTTGTGCCTATTTTCTCCATTTCCTTTCATTCCCCCAATTTTGTCTATGACTACTTCATGGTAGGATGAATTGATCACGTCTTTGTGAGAAGGGCTCAATTCTTTGGTTCCTTGTTTGATCATTTTTATTCAAAGGACAACAATTTTTTCTATGCTACCTGTAAGACC
Source organism: Cupressus sempervirens (assembly GCA_028749045.1). Lineage (NCBI taxonomy): Eukaryota > Viridiplantae > Streptophyta > Pinopsida > Cupressales > Cupressaceae > Cupressus > Cupressus sempervirens. Next base: position 293,433,949 of record CM053793.1, on the reverse strand, counting down.
ACCCTTCGTGCTATCTGAAATTCGAATGAGCATTCACATGCCATCGATCCTTTCCCGCCCAAGTTGTAGGTATTCGTTGCTGCCCTCAGCAATACATAACAATTTATATTAACATTTATATTCTTAATTTATTTCTAAATACATCCTTAGGACCCAAACTAAACAAGAGAAATTGATGAAATTAAATCATGTGGCTGAAAACTATGTGTTTTCTAATATTCTATTTATAGTCTTGTGATGTTTATTTTCATGATGGTTTTTCTTTGTGGGTTATTTAGTTGGCCAAGTTAGGATGTGCACTACAGGCATTTTTGAGATTCCTTTTATGATTATTTGACTGGATGTCATGATGAACTTAATGATTTGAATTGAGATTTATGTTTTATGAGCTTTATACTATTGAGCATTTATGAGAACTTGGGTTTCGAGAACCAATGTTATTTTTTGGGTTGCCTATTAAGACACCAAATTCAATCAATATTACTCTTGTGGTATGGTACACTTTTTTGGTTTGTGATTTTTGGGAAGGTAGTCTAGGTGCATGTCTAGGGGAGTGGCTTGCAATGGGGGTCGAGGCCCAAATTGGCTGTCAAGGCAACTCATTGTAAGTTGTGTAACAAGTGATAACATAGTAATTAGAATATCTTACCTAGCAGTTTTCTTTGAGATACATTAAAAAGATAGAGATTTTTCCTCGTCCATACCTTTAGTGCTTGTATAGACTAAGGATGAGATGGAGATGATACCTTGAGAGGTATGACTAATTTCTTTGTCTTCACGAGAGGGTATCCTAGTTCGGCATAGAGTCACTAGGGGGCCGAGGTCTTGAGAGACTGCTAAGGTAACCTTAGAGTTGGCTCATGTGATGAAACTCCATAGTATGTAGCTTGAGTCTCCTACATGGTTTTTTAATATTTGCCTCTAGTGGTGTACTTGTTGGATATTACTTTTGATGGTGTATTTATTGTGAGTCACTCATTGATTGGATGTCATTTATTGTTGACAGTTGACTTTTATTAATGAATGATTAGTTATTTAGTGGTGTGTTTTTATTGTTAGAGTTAGTGATTGGTAATTTACTTTTGTTGATGACAATTTTTATCTGTTGGTCATTGTACTTGTGACACTTGACATTGATTTCAAGGTGGTTTTATATTTTTGGTCTTGGTATTTGTATGTTGACTTGGTATGAGATGTTAGTATTAGAATGAGTGTCATTTCAATTTTGATTATCTCTTCTTCTTGAGTAGTTTGTGTTACCCTTGAGGTAGTTTTGGCTATTAGGATTCCTTATCTAGGATTATTTTATGATTTGATTATCTATGTGTGGATCATACATTACCTCTCCTACACGGTAGGAGTGGGGGCCTGATTAGGTGATGATGTAGTCGGGAGGTAGTGTATTCTTACCATTTGGGTCCCCCTCATATTGACAGATGTTGGATGCTCCTTGATACAGTGGTACCATTATCATTCTTTCTCTTATCTTAAAGACTTCTGTTCATTTGATGTATCTATGTATCATGTGTTTTAAGATCCTATGGAATATTGTATTGTATATTGATGTACTTATATCTATTTTCACATACCCTATGACATGTGCAATGGATGTTATTCATTAGATGCACTTTCATATTATTAGTTGTACTTATGCATTTGCTTATATGACTATGTATGCATTTATTCATTTTATGATTATGAACATTGTAATTGAGACTTAAACTTATTAATAAAACTTTATTAAATGCGATGCAACATGAAGGAACCCTTAAGGAATTGAAACTATATTTGTAATTGATTACGTGTTCTTGATGTGTATGTATATATTGCTTCCACATTAATGTTACTTTGATGTTGTTTAACCTTTAAAAAAAAATAGTTCGGTAAACTTTGTAACATATTAGGTTTTTTTTTTAGTTTCTGAGTGGGGTGTCACTAGTATTCTTATTTAGGATTCTAATTCAAGTTAGGTTAAAGTTAAGAATTTTAGATTCACACTATTACATTCTATTAATATAATATTTCACCCAACATTATTGTATTGGCCAAAGACAATATTCACTTTCTTCTATTAGTAACTATTTTTCACTAATTAGAAATAACTAATTTTTTGGTCTCATAGCTTATTATAAACACACACACACACACACACACACACACACACACACACACACATATAGATTAAAACTAATCTCTTACCATCTTTAAATTTTATTACTTCTACAATATTAATATAGATAAATGAAAAATAATAATTGTAACTAATGCTAAAATATTTTTTTAAATTTATTTCAATTAACTATTCTATTTTGTTTTCAAAAGATAGACTATTAGTTTTAGCCAATCAAATATATTTATTTTTGAATAACAATTTTTTTTTTAAGTTATATTATTTAATTATATATTGTATATACTATAGAAATTAGATGATTGCCTCAATACTTTTGGTGTTATAGAAGCCCTTTTTCATAGTTCTCCATAATGCATTTTTAACGGCAAAATTTTCTTTAGAGATTGTAATAAAATAACATTTAAATTTTAAATCTAATATGCATCAAAAAATTATCTATTATTCATTTTAATAAAAATGAAAATATTGATGGAGGATTCAATGAATGAAAAGGAGGATGGTTCTCGTGCGTTTAAACTGCATCCCGAGTTAAGGCACCCATGCCCTAACTTTGTCTCGTTTTCTCAGCATTGCGAGGGTGGGAGCTCGGTGGTTGCAGGGTTAGGATTGAGGTGGCTCTTCTTGCCGAGTCTTGGACTAGGCCGTGTATCTGGAGGACAAGTTTTGAGCTGCACGAGGGTTACTTCTCGTGCTTTCTGTATAATCTGTGTATTGAGTGGGAAGACGTTGCTGTTGCTGGTGGATCTGCTCGCCCACGACCTTGGTCTATTCTCTTCTGCGAGGGACAGGAGGATCAAAGGTGTGGGTTTGGTGTTGGGAGGGGATTAGATTTAGGGTAAGGGGAGGATTCCCTTTCCCATTCTTTGGTATTCACATTTTCCTTGGCATAATGGATGATGCTAGGGTGAGACAGCAGTGAGGAGCTCTCACTTGGATTTTCGGGCAGCATTAGCACCTAAGTTTCCAAATCAAGGGATGAAGACCTTTGATAATAATCTATTTGCTCTAAACTCTGGGACTGTTGATTTGGGGTTATCTAATGGCTCAAGGATTACGAAGACTAATGAATGTCTTCAGAGGTGCAAGGAGAGGCCAAAACTAGTTATTCCGATTAAGATGATTGCTAAAGATGTTGAGTATTATTCACATCACTCATTATATTGTAAGTTTTTGGGGATGATGGTTTCCTTGCAATTTTTTGAGGTTTGGGCCCAAAGGACTTGAGAGCTGGAGGGGGAAATGGAGATAATGTTGCTAGAAAATAGTTATTTCATGGTTACTTTTAATTGCACTGCTAATCGCAATCAGGTATTTGAGGGAGGCCCTTATTTCCATAATAAGTTTGGGTTGTTTATTAAGCCATGGCATGCTAGTTTCAACCCTGTAGAGGAGCTTCCAATTCATGTCCTAGTGTGGCTTCACTTACCGAGGTTCCCAGTGGAATGCTGTCAAGAGGATGTGCTACACCTTTTGGCCTTTGTGCTTGGTAACCCTATAGGGACTTCATCACAGACTTTGGGTAAAAAGGTAATGATTTTTGCGTGCATTTGTGTTGAAATTGATCTAAGTGGGCCTTTAACTGATGCAATAGAGATGTGTGTGGGTTCTTATTCTTGGGTGTAACATTTGGATTATGAAACTCTTCCTTTTCAATGTTGGCTTTGTCAAGAATATGGCCATTTGCAGCAGAGATGCCCAAGGTACAAGTCTAGGGAGACCCAACCTTCACAGCTTGGGAGTAATCTTCCTAAAACAGATAAGGGGAAGTGTATTTCTCCAGATGAGGTAGGGGCTTCTGATGGTTTGGCCCTGGTCAAGGCTTGAAATCGAAATAGGGGTCAAAAGAGGCCTTTTAAAGAAAGGTATGATGATGGTACCTTAACAGATTTGAGGTTTTGGATGAGCTTAGCCAATAGGAGGTGAACTCAGGTTTGATAAACTTGGATCAAGGGCTTGTGGGCTTAGCTCAGGAGGATTCTATTCTTAATGCTTCTATGGACCCATAAGGGGATGATTGTCGACACTTGGAAGTGGATCAGCAAAGGGGAATTTCTGAGATGCAGAAACCCTTGGCCATTGTTACTATAACAGGAGTAGATTCTTCATCTATTAGGCAGAACATTGGTTCTGACTCGGCAACAAAGACTAAGCCTCCTCCCAAATTGGGCATTTTGTAGAAAGATATTAAGAAGGGTGGGCTAGAGAAATTTGTTAAACCTGGCAGAAAAAAGGATATGGAAAAGATTAAAACAACTAGTGAAAATTTGGTGGAGTCAGGGGCAGTTAAGCCTCTAGATTCTATTTTTTCATGCCCCTTGAAACGATTGTTATATCATGGAATATAAGGGGTTTGAACAACGACCCTAGACAAAAAGTGGTTCATGAGTTAGTCAGAAGGCAAGGTCCTGATGTCATGTGTTTGCAAGAAACTAAGTTATTTGTTGAGAGTATGCAAGGTTTGATGCCTAAGTTGTGGAGAAATGGGAAGTGCTAGTGCATTGGAGCTCATGGAGCTTCTGGGGGTCTGGTATGCTTATGGAATCCTCGAAGAGTCCAGCCTCTTTGGTGGATTTACTTTAAATCCTCTATGTTTATGATTGCTACTAGCCTTGAGACAAGGGACATCATATTATTTTCCAATATTTATGCTCCTACTGATTTACAGGGTAAACAAGGTTTGTGATCCCACATCAGATTGGTTCGTAGCATGATGCCTTTCCATCCTTGGATTTTGGCTAGGGATTTCAATGCTATTTGTGAGTTGGCTGAGAAGCATGGTGGTACTAGAAGGTTGAAGCTCTCTGCACTGCTACTTCGAGACAATATCAATACCTCAAGAATCTTGTTGATATCAAACCTAACAATGGCCAGTTCACCTGGAACAATCGTCAGGTTGGTGAGTTTTGTATTGCAGAAAGGTTAGATTGCTTCTTGGTTTCTTGTTATTGGGTTGGAGGGATGTGGTCGTCTTGCTCTGAGATCTTGGATTGGAGAGGATCAGACCATTGGCCTATCAAGATGGCTACAGAGTCAACTCGGGTGCTTCGTAAGCCTTCTTTTAGGTTCCAACTCATGTGGTTATGAGACCCATCTTTGAATGATTTGGTTTCTGATTGGTGGAGGAAGGGGAGACCAGCCTATAGTACATCAATGTACGTCTTTGCTAAGCTTCTTCAATATGTTAAATTTGAGCTCAAATGGTGGAATCGTTTGTATTTTGGGAATGTCTTTCATGCAAAGGTGTTGGCCCAAGAAGATCTAGATGACATTACAAGGAGGATAAGGGAGGATGGGATCACAACTAAATTGCTTCAGGATGAGGCTCGGGCTGTGAAAATGCTGGAAGAATGGGAACTGCGGGAGGAAATGTATTAGAAACAAGGCTTAGATTGAGTGACTCCAGGAAGGGGACAAAAATAATACTTTTTTCTTCAACTTTGTGAAAGCCAAACGCCATGACAATTCTATCTCTGGACTAGTGAATGACAGGGGAGACCATCTTTCTTCCTTCCCATAAATTTCTAGTGAGGCAGTGCAGTACTTTGAGTCTCTCTTTCGAGAGGACTCACAAGGGGGGTTTCCTAAGGAAGCGCAAATTCTATCTTGTATCCCTTCTCTTGTATTTGGAGATATGAATCAACAACTCATGAGAGATATCTCACTTGAAGAGCTTGAAGGGATTGTGCTTAATATGAAGAAGGGGAAGGTACCAGGTCCGAATGGTTTCCCAATTAAGTTTTTTCAAGAATTCTAGGATATCATCAAATTTGATCTCCTGGCTATGGTTCATGAGTCTTAGTACAATAAGCAGATGTTAAGGGCTCTAAATGCTACTTTTCTTGCTCTTATTCCCAAGAATGAGGGGGCTGATAGGTTAAGCCAATTTTGGCCCATCTCTTTATGCAACGTTATCTATAAAATTATTTCTAAACTTATTGCTGACATGTTGAAGAAGGGTCTTGTAGATTTGATCTCTGAAGAGCAAAGTGGTTTTGTAGCGGGTAGGCAAATTCTAGATGGGATTTTCATTGCAACTGAAGTCATCCATTCTATGGCCAAATCAAAAGAAAAAGCGATGTTTATCAAATTGGACATGGCTAAGGCTTATGACAAAGTTAGGTGGTCCTTCCTTTGGTAGGTTCTTAGTGCTTTTGGCTTTGCGGAAGAATGGATTTAATGGGTTTGGAGTTGTGTTACTTCAGTTTCTTTCTTGGTGCTTATCAATGGGAGTCATTCTGAGCTTTTTGGGGCTTCAAGGGGGCTTCATTAGGGAGATCGTCTCTCCCCTTATTTGTTTATTCTTTTGGTTGAAGGCTTGGGGAGATGGATTAAACGAAATGTGGAGTCTGGTCTTATTCAAGGTTGGAGGTGGGGTGGAGCCTTACCTTTCTCAAACTTACTTGTAATTTGTGGATGATACTGCTTTGATGGGGATGGCTACAATGAGGGAGGCCTCTAATCTATGAAGGGTCTTGGATGTGTACCTAGTTACCTTTGGTCAACAGATTAATGAGGGAAAATCTTCCATCTTCTTCTTCAATACTCCAGGCCCTATTCAGCAAAGGATTGCTCACACTTTGAGATTTCAAATTGGGAATCTTCCATTGACGTATCTTGGCATTCCCATCTGAGTGAGTAGACTACCTAGGGAGTCTTGGCAGATTATTTTGGACAAATTTTAGGTGAAAGTTAATCAGTGGACTCATTGTTGGTTATCCTTTGTTGGTTGTGTCCAGTTGATTAAGTCAGTTGTGCAGGCTCTACCCATTTATAGATGCATGCTCCAGGTTGCTCCTATGGGCTTTCTTAAGGATCTTGATTCTATGGTGCACCAATTTTTATGAGCTGGTTGCTTGGAGTCCTCCAAATGGAGTTTGGTTAGATGGGAAGTGGTGTGCAGTCCGAAACAATATGGTGGATTAGGCTTGAGGTAGTCGGCTTTGACTGGGGAGGCTTTGGCTGCTAAACTTTATTAGTGGTGGTGTAATGAGTAGGATAAGAGCTGGGCCAAGGTTCTTTCTTAAAAGTATCTCTCGGGGATCCCTAATCTCAATATCTCTAGATACCCCCTTGTGGGGAAGGGATCTGTGATTTGGGACACCCTTAAGAAAGGGGCTATGCTTATTAAGGATGGATTATTTTGGATCTGCAAGAGAGGGGCAGAGGCTCAATTCTGGTTAGATTTTTGGGATGGTTATCCTCCCATCACTTCTTAGTTTCCCAACCTAGTGATTCTTTGTCAACAGTTTTTGGAGGCTGGTTGGTCACGGGTGAGTGACTTTAAGTCCTTTTTCCCATGTGGTCAGATGGAGATGGCTAAATGGAAGTCCCTAGATGAATGGTCAGTTGCTGGTTTATAGGAGGAATGTATTGTGCTACAAAATATCCTCTCTAGTAGAAGATGTTGCTCTCTCCAGGAAGATGAGGTACTTGCCTGGTCTCCCAATCCTATGGGGGCCTATACTATAGCCTCCAGTTATAGTAGGTTGTTGTCTCATAAGTTGGTGGGGCTTGAAATGCAGGGGTAGAAAAAGGTCTGGAACAAGTTTTCTTGGCCAAAATGTAACTGTTTTGTTTGGATGTTGGCTTGGAATAAGTGTTTGACTTGGGATAATATTCGGAAGAGAGGATTCCTCGGTCCTTCTATATGTGTTATGTGTGGGGCTAATGAGGAGGACTCTACCCACTTGTTCTTTTGTTGCTCTTTTGCCCTATAGCTTTGACACTTTTGGTGGGGTGTTTGGACAACTCCTTGTGTTCATGCTTCCTCCTTGATCGAGTTTTGGCACGGGATAGGTCGGCCCCCTTCAGTGGCTCCCTTTCTGTAGGAGGTGTGGTTTGTGGGGCCTATCTTCTTATTGTGGTAGATTTGGCTGGAGCGCAATCGAAGAATTTTTCATTGAGAATAGAGACTAGTGCAACAAATTTGGCAAAGGTTATTGGGCATGGTTCAAGAGACAGTGGAGGCTAAGTGTGAAGTGGAAATCCCTTTGGGAAAACGAGATACAGAGTTGGTGGAGAGATTGGGGATTCAGGGGTCTTCTTTGGCCTTGATTAGGGCTAAGAGATGATGTCGTAAGAAGCAAAAAATTGACAGGGTTGGCAAATGGCAGCTTCCCCCCTATGGTGTTTTGAAGATCAATACCGATGGATCTTCAAGGGGCAATCCAAGTTTGGCTGGTATTAGCAAGATTGGTAGAGATTCTTTAGGCTCAGTGATCTTTATCTTTTCGATCTATGATGGGATACAAACCATTAACCTGGTGGAAGGGCTGGCTATTCTTGCCGCTCTTGAGAAAGCTCACACTTTAGGGTGGAGAAGGATAGTTTGTGAATCTGATTCCTAGGTTTTGATCAATCTGCTTATTGAACAGAAAGTGGCTGATGTTAACTGGCAGTTGGCTAGGATTGTGTAACAAATTTTGTAGATTAGTTCTTTGATGGAAATGATGACTTTTGTCCATATTCCAAGGGAGTGGAATTGGGCAGTTGATTGTTTGGCGATATGGGCTTCTGAGCATGCTGAGGGATGGAGAATTGAGGAGTGGGAGTTGGTCCCTCAGGAGCTCCGTCTTGATTTAATGAATATTCTTGATGAGGACAGGGTTGAGAATGGTGACAAATGATGGTGTTGGTTGTTTTATCTCTGTTTGGGGCTGTGTTTTTATTTTTCCTTAGGACTTTTTAGGTCCTTGCTTTCTTTGTAATGGCGCTTTCTGATCTTCAATAAAGTTTTTCCCCATTTATTTCAAAAAAATGAAAATATTTATTACCTACTCAAAAGTCTATTATAAAAATAAAATAAAAAAATTAAATCTTTACAAACAATAAATTACTATAATTTTATTTAACTATTTAAATCTAGAAAATATAAAGTGTATTGAACCTTTACATCTTAATTCTATTTAATTATATATATATATATATACACACACCTTTATATCTTAATTCTATTTCATTAATTTACCTACCTATAATATACAAAATCAAATTTAAAATATAAAAATATTGATTAATAAAAATAAATGAAAAAATATACTCTATTAACTATAACTGCATATAATACATATGTATTCTGTTATGTATTCTATAACTATTACTACATATAATATTGATTTATTCTATTAACTATAACCCACTTGTCACTTGTTTTATTATACATTATATATTTAATTGATATATTATAATATACAATACCAAATTGACATATTCTATTTTATACAGTATTTACTCTATTTAGGTACCATGGAGACAAGAGCGGCCACTACGTGATTTGTTGAAAAAATCCATACATTTTTCGCAAATAAATTCAGTAGTGCGCGGCCTCGTCCGAATACAGAACGGGAGCAGGCTCTGAGTTGCTCGCTGTCCACGATTCTTTGGATTTTGATATTTAAGTTTGCTTACATTTTCATCACATCCTCCTGTAATATTGTCAAAACAGCAAACAAAAAATTTGGAGAAAAATCGCAGGTCCGCGGCGTTGAATTTACAATGTGTACGGTCGCGTGTTCTAGTTCCATACTGTCTACAATTTGGATAAGAAACTCAGATATCAGAAAACGTATCAATTCGTCACCCCCTTCCTCTGGTAAAGTATGTTGCAGTATAATCAATGTAGACGCGGAAAAAATTAAGCGTCTGCTTAATGGCAAGGGGAGCCCCCGCAATTCTCCACCTGTCAAAAGGCTCCGTAGAAAAGAGACTGTGGATTTTAGAAACAAAGATTCCAAGACTAGAGATGATGCAAAACTATATACTCTCGCAGAGGATTCTCCATTCGAAGCCGCTTTTGAGGATTACATTAAAAAAATGGAAGATGTCCGGCGTAGTCGGCAGGTGAATAAAAGAGGCGAAGAACAACGACATAATGAATTAATTGAAGAAAAGAACGTTAATTCATACAAGAAATCTGAGCAGAAGGAAACAGGTGTGTATGGAAGTGCTCGTTTGGAAGCGAAACCCGAGCGGACTAGTTTAAAGACAAAGAGAAAACATAAAACGGAATTGGTAGATTTGCAGAGTAGAGGGCATTCTAAAGAGTTGAGTATAAAGACTTCAAAAAAAATGAACGGGAAGAAGACCGATATCTTAAGTGATGAAGATTTTAGTGGGAACCCCGGCTTTAGGGTTAGCAGGGACAATATGAGAGAACTTGTTAAGGATTCTCTTGATTTGAATGCAAAGGTTGGGCTCAGGGCAATGGTGGAGCGTGGGGTTACAACAGGGGAAGTAGGAACAGAGTTGAAGAAAACTTCAAGAGTGAATGGGGTAGCATTCAGTAAATTACGAGAAAAGGACCGCGGTAATAGCAAATTTGAACATTTTCACATGGTGGGTGGGAGTGAGACAGAGAACAAAGCTTTTCAATTTTGTGTAGAGAAGGACTCCTGGGTGAAACCAGAGGAACGAGCTCAGCGACTTGCAGAACAGTAGGCCCTTTCTCCTTTAAATCTTCTTTTGTTTTCTAATATAAATGCTTCGAATAGGTACCAAAGAGCTTGATATTTACATGAATTGAACGAAAGTTGCATCTGTACAACAAGGGTTATATTAACATTTTAGTCAAATTTCGTAGTTTACTCAATGTAGTATTGTAGAAGAGTTTCCAAGAGTCAATTGTGTCATCAAATTAGTTTTGATTTTTCTTTTTTCAACGTTTCCTTGATAGAATGCATATAAGCTAATCCGAGTCAGTGTTTTAGTTGCCCTCTTTAGGACAACACAAAATGAAAACGTGTATGGTAGGACTGTTTTTCGAATAATAAGAAGAAGCTTCTTGAGATCTACTCACACTTAAATTATTTGAATTTGAAGCATATCTATTGTACAGGATATAAAAGGAGGTCTGAAAAGGGTTTGCATAAATGGTATTTCAAGTTAGATGTCTTTTAAGGTCTGGGTGCAAGCTTCAAACTGTCAGCAATGAAGACTTGCAGCTAGGTTTTTAAATTTAAGAAGAGTAAACTATCAAGCACAGATGATGAATTGCAGTTAGGTTTTTAAATTTAAGAAGAGTAAATTATCAAGCACAGATGATGAACTCCACTTACTGCTGGTCAAAATGAAAACCAATATTTGGTTGTGACAGATATTTGAGTAGAAGACAGATGAATGCTGATTGTTGGCTAAGATTGCCACCAATAAATCTACATTGCAAGAAAGAATCAAACAAGCAAACACATGAAATAAACTGATCTAGAGAAGTCGTCATGTGTTGAGGATGGTCTGAGGAGTTTGTGGATGATCCTGTCATGTCCCCACTTCTAACATAGGGATTGAATGCCAGAACCTGCAACAAATCATTAGTACATGTTAAAAACAATATATTTGAAGTCCTAAAACATATTACAAAATGATGAACTGATTAAATATGAATCTAAATACTAACCCCTGCTAATCCCTCCTAATCCTTCAGGAGGAACTCTTCTCAAATTACCTAATCTTCTAATGAGAATTACTTCTTGATTAGGCAATCGTCATATGAAGAGAGTCCTTCCTAAGGCCTCTTTGGCATCTCTGATTACACTCTTTGCAACACTACTTGGTAGAGATACCACCTCTAACCAAGTCTCTCTACCTCTGACATATGCATATGTTTAACCACTACAATATATATTGTCTCTAGAGATTCGATTCAAATGAATCTCTCCCTATATTCCAAATTGGAATCTTGACATTCATATAGAATGCCCTCTAATCTCTGAGTTCTCCTTTGGAGAAACTCAACATTCAAAATGAATGTGTTCTAGTCTCTGAATTCTCCTAAGAGAAACTCGACATCCACCACGGATTCCCTCTACCAAGATTAACTTGGTCTCTAGATAAAGTTTTCATCTCATTTTGACTAGTACATTAAATATAAAAATCAATATAACATACCTTTAGATTGGCCCTGGCTCTTTTCAATATTATTATTTTATTTTCTTCTATCTCTTATTTCTCTTTATTTTATGTTGTGAGTTCTCAGCTCTTTAAACTGCTTGTATGTATTTTGGTTCTTTATAACTTGTCCTATTTGTACTTGATGATCAACGTCTGCAAATTAATAGCTTTCCTTTATATGTTATGGATTGCTGTTGTGGGTATTTTTCCTTCTTGACTTGATGGCTTATGTGTGGGTCTCTTCTCTGGTTTGCTTCTCCTCATAAGTCATTAATAAACCGATTTCTATAAGGTGACTATCTTTTTACATTGTATGGAGTTTGTGTTCCCTGTCTTATCTTCCTGATCAGGCTTTTGCATATAATTGTCTCTGTTCATTGTCAACAATTTTATGCTCCTTTAATATGCTCAAATCTCTATCCACTGTTATAATTTATAATTGATTTTCTTTGGATGTGATATAATGATAATCCTCTATTTCATATGTTGTGTCCTCTGCCGGTTATCACTGTCTAATGTTTATTTGTGGGCTGCTTAAAGAATTCACGATATTATCCTCTGGGTCTGTATTGTGATACTTGAGAATTTATCTATATTTTTATCATACTTATCACCATTATCCAATACTCTCAATCTTCTTACACAACTATGTAAGATGGTTACTGAGCCTAGGTTAGCCAGCTGTGTCTTCAGTATTTGCTTGGAGTGTTTTGTTTGCTCCTTTTTATGCTTCCATCCGCACTTCGTGAGACACGCTTCTTATTTAATTATTTGCTCGTGTGCGATGAATGGGAGTTGCCTATTGTGGGTCATGTGGCTTTCTCTGTCCAAGCAATAATATTGCATTTCCTTTATCTTATTTGCTACTTGTTGGTTTGTGTCCTCTTCATGTCGGTCTTGTCGAGTCAATGTTCTCACAGTTAGAATCATTTCTCTCAAGTGCTGAATAAATTGTCTATGCTGACTTGTCTTTGCCTATTCTACATATGCGGGGGAGCAATAATGATATGTTCCTTCTTGCGCCCCGGATGTTGATGACGCCTGTTTGTGTGTTGGCCCTTCATCTGATCACTGCCTTATTGCTTCTTCATGCTGGTTTATTGGAAATCGTCCATGCTATCTTAAGTGTTTGTCTGCTTTCATTTCTTGTCCTCTTCGATACTCCTATTTGATCCTTCTTGGTCAAGTGGAATTCATGTCAGGTATTCTGCTTATATTGTTTGCTGACAATATTGTATGCTAAAGCTTCATATGATAATTGATAGTTTTGCAAGCTTATATGCCCGATTCCTTTTATAGGCTTTTCTATTTCATTCACACCTCATCTCTCCATGATGTATTTTTAATGTATTTCATTCGATAGATAATTTGTTGTTCCATCCTTCTCCTAATTCATTCCTATTCTTCTCCCGTTATCGTTTTTTTGTGTTCTTCTCCGCTAATGATCATATATAGGCTATGACTATCCTGAATGGTCACTTGACCAGTTGTGTCTACTGGCTAAAGAATTTGATATAAAAAATCTAATTGGGTAATACCAAATACAATTCTTAATCGTATATATTAGATTTATTTGTTAATTATTATCATTATTATTTAATAATAGATTTATTGATGTGTACTATTATTATAATTATATGATACTATTATCTATCTATTTCTATTATATTTCAATTGCATATATATATATATATATATATATATTGATGGCTTTTATTATAATGATAATATAAATTGTATATCATTTTCGGGTCATGACAGATCCAGAGCAATCCAGGATTGATCTAGATTCATTCAAAGTTGACAAAACGAGTAGAGATAGGAAAATCCTAAAATCTTGTTTTTTAATTATTTTAAATGTTTTAGTTATTTCCACTTTTAGAGGCCTTTGGAGTGGAATTTGGGGTTGAGATTATCACTGTTCTTTTAAATAGGATAGCTGAAGACATTTGTTTTAAGGGAATGAGAAATTAGAGCACATCAATACCTTTCCAATAAGTAAAAGGTTTCAATTTTTGAGCACTGGTGATTGGAGAGAAAGTTATGGCCCCACCAAGTTGGGGTATCTAAATTCCTTATTTTTGGACAATTATATATTTGTTTGTTTGTTTTATTAAGGAAAGCTATACACTTCAAATTCATATGATTTTGGAGATTGTTGGTATTCCCAATAATTGTATACATCTACTTTTGGCTTGAATAATTATCGACTTTTGATGCTCACAACTCTATATCTGACTGATGCTAATGTCCATTTTTGTCAACAGCACTTGCAGGTTTCCACATACTTAGTATTGTTGAGTAAATTCGCCACTGAATTTACATCATTGGTATTAGAGCAGGTATGCTCTTGCATGTCACATTGCACGCAGTTTGGTTATCGAAGGTTGGGATTGGAGACACAATACTCATCAACTTACCTCCTTGTGAGGCTAAACTGATAAAAAATGACAGATGCAGATCTTTTAAAAACAAAGGGAAGAGGTGATGAGTCAACTCTTTCAAATTCTTTAAAATATGCAACAAACAAGCACAAAAGGAAAACAGTTAAGTCACAACACTCCTTTCAAGGTGTAGTTAAGCTTTGATATTCTATATTTCAAAGGTAAAATTGACGCAGATGTGGCCGATGAATGGTCAACAGAGCTGGATGATATTCTCATTGAAAACCTTTTCCATTTCTGAGAAGATAACATTTGCCCTCCTTAAAGCTTAAGCACATATGAACAACCATGGTAAGGAAGACTTACATCAGAGAAGAACAATTATGCAATGTATGAAGAGGAAGACACAGATATAAGTGACAATCATATATGGAGAAATCTTGTGGAATTTATCAAAGAAGAATACTTCTCTGAAGACATGTACAAGGATTAATATTTGCAGTAGCAACTACTTCGACAAAAGAAAGACCAATCAATGCAGGATTACAGCAATAAGCTCAAAGCTTAATTGAAAAATTTGGGCACCCAAGTTTGGGAGAAACATTGAGATTTGAAATACTGTAGTGGGATGCATAGATATGTTCAAACATGGACATCCTTCTTAAATGTGAAACATTGGACACCACTTGTAAATTTGCCACAAAAGTTTAAGCAAAAATGTAATTTCCTTTCTTTAGTTAGTTCAATCTTCATCAGAGGTTGGCCTATAAGTAGCGGTTCCTGTAGGTCAGCAAAGTGGCTAGGGGAATCCAACCAGGGATTGTGTTGCTTAGCAGAGAGCTTCACAAGCTGTTCCAGACAGTTTGAGGTAGTCTCCTAATTTTAGGAGACTGGGAGATTGTACACGATGAATTCTGAGTCATTCCAGATGGTTTGAGACAATTTCCTATATTGGAAGAAGGGGTCTTATTTTTACGAAGGGATTGGCAATGGCTTTGCTATATTTAGAGATCACCCTTAGACTGATGGCAACACTCGATTTTTCAGTTTTGGAGTTCAGGTGATGATTTCAAGAATAGATGGAATATTAAAGTTATTACTTTAATGTTCTAAATAAATTAAGAAAAATGAACATCTAATAAAGTTGCATTACATTATTTTAATGAAGCAACCGATAAGTGGACCACCAAGGGACATGATGCCTTTGAAGGATTAAGTTAAGTTGTTTTAAAAACAATGTATTATTGTTAATAAGGGATTCATAAGGGGGTTGAATTTGATGAGGGAAAATAAGTTTATTAAAATAAATTGGAAACCCTAAAAAGGTTGATTAGGGTTTGAACTTTGAAGTCAATAAAGTAAAATGAGGAGGTTTCATTTCATCATTGCAGCATTCATTTTACAACAGCAAATTGAATGGAGCTCTGAGGAAGAGTTCATCAGGGATTAGCTTTCTGGGACCAAAAACTCCCATGGAGAATAGTGAATGGGTCAAAACCTAGCTCACCATTGAGGGAAATCTATACAGGGTTTCCATTTCGGCATCATTGGATCACTTTGCAGGAAGATTTCTACAGGGTTTATGCTAATTGGCTAGGGTTTATGTTGAAAAGCAGATCAGAATTTCAGTGTTGCAGATCTAATTTGAGATGTTTCTTAGCGTAGTTGCCAGTTGGGTGTGATTCAGCATTCTGTAAATTCATCTGTATCTTCAGTATTGGCGTCACTTTCATTTGTATTTGCTTTTGATTTCATCAATAAATTTTTTAATAAGTTAAGCGTTGGATTTCTGGGTATGCATTTCCCATTATGTGGTGTTTCGAATACTTAGATTAAATTTGTTTGTTGGCTGCTCTAAATAAATCAGAACTCAGATTTTTATACCAGTTCATATTCTTTTCATATGGTTTCAAACTCAAAGATATTATTTGCTTGCATTTTCAGTTGTACTTTGTATGTACTTCATTTCATGTTGCAAATATCGAGAAAAACCAAAAATTCAGAAACCCCCTGGAAAAAAATAATAATCAGAACTTTGCAAACTTCAAAAAATATCAAAAAATCAAAGAAACACATAAAATTCAAAATGTGCAGTTATTAGATTAGAGGGAATCTTTCAAAAAAGGGAAGAGAGATTATTTGCAAGTAATAAACTTGAGGGTTAAAGTAGCAATAAGTTCTCAAGAAAACAAGCTACTAGCATGGAACACGAGAGCAAGAAAGACACCTAAGGATACAGGTATTTGGTGTGAAATTCACAAATGCTCCCAGCATAGTATGAAGGATTGTAGGGCAGCTAAACTTTGATGACATAAACACTTGAAGTGGAGTAGGAAGTTGGCATGTTGTCTACAAACCCCTTTGAATAGATTGGTGGAGAAGAAATAATTTAAGAAGACTGATGCAATTGTTGCAACCATGAAAATTGCACATGGAGAAGACAAGGAATGCCTATTTCTTTCATAGATGTGGGTGAATGGTTAGGGTCTACACTTCGTAGTTGATTATGGAAGTTAGAAGAATTCAATCTCTACTGAGGTATTTAAGAGATTGAATTTGCAGACAAGGCTTATCACACAACCATATTCCATTGGATAAGTGAGTCAAGGGCGAGATGTACAAGCAAGCAAACAATGATGCCTATCTTATTCTATCAAGCGATTCAAAGACGAGGTTCTTTCTGATGTAGCACCCTTAAATGTGTGTGATGTACTCTTAGGCAGCCATACATGTATCAACGTCATGGTACTTATGAGTCAAGACTACACAATGCTATTGTCAACTTGGGTGAATGAAAGTATTGAATGCTTGAGATAAGTCCTTCAAATTCTGCCTCTTGAATTAGTGCAAACCAATGTAGGCATATGATTGCCCACACTGGATTATTTGAGTTAAAATGATATGACAAGAAGAGGAAAAGGAAGTCGTATGGAACACTAACAATAATGCTAAAGAAGGAACCTTTACGGTTGAAAAAAAAACAAGTGGAGAAGGTATTGATGAAATATTAGAACATATTCACTTCACCAACAAGAGTTCCGTTACACTGTGTTGATGAGTGTTTCATGACTACATTAACACAGAATAAAGTACTGAAGGACGCTCTATTCTCTCTTAAGCAAGGACACCATGTATACTAAGACTGGAAAAGATCATGGAGGTGACCTTAAGGTTCCTCTACTAGATGTCAAGGCTATCATTTATCACCTTTGGCGAGTTTATCATCATTGCTCCAACTGAGATCTCCTCTATGAAGTAAAACATCCGATTCTCGAAGAGTGCTCATTGAGTAGCTCCTATGACTTTGTTCAACATGAAGGTCATGTAACTGTATTCATCATTAAAGTCTGTATGTATGAGCCTTTTAAGTAGCTTCTAGGTTCAAAGATCCATACTTTTTTTATGGTGTCCATGCAGGCATCTGGATTTTTCTCAAACATGGCTTGAGCTTCCTCCATTCTCATCTGTATCCTTGGACGATAGGGAATTCCAAATGTTTCCCTTATTGCCTTCTCACTAAGAAACACAAGTACCACTCAGAATATATAATTGTCCTTGATTGCGGATCATAGTGCCTTGCACATTCTAACATGAGTTCATTGCACTGGATGGCTGGTGGAGCTTTTTGCATGAGAAATTCCACTCTTTATAATGCTGTCGGCTATTGGTGAAGGGATTTGATCTTGAGTTCCGTACATCCTTTGTTTCATTTTCCTCTTGTTCAGGTGCTCAAAGTTTGTATCACCAACCTTCTTCCACTTGGAAGACATTTGAGAGATGGTAGCCTTCAATGATCCTCTTCATTTGTGTCTTCCTAGGTGCAACACGACCCTTTGTATCAGCCATTATCCTGTATGAAGCTCAAAGTTAGTAACCTTACAAGGAAATAACTTGACAAAACAATTTCAAGATTTTATTATCCTTAATTTTGCTAATGATTTGAGACTTTATGACTTACAAAATCAAAGAATTTATGATTGCAAACAATAAAGTCTGAAAATATGTCTGAAGACACATCGAATGAGAAACAAAGTTTGATTTCCCCTTACTTTAAATTCAGAAAAACTCAGATTGTTTGTAACATCTCAACCCTAGTATCCTAATAAATGAGGAAAGTAAAATATTACTTCTGAGAAAAGAAAATAATAATAGTGATGTAACTGAAATAACTAACTTCCATTGTCCTATGAACATGAAAATTAAGTTACAACTAACCGTAAAGAAGTTGCTAACTACATTTCACATGAAACCAAATTCATCTAATTCTTTTAATTTCCCAAGGAAAATAATACATTTAAAAATATTAAGAGTAAAATAACAGAATTAGCTGACAAGAATAAGACTTGTACACGTTCCTTTTCAGTTGTTATTTCTTCAGTTTTTGTCCTTCATGGGCGAAAGAGTATTAAGGGTTTTTATCACCCAAGCCAAGGTTTTAAATAAGTACAAGCACATTCTCTGTGCAGGCAATGTCACCACTAGATCTTTTAAGGGTCCTCTTGGCCCTATAATTCAGATGTCCACATCCTGAAGGCTTCATTCTCTAAGGTATCATAAGTTCAGCAAGTAAAACTTCTCCCATCCCTGGGCTATTTCTTAATCAACAATCAGATTTATCAGCAACTTGGCCTGAAGAAGGTAGGGAATTTCAGTCACGCATTTGTTTCCAATGTAAAACCAGAGCAAAAGATTTAATGATGGGCCACCCCCAAGAATTAGATGCCTAAGCTCCATGCATAACTGATTTTGTTTCTTTATAGTATCCGATTAATGAATTCCATCATTATTGGATCTTTTATGAAAACAGAGCCATAATAACTGTAAATCAAATCTGCTGTATGCGTGCAATTTTAAATGAATGAATCATTCATATAGATAACTATGAGCAAGCGTTCTCCTATATAATTTAGTTTTGTGCAATTTTAGAATAAATCCATTATTTTTTGAATACATCAATGCAGATTGAAGAATGATATTTCCAATTAATTCAGTAATAAGCTGTAAAGTCCCAAATGAGATGTATCTTAAGATAAAAGGATAATTATCGAGAATTCCTTGTTCTTGTTATGAACTATAATCTTGGTCTCACTATCGACTTTTGAGTTGATAATATAATGTCAATGATATGTCATTGACTAATATTCATGCTTCTTACTATCTCAGATGTTATCGGTCAGGTGCAACATTAATGAGTTGTCTTTTATATATAATTCTATAATTATGACCATTTCTGTATTAGATATGACAGAAATGATATGCAGGGTGAACTTATCCTATAGTTTCTTGTTATAGTTATTTTCATATGCTGGATATCAATAACGGAAGTCTTCAACTTTACCAACTACTGTGGAATGATTTAGAATTGGGTCTGAAATTGTCAAGATTTAATCAATGTATGTGGTTGTGACTAGTGATCTGATATCTTATGGATTTTATCAAGTTAAATTCTGAAGTTTTTATATTCACTTCTTAATTATATTCTGTAATATCTCTTTAATCTGTTGGTGTACGTATATGTTTGCGCACCTAGATTATCATCCACAAGTCAAATACCACTATTTGATAACTAGGTAAATCTGCAATATATAAAGAGTCACTCTCCTTCCTTGCTTTCAGAAATCTGCTGACATTTTAGACTTTAATTTGTTTTTCTCCTATTGAATAGATGCAATCTGAGCAGATGCGATAATATTATTGGTCTATTTATCTTCCTTCCCAGTCAAGATAACAGAGCACACACCTCATCATTGGCCACCGAACAAGCTAGACTGCTGGTGATGTTCTCCATGATGGTACATTTTAGTCTCCATGATGGTGCATTTTAGTCGGTGTCCTCTGTTGTATTATGATAATTTCCTTCACGATTTTTGTCTGATGTCTATTCCATTATTTCCTCAAACTGACATTATTTGCAAGTTTGTAATGTTTATAAGCTTCTGGATGGTTTGTTCAGGTTTTGCCACCTATGCTTATCTATTCAAGTCTGCCGTGGATTCATTACGATGAATATGAGTTATTGATTGCCTTTGCAGGGACGTTGCTTTTGAGATATGGGGTTTCATCATACTTTGATTATTGTCTGATAGTAATTAAAGATTCATATGTTCTTTGATAGTAATATGCAGATATGTCTAATGCCAAATGATTACTAGTGCTTAAATATTTTTTTCATCTGTGGTATATATTGATCTGCCCAGTCTAAAATATCCTCCGTATGATATATCAGTGGCTCCACTATTGAGTGATATGCCCTTAAGACTGCTCTGACTATCTGTAAATGAATCATTCATATTCGCTGCTTATCCAGTCTTGCCTATTACTTCCAGTGGAGTCATCTTGTCCGATTGGGTAGTCTGACATTTCATTCATATTCGATCTATTCCTCATTGTCTCTGTCCATTCTCCCCACTTTCTCTATGTTATCTCCTGCCTTATAAATATCTAGATACATAATGATTTCTCAACGGTTGTGACTATATAGTCACAATATTATAATTCTTTAATATTTATATAGATTATATTAATCATATATATAATGACTATATAATATCAGATAATTTTTTTTATCATTATATTAATATTTCATATTCAAATATTATCTAATCTATATAATATTGAACTATTGAACTATTTATTAATAATAATGTGTGAAATACAATCATTTGTCTTTCTATTTTATATTATTATTATATAATAATATAAATAAATATTATTATTCTTTTATATATATATTAGTGCAATTATACTTTTCCATTATATAGTGAATAAACTATATTATAGTTTATTTATATGTTAATTTACGAAAAAATTATAAATTATTATTAGATTCTCTTTTATCAAACATATAATAAATCATTATAACTAAATATTTATCTATCCATTTGTTTAATCATAAGTTAATTCTGTTATTGTTAAAATTAATCTTGGAAATGGGGACATTACATAAGCAAACAGACCCCTGAATGCAAGTGTTTGACGTACAATTATGCATATGCAGAGATGTAATGGTCTGGCCTATCAAATCTTAAACGTGCATACAGACCTGTGAATATATCATTCTTGGCACACGATTATGAAATGCAAAGACGCATACATTCTTCTTCTCAATCTGAAACACATTATAAATTAGACACCCCCCTAAGAGGAATGAAATGTAACTTCCAACGCATTACAAAATCCATCTGGTCTTTGATCTACCACACAGTATTCAAATAAAGAAAACCTCAATTCAAAACTTCACTTCAGAATATGTGAGGAAATGAGAAGACCAGCTTATAAGCAATCGGAAAGGTTAATGGGGAAAACGTGCCTGCACAAAGACTCTTGGTTCGAAGGCAAAGACAGCCAGAGTCCTTCCATGCACAAACCACTTCCTTTCTCCGACGTCAATGGAAACAATACAATCTCAATATTTCTTCCCAGTGCTCACAAGCTTCCCCAATCAAGAATGGCAATCAGAGTCCTTCCATGCACAAACCATATCCTTTCTCCGACGTCAATGGAAACAATACAATCTCAATATTTCTTCTCAGAGCTTACAAGCTTCCCCAATCAAGAACGACAATCAACCCGAATGAAGCCATACCCAGCCAACACAAGACTTCTTAGAGGTATGTGGGCAAGGAGTAACTCCTTTTCCCCCAATAGCAAGATGGAGTTACTCTTGCCACCTTGTCCGCCAAGGGACAAGGAAAATTTGACGTATCTCATAAAAATGAATAAACAAATATGCCATATACCAAACATTAGTAATGCTTTATAATAGTAATTAAATACACACACACAAGCACTTGTATATATTTATTTATATGAATGCATGATAAACGAATAATCAAGTGTGCACATATTTATACTTCTATATATCATTGTATAAATACCGTTAACAAACTATCCTATATAAAATGATAAACGCGAAACATTCGAAAAGCATAAAATAAAATATATAACGTTAACCAAGGTTGTTTGTTAAAATTGATGAGAAGTCTCCACACATAAAAATACTTGAAGGCCAAACTTTTAATAATACCAGGGAAGAAGTTAAACAACTAGACATCTAAGGTACTTGCCCTCAAGACTTTTGGAATCCTGACCCCCACCCTATCTTGGGATAGATAGCCATTGCTTGGATATACACAAGCCCCTCTCTAGAAACATCACAACCTTCCCTTCTTAAGACAAATCGTAATTAGGATTGAATGTGGTGGTTGTACGTGATTATGATATTCATTATGTTTATCAATTTATAGATATAACATTTTGTGCTCTGTCTTATAAACTGATGATGCTTGTCGATATATTTTGATAGTATTGCCAATAGAAGAGCTACCATTTTGTGTCTTAAATGCTTTTATTGTATTTCTGCCTCTCGAAGAATATCAATTATAAATCCTATTCTTAGCATTCTTCCTTTCATCTAAGGACCAGTATATATTTATATAGTCTCTACTCCAGTTTTCCTTTTGATTCCTTTAAATCCTTTCTTTGCTTATTCATTCCAGTCAGCTCTGTAACCCAATAGATGTACTTATAGTTTATAATCAATCATTCCTTCCTTGATCATTTTTCCTTTAACTTACTGCTATACGGAAATGGGCATTAATTTGTAGATTCAAAATTTTAGATATCCACGTGGCATATATTTGTTGGTGACTCTATATGAAACTGTGAATAGAATAGAGATATATATCGTTAAAAGCTCAATTGTTAATGTCATATGTCTAAGATATTAGTGTGCACAAATTAGAGATGGGGTGTTTTTAGTGGTTTGTAGATTTGAATAAAAGTTCCTTCCATCTAAATGTTCCTTTCTAGATAGGTATGCTAATCAGAGTTGCTCTAGTGCAGACTGTAAATGATATTTGTTTTCGTGTTCCTTCCTTTTTCTGCATTGGCATATATAATTGATAGTATTGAACTAGAGATGTGATTGGTGTCTTTTTCTTCCAAAGTTTTCCCAACCGTTGTAAAGACACTTATTGCCTCTCCTCCTATCTGACTTCCTTCTCCCTTTGATGCCTCTGTCTTCGTTTTCAATCCATCTTTTGTACCCTAGTGTGTGGAAGGGGGAACGATGTTTCCAGTATGGGTCGTGGGAAGGGTGTCAGCAGTCCATAGTACCGTCGACTATAACATGATTTCCTTATAACAAACAATCGTCTTAATAAAATTTAATACTTTTGATTTGATTATTATTATTAATATTCTTTGATCAATCATGTTATGAACTTGATTACTATTCTTTTGATTAATAATATTATGAACTTGATTAATGATATTAATATTATTGATATTGATGCTTATTTATTATTTATTTATATTCATTAATTAAAGATTACAATTAATATTAATAGTATGGATTATTACTATATTATAAATTAATATTGTATTATGGATTAATATTTTATTGATATATATTGTATTTATAAGCAAAAAATGTATTTCAAACCAATTACAATTGCATTACGAAATATATTTGTATTGCGCCCATATCAATTATATTTGAAATAGCTTGTTGGCTCTAATACCTTGATTTCTCTACAACTTTTACCATTGAAACAACAAGCATTAAAACACAGATTGACTCCATTATTGAACAATTTGGGGAATCAACATCATTAAGGACACGTAGACTGTTCTTGTTAACAAGCAAACTTCTTTGATGTTGAAAGCAAAATATCAAATTAAACCTTGGGCCTCCATTTGTAACAACACCAGCTTTGCATCTCCCTCCCATGTGGAAAAGATCATATAGGAGAAGTTGGTGAAACGTGTTAGGTGTGCTTATAGCTCAATTTGAGAGTTTAGGGCCTTTCTCTCTCTTCCGCTGACCCTATTCTGGTCGGTACTCCTTCCTCAGAGACCAACTAGGCATTTCAGATATCACACTCAAAAGGGTATTGATTGGCCTTGACGACACCCTTTTCCCCAAGTTCCTTTCTTTGACTGACCAACTCCGAGTTCTTAAGCGAGGAGGAAACTCTTCCCTCTTCCTACAACGATATATCTTGATGAATATGTCACAAAATCACAGGTGGTAGAGTTGAAACACTCTCAGGGACTCATTGTGGAGGCTAGACGCAACGGGAAGTGGGAGTTTATTTGGAACTTAGAGCTGTTATTTGGGATTCCCCTCCCCCTAGTTGGGAATTGAGACCGGCCTCCAAGGCCATTGATGGTCTCGACAGTAGTTGGACAAGATTAGCCTCTTAGTGATTCCTTGCTTGTTAACTGCTAGAATGACAATGACACTTTATTGTCCTTGCCAAGTCTCTTTTCAGGATATTGTTGGTTCTTTCAATATTCTTGTCGTTATTGAGACTCACGAGAGATTTGTTTGTCCTCTTCTTGGGTTTGCTGGGCACTAGTGACTCTCTATTTTTAGCGATGAGGTCAAGACTTCTAGTGGGGTTAGAGGGCCAGGTTGTGTTGTCTATTTGATTAGAGATTGCCTCTTCAAAGCTACGTCAGTGATTCACTCTGACACTTAGGCTAGATACTTGTCGATTTGTATTGGTCATATTGTACAACATCATAGAGTCATCTTCATTGCAGTCCGCTACTTTCCTTCGACCTCCTCATTCTATGTTGTGCATGGTATGGAAGGTGGCAACCGTTTTGTGGGCTTACACAAGTGCATTTCTAGATTCTCGATGGTGGGAGACATCATCATTTTGGGGGACTTTAATGCACGGACCAAAGATCTTTAGACTCCCCTCCATGGTCTAAGTCTGATTTGATTTGTACTTCCGAGGAAGATCTGACCAGCTTGGGCCTTCAGTGCTTCTTCGAGGATAACTAGGGGCCTCTTTCGTGGTATGGTTGCCACCTAATCATGCTTTATGAGTCATTTGACTTGGTGATTATGAATGGGCCCTCTATTTGCATGATTGTGGATTCTTCACTTGCTGCCCCAATATGGTGGTGTGACTGTTGTGGACTATGCTCTTGCTTGTGCCTCCTTCATTCCCTCCATTAGCCGCTTCACCATCTTCCGCCTTCCCTTGGTCGATCACACCCTTCTTAACCTCTCCATTAGGGTCTACCGACCCCCCTCACCACTTCTCCCGCCTCCCTCTTTTGTGGCAACCCTCACTCACACCTCTGTTCTCTTTCTTGAGATTGACCGTGACCTCTTTACCCTCCATCTTAGATGACTCTTTGCCTAGGCTTCCTTCACCGAGTCTCATGATGCTTCCTCCATGTTTGATTTACTGGTTGTCACGCTTTGGGAGTTCGCTCTCCTGTCCATCTCCCACTGCACTATCTGCTTTCCTCTCAATTCCAAGCACATGAACAATTATCTTATGAACCAATGGTTTGATGATGACTGCAAGTTCTTTCCTCCATTCTGTGTGTTCAACCTTCACCATTTAGTCCCCCTTCTTTGCCGAGCTGAGATTCTCTTATCACTGCTTTCTTCGCCACAAGAAGTGTATGTATTTGACGTTGCAGTGTATATCCCTTTGTGCCTCGCTCTTGCATTCCCCCAAGCTCTTTTAGCGCACTTTGTTCCCTTTCCATTCGCCCCTGCCTTCCACTCTAGACCACTGCTCATTGATCTCTCACACCTCCACTCTTTACAACATCCTTGGCCAATTCTCTCTTCACCTCACCCCCATACCCCATTGGTATCTTTTCACTTTCTTCAACATTTGTAAGGCAATTAGATCTGTGAGTTGCAATAGTACAATGAATGAGGAATGGTTCTAGGTGGAACTCTTTCAAGCTTGGTATCATGGTTTTGGGTTCCTTCCTCTGAGTGCTCTTTAGTAGAGTGGTTTGTACTGGTTTTCTTGATTATTTGTTGAGCCACATTATCTATCCGATTCATAAGGTCATGTTGGTTTCAGACCCCAACAACTATAGGACCCATGGTTGGGGACACTTTTGCCAAACTTTAGACCACTATGTTGAACACTATTTTATCCAAAGAGCTTGATAGGCAACATTGCCGAGCCAGGGGCAAGCTGGTTTCCATACCGGTTTTCATATCATGGACCATATTCGAATGTTGTGGACTATCATTGAGGAGGCTTGACATCGCTCAACATAAATGTATTGCTATTTTGTTGACTCTTGCAAAGCACTTGACTTTATTCCTCGGATGACACTTTTTCAAAGGCTTAGAGGCATTGGGATTTCCGTGACTCTTCTGGTGGCTATTATGAGGCTTTATAAGACAATGGTGGGCAAGTTCAGGATTCCAAAAGGGTTCTTCAATCTGATCCAGAGCACCATTGGGGTGAATTGGGGCTTCCCTCTCTCCACATTGTTTGGCATACACATTGACAAGCTTAAGAATTTCCTCCAAGATGTCTCGCTCCCCGAAAATGGTTGTGTTAGCATGAATGTTGATGATATTCCTTTGGGGGAGTATCTAGGCATTGGAGAGAGTATGTACATGATTAACATATTGCATTCATGACTGTTTTTGTCATTGATGTCAACATAGTATTGTTTCTATGAAGATTGACAGAGTAGGAGATAGAGAACGAGGTCATATGGCTTGGTTTTTGCTAAGTAGGTCAAGCGTAATTAAGGATGTATTCTGTAATGTATCCTAATGACGTGGATAAGTGCGCGTATAGAGAGTCGAAGACATGCAGAAGATATGCTAGATTTACAGAAGATAGTAAGCAGATAGAGTACCTGATAAGTAGTTTTTGATGTTTGGATCGTATCTCTTAACAAGGATAGAATCGTGATGAGTGCAGTTAGATAGTGAGAAGCCACAAGGTTAGTGGTTTTTGATGTTTGGATTGTATGATGTCAGTAAGTGCGCAAGGTCAGAGGTTGCACTTGTGAGAAGTCGTAAAGACTGTGAGCCGATAGTGATTTGTAATTACGAAAAGATGTAATGTTTTGTAATATCTTAATGAGGTCCTATTATAATTAATTGGGAAAGGCTCAAGGCCGACTCAAGGAATTATTTTGAGGATATTGTATAAAGGAAGGTTATTTTCATTTTGATGAAGTGTGTAATTGATGAGAGGCAAGAGTGAAAGTGCGAATTGTGCAAGTGATATGCTAAGTTGATAAATGTGTGTAAGCAATCCAAGAGATTATTTGGATGCGAAGTTGGTGATCTCGTATTGAGATTAGAAGAGGATGAGTTCGATCAAGAGGACAGAGGAGCTGAAGCTATTCTATTTCTATTATTCAACAAGGAATAATACAAAGATTAGTTGGACAGTGAGTTCGGTGGTCTTGCCCATGAAGCTATTTGGATAGTGGGTCCATCTGTCTTTTACAACTCGTAGCAGGGTTGGCACAACTCCTAATAGGAACTGATATGTACCGAATGTATTTCGTTGGCTCCTAACAAAGTCCATACTCTTACAAGAAACTTTTATATTAGTATATCATTTTGTGGGTACCATCGCCATTGGGGTTTTCCCTTTGATCAAGGGTTTCCCTAGTTAACATATCTGGTGTTATTGTTCATGAGTATCTTCTTAAGGTTGTTGGTTATATTGTTCATATGGTTAAGGATTAATAAGGATGATAAATGTTTTAATAGTTGGATAACTGATTCACCCCCCCTTTCAGTTATCTTGGTGGACTTTACTTTCTAACAATTGGTATTAGAGCATCAAGTCCTTGAAGAAAAAACTTGACAGCTTAAGGAGATCAATGGCAAGTCACCTTAGAAAGGAAAGTCCTGAATTTGATGGAGTTAACTATGATAGCTGAAAGGAGAAGATGAAGACTCATTTGCTCTGTATGGGTCCAGGATATTGGTTGATGACAAAGACTAAAAAAAATATTGAGAAGAAAGAAAACTTGAGGAATGCAGTGAAGCAGAAAGAGATCTGTTCATGTGCAATATGCTTGCCAAAGAAGCACTATTGTCAACTCTTCTTGAGAATGGATACAGTCAGGTAATAATCCTTAAGAGACATCTCATGAAATTTGGGTAGCCTTAGAATCTACTTTGAAGGTTAAAAGCATGCTAAAAGAATTAGACTATAAAATTGGATATGTTTGTTTCAAGATGCTAAAATGATGGAAGATGACTCTATGAGAAGATATATTGGTAGAATATCAGAGATTATTTCAGTAATTAAGTCTTGTCAGAGATCTAAAGATGAAGATGAGATTATATGGAAGATTTGAAAACATTGACACCACCATTCAGATAAACAGTGCAGATGATTGAGCAAGTGATACCTTGCACTGAGAAGTTTACCAAAGAGACTTTACTTGGAAGATTGAAAGCAACAAAAGTAAGCTTGAAGCAATTTGGAGGATTGCCCAGAGTGGAAACAACTTTTAGTGCATTAAGTGTTCGTCTTTATTTATGAAGAAGTGCAAGTACCAGTGGAGGCTTTGCTAGCAGCAGCAAATCCAGATCAGAGGAGGATAGAAGAATTAAAAAAGAAATTGCCCTTCTTGTTAGAACAGAACCAGATGGTAAGAGAATTTTCAAAATGTTGGACTTGCAATGAATTTGGTCATTATACTACTAAGTGTCCTAAAAGAGAGAAAAAGCATAAGAAGAATTTCAAGTCTAGAAGACCTAGAGTGATGCAGGGGCATCCGGCAAGTGGAAACATTTTGAAGATTACTGATTATATTTACATTGTAATATGGCTTAGTAAGCCATTTCGTGTCTTAAATAATGTAATAGTGTTAATGTTAGTAGTCTAAATGTCATAGACATAAGTAATAAATTGTTTGTTAATCGTATACCAAATCATTTCACAACTCAGTCCAGAGTTAGTTGTCGGAAGTCAAAAGATGGTTATTTAAGATAGTTATTCAGGTGTTTAGTTTCAAAGAAGTTCTTTATCTCGACAATGTAGAATCCGAGAGGGAGTAAGATAGAGTAGAGTAGCATAGAGAAGGATGGAAGGGGAGAATCGATGAAAGGAAATTGTAAGGAGGAACAATTATAATGAAAAGAAGATTCAAGTTCTCTGTTATAAACTTTCGGTTCTTCATGTTTCCCTTTCGTGATTCTTTGTTCTAAATTTTTTTACTGGTTACATATTTGTAAGATGGACTAATATTTGGATTTACATTTCGAAAGGTTATTATCTATGCAATTTGGTTTCAAGATTGATATTAATGTTTTAATAACAATCTCATTTTTGAGAGTTCACTGTTTTATTCGAAGTTCGATAAGATTCTCAGTGGTGGGTTTCATTGAAGAAATCTAATGTTTTATTGTTTATTGAGATTGGTTTTGGAATGAATTTATGTTAATAAAGGTTTCCCAAGAACAATTGAATAAGTTTGCACTGGTGTCAATTCTTGAACTATTATACAAAAGTCTCAGTGGATGGCATGAAATGATATCAGTGTTATTGAAGTGGGACAGGCCCATGCTTGTCATGTCCCCATTTTCGGAGGCAGTCTGATTTAATTAATTTGGTTAACTTGGTTGTCCAAAATAATGAATATTTTATGAGGACGACTAATTAATCGTTTTAATTAAATAAATAAGTGATATTAAGTTAATTATTTATAAAGTTATCAAATAAATAAATATTAAAAGGCAACTTTATATTTAATTAATTTAATATAGTGACTTGAATTATAAAATATTTAATAAAGTCACTTAATAGATAAAATCAAAAATGTTCTAGAAGTTTCTGGAGAAGATGGAGAGAAAAGAATAAATAGGCACCCCGGGGCTCCATTCGAATTAGGCAGTTGTTTATCTCTCTTTGTTTTCAGATTGTGATTCAATCACAGGTGCATTGTGGAACCTAGGGTTTCTGCAATTGTCACAACTGGCCATTGAGAACGATAACTCTCAATCGGTACGCAATTTTGAGGATGTGAAATATCATCCGAATTATTGCAGATTGGAGGTGACATTCAGTCATTTCATCAGGGCGATTATTTGTGGCTTAAGGCCAATTTTGTGGATCTCGCATCACTATTCTTTGAAGGATTCGATTCAGATCATCAGGTCAGGGGCAGAATTGAGGAATTGTAGCGTTTCTGTATTGGAGGCGAGTTTCAGTTATTCAGTGGGCTTCAGAAGGGGTTCGATTGCTGATTAAAGAAGGAAGGTTTTGATATCACTTAACTAGGTGACCATCAAGATTAAGGAAGCAGCAAGGTTTGCCGAATTCCGTGGGACAACTCGTGAACTTCCAAAGCTGACGGGAAGCATGATTCAAACACGTGCCATATTTACACACGACTCAGGGCACAGGTTCTAATAACAGGTGGATCGAATCTTAACTGTCGGGCTCCAATCGCAAGTTGCTAATCATATTAACTTGCACATAATATCCGGTGGCAGCGATAAACTGAATGAGGGCAGATAAAACTGGGATCCATCGGCTTTGAATATTCTAATAGCAAACCCGGCGGATTGTGAAGACTAAGCTGGAAACGATAGTCAGCACAAGCGGCGTCAATTCCGGTAGGCGGAAATAAGAATCTCCAAATCACAGGGCCGCATCCATTAGCGGAGTATCATCATGCAGAATGCACCCACGTAATGCTGGTGTGCTGGATCCTTAAAGGCCGGAATCACCAAACAAAGGGAGAGTGCAATTTAGAGACCTGGTGGAGTTTTGTGTGCAAGTTTGGCTAGACGTCTTGCACCATATACCTGCGATCTCCATATTGACTAATGCGTGAGCAATTACTGAATAATATTGATAGGGCATCTTTGCGGATGTGGTTTTCTCTCCACAGTAAGCTACGCATTACTCCTGGCACCTTATTGGTTGACACTGGTTTGAGATCCATTATTGGCGTCTCATAATCAGGCTGCTCTAGCCTACAGGGGAGATCTACTACTGGTGATGCTCGACGAGGCTTTGTGGAAGGCAGGCTATAAACCGCCTTGTCTTGAATCCTCATTGGTTCTTCATCAATCACAACCAGCAGGAACTGCAATCAGGCTCAGAAAAAGGTGCGGTCTAGGGGTGCATGAACATGACAACCCCTGGGGAACGACTATTCCAGGTTTTGATATTGCTTTAATTGAATATGTCTGGCTCTTACAGTCCTGACGCTGTTATTTGATTACTATTAGAAGACATGCTATTATCATTGGAATGATAATTTCCATCTTATTTGATGAATCTGCTTGAAACATTACATCCTTACCATTTAACAAGTTCAGCATTGGTTTGTAGTAACCTTTATAGTAAGGATCATTACAGTGGTGTAAGAGCTTGTATGCTAACTGTTCGATGAAATGCCTAACCTTTGACGTTTTAAGATTTTGGTGTTAAAAAGAAGCATAACCTGTCGGGGTTACTACAGTGGTATTGGAGCTTTTGTTCTGCCATCCTGTTGGGTAGAAAATATTTTATACCATATTCCAGATATTATTTTCGCTAGAGAACAACACTTAAGGACAGAGATATGGGTGAAAGACAGTCACAGAGTACTCTGAGATTCCCCAGAGTTGATGAAACCAGAGAATTTTACAGAAACATGACTACCGAACAACAAGGAATAGCTCAGTCACTACAGGCTTTGACTACCTTAATGGAGAGAGTTGTTCAAGGTAGAGGTACACCGGATCATGATAATAGAAGTGTGGCAGGCTCACAGGGTGCTCCTAGGCGCAGATCATGGACAACAAATAGGCCTACTCGCCCCACCTTCCTACAAGAGGAGGGCTATTCAGACGTTCAAGATGAACTCAAGAAAATAAGGCATAACATGTTTGAACTGCTGGTTAAGCACCACCATATAAATGACAGGCTGTCCGACCCAGCTAAGGTGATTAAGTCAACTGGATTTCGATTTGGCAAATCTTCTCGCAAAGCATTGACTGATACAATGGGAGATGTTACTAGGAACCTTAATGAGGAGTTCGAGAAACAATTGTGCAACTGGTCAGAGGTTTCAGTTCAGCCACAAGTGGTAAAAGATATGACACCATTGGATAGTAACTATCAACTTGATACTCAAGTTGAGACAGTTGTATACGGGTTTCCCAAGGGTGATGTCTCAAGTACTCAGGGTGGTTTGGTTCCGACAGGCAATGATTTTAAGATACCTGGTAAAAATGAGCAAATATTGAGTATTCATGATTTTGCTGACAGAGAGTACCAGGCACAGTTAGATACTTCGTCACATGAGGTAGAAGCTGGTAATACCTCCCATGATTTGTCCGGCCATCTGAAGGTGAGCAAAGATAGCATTGTGGCTTCATTATCTCATCATGACAGGATGCGGGACATGTTAGAAGATCACATTCGGATAATTCAGTTACAGGATAGACATAATGGAGTTCAGGCCAAGTCCTCTTGTGTTGACTTACAGTCAATTAGAGAGGGAATGGGAACGATGAAGTTGAGTTATTTACATCTTCTATCAGATCGTGACCATCTCCATAGAGTTGTCAGAGACTATTTAGATGCCTTGAGGAGGAAGGAGGAGAAAGTTGCCAAGCTTTCTCGCGAGCTTGAGGACACTCGAGCAACTTTGGTGAATGCTCCATTGGCATTACAGGACTGGGAGAGACATAGGAATGAGCATGGCATGGAGCTAAGCTTAGTTTCATCTAGCACGCCTGACACTCAGTTTTCTGCAGTAGGCGGTTCATATGTGGTTGCTGATAATGATACGAGTTCATCTTGCATTCACATCCAGGATACAAGGACAATGTCAGACAAATATGAGGAGTTAGCTGGTATTGGTCACATTATTCAGGTAAGGAGTTTGCTTGAGTTACCTGCTGTTTCTTGTTTACGAATATGGACTCAAGAATGTTTCAGCAGCGTTTGGGATTCAATTGACTGGAGAACACTTAATGGTAGCAATGATTGTTTAAATACTATCATGGACTGGATTAGCAGAATACCCGGTGTTGTCTTTCTTTGTGCCAGCAGCTTGACCAATGTTGGTATTAGCCTTTATACACCGTTGTTGGGATTGGTTCATATATGTAGACGACCGTTCTTGCTGGAAGGTGTTGAAGATTTTTCATATTTGGCAGTATGTACAGATGAGTCCCAGGATCATATTAGCCTTGATGACATCCAGGAGGATGAAGTGGACAATTTTGAAGATCTAGCTTCCTTGACAACTTCTTTGGGTACAGAGGAGTTAGACAGCAGTACTACAGATTTTGACACTCTGGATGTTGATATGGACCTTGGAAATGATTTGCGAGATATGGATGATAATATTCTAGAGACCAGTAACCTTGAGGATACTCCTTTAGACAGAGCACCAGAAGAGGCTTGTAGGAGACAGTTCAGCCAGAGCCATCATGTGACTAGCCAGTTGAAAGTTAGTGAGCGAGACATTGCTATCGCTTGTGAGCATTTTGATACTGCTCGTCAATTGTTGGCCGTTACTGGTTGGGGTACTTCTATGACAGATGAGTCCAGTGGTGGTTACCTTTCTTTGGCAGAGATTCATGCCTTGCATGACGCTGTACGGATTTTGAAGCAGGATTACTTACGATTGGTAGCCGACCGTGATCACCTGATTGAGTGGGGAAGTACAGCTTATGAGGCACTCTTGGATCGTGAAGAGGTGAGTGAACTTTCCTAGGAGCTCATAGCGACTACTGAGGCTTTAGAGAACACACAGCGAGATCTACATAAATCGCAGTTTTAGTTGAAGGAGGTGACCGTGGAGTTGGAGCATTTACGATCAAAACCAGCCCTAGACCCAGTTCATTTGTCTATTGAGGTAGATGGTGGTGAGTACACTCCTACAGTTGCTACTGAGGAGCATATTGATGGAACTGACACACATGTTCAGGATTTAGAAGTAGCTGGTCCTAATGAGTTCGGGATACCAGTAGAGTCAAGTCTCCAGATTGATCCTTCTCAGACAGATGACAGTGTGGTACAGTTGAGTATGCCACCCTTACAGGAGGATCAGTTGTGGTGTGCAGGGGAGTATATTGATGCTTCCTCGTATAATTTTTACTGCACTGAAGCATTCATGGAGTATTTACTGGTTAGTGCACGTGTTCATCTGGATTCGCATGAAGTGACAAAAGATGTTCTCATCCAAGATACTAGTGTTATTTGTAGATTGGTTGAGAAGATTATAGTGGTCCTCTCTACTAAGCTGCCTCATAGGGATCTCGAGGTGGGGTTTGTTGAGCGGAGTGCACATGATCCTAATCAGCCTACAGCTACTCGGAGTCAGAGATTGGAGCCATCTGTTGATTTCCAGTTCAGTAATGGTGAGCCAGTAGTAGAGTTCGGAGGTTCTTACCGGCATTATACGGTGGGGTACGCTCATCACTTTTCTTTTGACCTAGAGTTAGAAGATTTGATTTCATGCAGGTATAGTTTGGCTCCAGTTTCTTACCATCCATTATGGGATGGATTGGCACCAACTTTTGAAAATAGAATTGGTAGTTGCAAGTTACACAGCCTGTAGTATCGACACACACGGAACAGTTTATCAGCAATTAGATTTGTTGGCAGTGACTTAGGTACCTATGGCTATTGTCATATCTACAGTGCAGTTGGGTGCAGGTGTCATTTTGACAAGGGCTTGAGTTTTGATAGAGTTGATGTTTCAGTTGGCTTGAGTTCTGCAGAATGGTTTCTCCTATCGACATTTACAGTTGGTCTTCAGATGATTTTGTCAGTGATGTCAGTTGTTTGGGTGTCAAGTGCAGTGTCTTCGACGTTGATGATGATGATTTCTCCACGGGAGTATGGTAAGGATTGGGATATTACCATAGTTACACCGCCCTAGGAGACGGGGGGACGGGGGGACAAGTTTCCGAGACGGGGGGACAGAGGGACCTTGATTTGGGGACGGCGAGGGGACGGCGGGGGGACGGCGGCGGGGGACGAGGGGGTGGCGAAGGGAGCAGGGGTGTATGTACTATACATATGATACTTAAAATGCTAGTTATGAAAAGATGTACTACAATTATACAATATAAGATACATAGATGTAAAAAACATTGAACATTGCACTGAAGTTTTCAACTAGAACGTCATGATTCATGATCAAATAAGTTATAACAAACAAACAATGAACATTGAACATTGAACATCAGAAAATATTCGAAATAATAAATATTAGTCTATATATCAGTCTTCAGATCAATAGTATGAGTATCTAGATTCCACTATCTAATAGTAATCAATGATCATATGAGTCATGACTCCTGACATAAAGATGATTACAATTAAGTATCATGTACCATGAACCATGATATCAAAATAAGTATATAATGCAAACAAAAACTACAAGTCTCCAAGAGTCCATCCAAATCAAAATGCCAAATCAATGATCAATGATCAATGATCATCCCCTGGAGGTTGAAACTCATCACCACTGGAACTATCAGTCTCTCCAAGATCAAGAGCTGAAAAGGGAACACCAACTAGCCCTGTGGTTGGATCTAAAGCATCCTCCTCATCAATCTGCGATGGCTCCTCAGGCTCTACATCCCATCGTGATGCTGGGCTTTCCTTGTACACACTTGTGGTGCGGTCATTGATACACAACACACTGTGTACAGCCACTAGCTTCTTTGCTCTTTGAGAGGTAAGTCTATTCCTCTTAAGAGAGTGGATGAAGCTATATGTAGACCAATTCCTCTCAGAAGCTGAGGAACTAGAAACCTGAGATGAAAAATAATTGGCTAATGTAAGACTCGGGAATTAGATGTTGAACAATGATCATTGAACAATAAACAATGAAAAGTTAAAAGTTGAGGAACTAAGTACCTGGGACAGCAAACGAATAGCTAGTGTGGTGGTTGTAGATTTCGGTCCATAAGCTGACCACCACAAAATGGGATCCTCTTGTGCCATAGTCTTGATATCCGCCTTTGCCGCTTGTTTGTAACCCCTAAGAGTAGCAAATTTGGTCCACTCAATGCGAACCTTAGCTGCTGTCTCAGGGTCATACATCCTGTCTATGCACTTGAAGAACCCTTCCTTCACCTGAAAAAATTTAAAAAGTACAAATTATTAGCAAATAGAAGAATCAAGATACTAGTAATGTGAATGATTTTAATTCATAAAATGATAAGAATCTAAGTCTTAAAGTGTTATATAATAATAATAATATAAATCACCTCATCATCGTGAAGTGGTGTAACTCTACCAGGCCTAGTCATGTACCACCTCGGATTCAATGCATATGCAGCCATGTGTAAGGGTGTGTTAAGTTTGTCCCATCTACGCTGAATAATAGGCCGAATGTGATCATTGTAGAAGGCTAATGTGGGGTCCTTCTCTCGCACAACTACCCTCATCTGCCCAAGCATAGAATCAATGCACTCATACACCTCTCCAAGTGTGGGTGCATCCCCATCTCCATACCTGATCACCTCAAAGACTGGCCTAATAATAGAAACAATGTATTTTGCATCGCTCCAAAATACATCACTCTTAACTATATCCTTCACCCTTATCCCCTGCTCTGACCTGGAACCATCCCACCTATTCCATTCATTTGTCATAACCATTAGTTGCAGTGGCTCCTGCAAATCAAGCATTCTCTCCAAGAGAATGAAATAGGATGCATATCGTGTCTCAACTGGCTTCAAGAACTCCTTGTTGGCGAAGCTCCTAAATAGTGCATGTGAGGTGTGGTGGTTGCAGATATACATCTGCACATCTCTAGCATCACTCACCACTCCCTTTATCCAACTAATCTTCCCCATGTCCTTTAGAGCATTGTTCATAGCATGCACACAACAAGGAGTCCACCAAATATGCAGATATGTGGCCTCAATAAGCCTCCCTGCAGCTCTGCACACATGAGCTGCATCTGTCACTACTTGGACCACATTTTGTGGCCCAATCTCCTCAATGGCTTCCCGAAGAATCTGAAACTGAAAATCAGCATCTTTTCGATGCCCCGAACAATCAACCGCCCTAAGAAAGAATGGGCCCTCTGTACATGTGACTATGACATTGATGAGTGGACGGTGTCTAATGTCCGTCCACCCATCCATGACAACGCTACACCCCGATTCCTCCCAAACAGCCCTCATGGTCTCCATGGACTCACCAATCTTGGCATACTCATCATCCAAGATTTTAGTCCTCAATTTGTGCTCACCTGGTGGCACATATGATGGTAATCCCGCCTTCGCTACTTTCTGAAATGCCTCCTTAAAATAAGGAGACCGAGCAATGTGAAGTGGAACGCCATTGGCAAATAACATTCTTCCAATGTATGCATCTAACTTCTCTCTCGTCTGGGCTGCAAACAATTCTGCTATAGGGTTGTTGTCACTAGACTGTGCCCTGCGTTTCCCCTTGCTCCTCTCAGCTGCTGCTACACCTATAGAGCTATAAGTAGAGGAAGGTACGGAGGCTGCCCCTGGCAATGAAGTAGATGAAGCTCTATGCTGTGGTCTAGAAGAAGACATGCGTCGGTGTTGTTGCCCCTGTATTTGTTGCTCATGCACCTCCTGTATAGTCTGAATCTGTTGCCTACCAGCCAAAGTAGTAGGCACTGGAAGGCCCAAGTCCTCTGGAACTCCCCAAAGCTTGTTGAATTCAATTCTAATCTTCAAGTTTGTGGATTCACCCAAAAACTTACATGGTTGGACACCTTTACCTGTCCAAAAGAGGAAATGTGCATTCACTCTAGTGATGCTACCATACCAATCTTCACCACAAATATTGCATCTCCACTTTCTTGTGCCACCTGTTCCTTGTCCGCTTGTTATTCTAGTGGCAAATTGTTTTAAAGGAGATTTTGGATCAAACTTACCCCTAGCCCACTGTGCCAAAGCTGGGGAGGGGCAATCAGTAGATGGAGTACCAGATAGTATAAAACCAGTACCCATGGAAGTGGAACTAGTTTGGGCCCCTTGCTGATTTGGCCCAACCGAAATCGCAATGTCACTCTCATGGTCACCCCTCTCAACAGTGTTATCATCATCCTCAACCCCAACCTCAGGCTCAGGCTCATATTCTGATTCACTGCCACTATTTGAATGAAATTCCATCTCATCATCACTATGAGTATTCATTGTGACACTGCATTTCACAAAATGAAAAAACAAAAATTAATAAAGCTAAATTATTGAAATTTATAATTTATAAATGATAATCATAACCGACGACTTCCACTCTCTTAGAACTATATTGAAAAAAATTTATTAAAAAAAAAAAAAAAAAAAAAAAAACCAAAAAAAAAAAAAAAAATTTAAAATGAAAATTGACTTCCAACGGTTCCGTAGGATTTGGGCTTTTCTGAGCCGATTTCAGTATGTAAGAATTAACAAAAAAAGTTTAAAAAAATTTTAACTTTTTTTGTTAATTCTTACATACTGAAATCGGCTCAGAAAAGCCCAAATCCTACGGAACCGTTGGAAGTTAATTTTCATTTTATACTTTTTTTTTTTTCCTGGTCTTCTAATATAGTTCTAACAGAGTGGAAGTCATCAGTTTAAACAATCGGAAATAGATATTTCAAAGAGTTCAATGACAACAGAGGTCGTCTAAACAAACAAAAACATTCATAAACATGCATTTCAAAATCATACAAATTCGTTAGAAAGTTAGAAACCCTACCTTTTGCTTTAAAAACTTCAACAAGATTCGGTGAACCAAAACCTAGAACCACCCTCCTCTTCTTCTTCTTCTTGCTCCTAAGCTCTCCTTTTTCACTTGCAAACACTCTCTTCACTCTTGCACAAACCCTTATCTCAGCTCTTCACTCTTCTTGTTCTTGCTGTTGCAAACAATGAGAAATGCAAATGTGAATCAAAATGAAGAATAGAAGGGTTTTAAACAAAGGAGGAGGAATGGATGGGCCCCACAATCCAATACAATAAATAAAAAACATTAAAACATTTTAAAAATGCGTTGTTTTTTTATGTGTCGTTTTTGCTTGCCGCGGGAGACGTCCAGGCGTCCCCCCGCACCCGTCTCGGAGACGTCTCGCCGTCTCCGGCGGCGGTGGCGCTTTGAGTGGCGCCGCCCGAAACGCCGAGACGCCGTCCCCCCGTCCCGGGGACGTCCTCGTCTCCGAGACGGCCCAAATTTTGGGGGGGGACGCGTCCCCGTGTTACACTGGATATTACACATGTTTTCATTTGGGATCCAGGCGGATTGATTGGTTTATGGTTCAGCCATTGCTTGGGGACAAGCAATTTCAGGAAGGGCGGACTGTCATGTCCCCATTTTCGGAGGCAGTCTGATTTAATTAATTTGGTTAACTTGGTTGTCCAAAATAATGAATATTTTATGAGGACGACTAATTAATCGTTTTAATTAAATAAATAAGTTATATTAAGTTAATTATTTATAAAGTTATCAAATAAATAAATATTAAAAGGCAACTTTATATTTAATTAATTTAATATAGTGACTTGAATTATAAAATATTTAATAAAGTCACTTAATAGATAAAATCAAAAATGTTCTAGAAGTTTCTGGAGAAGATGGAGAGAAAAGAATAAATAGGCACCCCAGGGCTCCATTCGAATCAGGCAGTTGTTTATCTCTCTTTGTTTTCAGATTGTGATTCAATCACAGGTGCATTGTGGAACCTAGGGTTTCTGCAATTGTCACAACTGGCCATTGAGAACGATAACTCTCAATCGGTACGCAATTTTGAGGATGTGAAATATCATCCGAATTATTGCAGATTGGAGGTGACATTTAGTCATTTCATCAGGGCGATTATTTGTGGCTTAAGGCCAATTTTGTGGATCTCGCATCACTATTCTTTGAAGGATTCAATTCAGATCATCAGGTCAGGGGCAGAATTGAGGAATTGTAGCGTTTCTGTATTGGAGGCGAGTTTCAGTTATTCAGTGGGCTTCAGAAGGGGTTCGATTGCTGATTAAAGAAGGAAGGTTTTGATATCACTTAACTAGGTGACCATCAAGATTAAGGAAGCAGCAAGGTTTTCCGAATTCCGTGGGACAACTCGTGAACTTCCGAAGCTGACGGGAAGCATGATTCAAACACGTGCCATATTTACACACGACTTAGGGCACAGGTTCTAATAATAGGTGGATCGAATCTTAACTGTCGGGCTCCAATCGCAAGTTGCGAATCATATTAACTTGCACATAATATCTGGTGGCAGCGATACACTGAATGAGGGCAGATAAAACTGGGATCCATCGGCTCTGAATATTCTAATAGCAGACCCGATGGATTGTGAAGACTAAGTTGGAAACGATAGTCAGCACAAGCGGCGTCAATTCCGGTAGGCGGAAATAAGAATCTCCAAATCACAGGGCCGCATCCATTAGCGGAGTATCATCATGCAGAATGCACCCACGTAATGCTGGTGTGCTGGATCCTTAAAGGCCGGAATCACCAAACAAAGGGAGAGTGCAAGTTAGAGACCTGGTGGAGTTTTGTGTGCAAGTTTGGCTAGACGTCTTGCACCATATACCTGCGATCTCCATATTGACTAATGCGTGAGCAATTACTGAATAATATTGATAGGGCATCTCTGCGGATGTGGTTTTCTCTCCACAGTAAGCTACGCATTACTCCTGGCACCTTATTGGTTGACACTGGTCTGAGATCCATTATTGGCGTCTCATAATCAGGCTGCTCTAGCCTACGGGGGAGATCTACTACTGGTGATGCTCGACGAGGCTTTGTGGAAGGTAGGCTATAAACCGCCTTGTCTTGAATCCTCATTGGTTCTTCATCAATCACAACCAGCAGGAACTGCAGTCAGGCTCAGAAAAAGGTGCGGTCTAGGGGTGCATGAACATGACAACCCCTGGGGAACGACTATTCCAGGTTTTGATATTGCTTTAATTGAATATGTCTGGCTCTTACAGTCCTGACGCTGTTATTTGATTACTATTAGAAGACATGCTATTATCATTGGAATTATAATTTCCATCTTATTTGATGAATTTGCTTGAAACATTACATCCTTGCCATTTAACAAGTTCAGCATTGGTTTGTAGTAACCTTTATAGTAAGGATCATTACAGTGGTGTAAGAGCTTGTATGCTAACTGTTTGATGAAATGCCTAACCTTTGACGTTTTAAGATTTTGGTGTTAAAAAGAAGCATAACCTGTCGGGGTTACTACAATGCTTCACCGTCTCCTTAGAAGAGCCAATAGTGTTAAGATGGTGATCGAAGCATGTCGAAAAAGGGAGTTATGATAAAGTGCGTAGGTAAGGCTGTGCAAAATCACTTGTATTTGGAAACTAGGAGACTGGTGACAACAGTCACAGTGAAATAAAGGGAAATGAAACGTGAGTTATAGTATTGTTTGGAGTGAAGATTGCCATAGGTTGAACTCGGCCTTGACAGTAGTAAAAAGGTGATGAACCTGTGAGCACTGTATTTATTGTGAGAGAAGATTCAAATGCTAACCGAGATCTTTTGTTGTGTATTCGGTCTTGAGGAAATAATGAAAGGTGACGATGGGTTATGTTAAAAGCATTAAATTCATAGTATGGCATTTTGACAGCCCCGCAAGGTACTAAGAAACAATGAACACAAATCAATCGTTAGTGTGTTGGTTCAGCGATTTGAATTTGTTGATATTCTCAGATATCAAAAGATTATGAATTTCTTTGCCCAAACATAGTGAGTTATGCAATGAATTAAGTTCGGTTGCTAAGAGGTGTCAATTTTTTTTTGATATTATATTGGTCTTATTCACTCTTTTGTTGCCAAGCTTTGCATCATAGAGATTGTTTATATGCAAATGAAGATGATGAGTTTGAGGAAAGAGTTTAGAGTGAAAGCGACAATGAATTAGGATTTGTGGCTATAAAGAAAATCTTGAAAAAGAAATTAGAGAAGAAAAGGCCCTAGTTTTGCAAGTTGAAAAGAAATCTGATTGGATTATAGATAGTGGATGTTCTTATCATGATTGGAGATATGAATAAGTTTGTTAAGTTTAGTAATCATGATGGAGGAATTGTTAGAGTTGGTAACAATGCAACTTGTCGTATCAAGGGAATAGGATCTATTACTCTTGATGGAAAGACTAACATTGATATGTTTATTTTGTTGATGGGTTAAAGCATAACCTATTGAGTGTTGGATAGTTGGTTGATAAAGGTTATCAATTGCAATTCACAAAGAAGACATGTATCATCAAGGATAAATATGGTAAGT
The DNA here is from genome assembly GCA_028749045.1 of Cupressus sempervirens. Taxonomy (NCBI): domain Eukaryota; kingdom Viridiplantae; phylum Streptophyta; class Pinopsida; order Cupressales; family Cupressaceae; genus Cupressus; species Cupressus sempervirens. The sequence continues at coordinate 293,391,554 of CM053793.1, read as the reverse complement.
TGATTGGAACTGGTAAAAGATCTAGAGGTAATGTGTTTCGATTGAATCCATTAAAGATGACTTGTTTGGTTGCAAAGGTGGATAATAGTTGGTTATGGGATACATAGTTTGTAGACTTGGACTCAGAGAGTACTCGACAAGTCCAAAATTTTCAACTCGGGAAAAACTCGGCATATTCTTAACAAAAACTCGGGGAAAACTCGGCAACTCAGAAAGTACTAAAATTTAAAATCTCTTAAATAAACATATATTTTTGTAGAATACAATTATAAAATGTATTAAATTAGTAATTGACATTTCAATAGAGAAAATGTATAGTTTTATAACACTAAAATGATGTGAAAAATACATCTACTCCAATGTTTTCCATGCATCAACATGTTTACCTACGTTTTTTAACATCTATAAATACGCGAGAGTTAAACCTGAGATTACTCGCCCAGCAAAAAAACTTGAGAGTACTCGGCAACTTTGAGAGTACTCAGAGAGTTTGCAAACTATGGTGGGATAGAAGATTCTGTCATATAAACTTTGATAACATTGTGAAGGCTAGTAGTACATTTTCTGTCAGATCTACCTAGAATTGTGAAACCTACTAATGTTGTTTGCAAAGAATGTGTTATGGCAAAGTAGAAGAAAGTTTCTTTTCCTAAAAAGAAGTTTACTATCACAACAAAATTGGAGATTACTCATACAAATCCAAGTGGTCCTACCAGAACAAGAGGATTCTATGGTAAAAGGTACCTTATGATTTTTGTTGATGATTTCACTAGAATGATGTGGGTAGCATTTCTTAAAGAAAATTTTGAGGCATTTGAAAAGTTTTTGTTGTTCAAGAATAGAGTTGAGAATGAATTTGGAGTAAAGATAAAATGTTTGAGATCACAGAGAGGTGGAGAGTTTACTTCAAGAGAGTTTAACATCTTTTGTGAAGAAAATGATAGTAAAAGACAGCTATTAGTACCTAAGGCTCTTGAGAAAAATGGGATTGTTGAAAGAAGAAATAAGTCTGTAACAAAAGCAACAAGAGCAATGATGTTTGAGAATGATTTATCTAAGACATTTTGGAGAGAAGTAATCAACACAACAGTATACACCATGAATAGAGTGTAGATCAGAAAAAGGTACAAACAAGACTCCCTATGAATTATGGCTTGGACATGCACCTTCAGTAAAATATTTCAAAATTTTTGGAAATAAGTGTTACATAAAGAGATGATGATATTGGTAAGTTTGATGCAAGAAGTGATGAAAGTATGTTCCTTGATTAGTCATTGTAAAACAAAGCTTATTGATGTTTTAATCAAAGAACCAAGACTATTGTTGAGTGTGCAAATGTGAAAGTGAATGAAAAGTTTGCAGTTAAAGAGGAAATGCTAGATTAAATTTTTGATGAAGAAGAAGATAATCCTAAACTTGTTAGAGAGAATATTGAAGTTTTGTTTGAGACTATCAATGATTTGCAAAATGATGTTCAAATTGTTGAACAAAGAGAAGAACAAAGATCTGAATCGAGAGAAATAAGAATTGAAGCAAAAACTCTTACATCGAACAGGAATTTGACAAAGAATCATCCTGAGAATCAGATTATTGGAAGCAAAGACGAAGGAGTTATGACAAAAAATAGAGTACATGAAGAATAATGCTTGATTTTTCAAGTTGAACCAAAAAGTGTAGATGAGGCATGCAAGGATGATTGGATTCAAACAATGAAGGGAAGAACTAGAGCAGATTGTGAAAAATAAGACATGGGAATTGGTTCCTAGACCTAAAGACAAAAATGTTATAGGAACTAAATGGGTTTTTAGAAATAAGATGAATGAACAAGGTGAAGTTGTGAGGAATAAAGCAAGATTGGTATGCAAAGGGTATTCACAATAAGAAGGCATAGATTATGAGGAAACATTTGCTCTTGTTGCCAGACTTGAAGCAATAAGAATGTTCTTGGCTTATGTAGCAAGTAAGAAGTTTGAAGTATATCAGATGGATGTAAAATCAACATTTTTGAATGGAGAACTTGAAGACAAGGTCTACATTGAGCAGCCTGAAGGATTCCCTTTGACAGAAGAAAAAGACATGGTATGCAGATTGAAGAAAGCATTGTATTGTCTAAAGAAAGCACCTAGAACCTGGTATGCAAGATTGGATAAACAATTGACAAAATTGAGATTTGCTAAAGGTACGTCACATAGCAATTTGTATTTGGAAGAAATTGAGAATGAATTGTTAATCATTGTGATATTTGTTTATGACATAATCTTTCGAGGTAATGATGAAGCAAGTGATAAAGTTGCTGATGAAATGAAGAATGAATTTGAGATGAGTATGATTGGTGTGATGAAATGTTTCTTGGGTCTACAGATTGTACAAAATAGTGATGATATTTTCTTATCACAATCTACGTACTTGAAAGACTTGTTGAAAAGATTTGGCTTGGAAAGTTGTAAGCCTGTTGGTATACCTGTGATAATTGGTCACAAGTTATCTAGCAAAGATGAGACACCTACAATTGAGTAGAAGAAGTTTAGATCTATGATTGAAGGTTTGCATTATTTGACTCACACCAGACTAGATATAGCAAATGTGATGCTGAGTGCACACATCAAAAGATTCTCTGATCTTTGTCAATCCTTCAATATGCACTGATATTGTATCCAATGCTGATTCAAATTCTTGATTTTTTCTCTCTCCTAGGTTTCCTCTCCACTCCTAGGGTCTACCTTCCTTTGAAAGACACAACACTCAATATGCTGTTTCAAGTTCTAGGCATCCTAGAGTTTCTCAAAATGATGGATTTATCCCAAACTCCAACCATCAAAACATCTCACAAAAGCTGGTTACACACATTGCAATTTTGTGGTTTTTAGCCTTCTTGCAAATTAGGTCTCTCATAGCGATTTTCCTTTGAAACAAGGGTAAGGCTGTGGACTTAGGAACTTTTGAGATGGATTCAATCTACTCAAATGCAACACTTTCACTCCCCAAACACCAAGTACCAATCTCACTCCTACAACACAAAACACTTGCAAACAACACTTTAGCCTAATTGATCAAGTTAGACTAGGGCTTGATAGAAATGCTTCAAATTGGGTGCATGAAATTGATCCAGTGGTTTGGTGACCTTCTACAGGCAGAGTTTGATCCAATTCATCCAAATATTAGGACCCACAACCTTCCTTTGCTGATAGCACACTCAAACAATTCATTTCTAGGCTAAATACATGGACTTATTTAGCCTAGGGCATCAAATTGAGAATAGTAAATAAGTTTTTCCTGTCCTGGCCTTTTGGAATCATAAAGTACAATGTCCTAACTTGCATTTCACCCAGTGGCATCAAATTGCAACGGTGAATTTGCAAGTTAGGGCCATATCTTTGTTTCGAACCCTTGATTTGAGGGTTTCAGACCTATGCCTATAGAAATTGCTGTAACTTCTTTCTAACACAACCAAATTGACTCAAACCAGAAGCAAATGAAAGTTAATGCACTTTATTGGATCTAGACAATCCGTACAAGGCTGTACAGAATGGAATTACTCCAGAAAACAGGTTTTTTCGTTCATGAATGCTGTCATAGTTTGTACAATTTGATGATTTGCTTATGGAAAGATGTTGTATGCCTTAAATATCTTCAAGCAACCGATTCAAACCAACTTTTGGTGGTTATGAACATTGGGAAGTTGAAATGCCTTTTCATGACAACTTTTCAAATAGTTGCATTAGCAATTTTTGCAAAACATGACAACTTTTTTGCATTTTGACTCCTAATTGGTGCCAAATGGTTCCAAACCCTTAGGAATGGTGGAAAATAGATATCTAAGGCAAAAACAACTTGTTTGCAATTATCAGAGTCCAAAACACACAAAAACATCAAAACACATCATAGTGGACTGAGGACTCTTTTGGTTTATAGAATGACCATAAAGATCCTTGTCCACACAAAACATACTAAGCAAACATTCAACAACTAAATGAGAAGACAATTCCTAAATAATGAGATAGGTGCCTTGCACCATGCTACTGGGCTTGAAAGAAACTCAAGTCCCTTTGAGTGGAATGGTGGAAAAAGTGAATCCAGCTTTCTCAATGGCTTCTTTGGTCATCCAAGAAGCATCTTCCAAAGGTTTGCCTTTCCATTAAACCAAATACTTATAGTAAGTCCTCCTTCTAGTTTTCTTGACCAGCCTTTTATCCAAAATGCATTCAATCTCCAATGTAGGAGGCTTGAGAAGATCTTTCAACAACTCTTCTTATTGGGAACTTGTTTCACCTACAACAAAATGATCTTCTATAGTACCTTTGTAAGCATAAAGGTTAGCAACATTAAAAATGGGTGAGAAATGAATATGAGGAGGAAGATCAATATGATAAGCATTTGAACCACATTTATGATGAAGTGTGTAATTGATGAGAGCAAGAGTGGAAGTGCAAATTGTGCAAGTGATATGCGAAGTTGGTAAATGCATGTAAGCGATCCAAGGGATTAGTTGGATGCAAAGTTGGTGATCTGGTATCGAGATCAGAAGAGTATAAGTCTGGTAAAGAGGACAGAGGAGCTGAAGTTATTCTATTTCTATTATTCTGTAAAGAATAGTACAAAGATCATTTGGATGGTGAGTTCGGTGGTCTTTCCCTTGAAGCTGTTTGGACAGTGGGTTCATCTGCCTTCTACAACTCCTAATAGGGTTGGCACAACTCCTAATAGCATTGGAATCTGTTAATAGGGATTCAAAGTCTCCTAACAGGGACTGATATGTATTGAATGTATTTCATAGGCTCGTAGCAGAGTCCATCCTCTTACGAGGAACTTTTATATTAGTATATTATTTTGTGGGTACCATCCCCACCGGGGTTTTCCCTCTGATCAAGGGTTTCCCTAGTTAACATATCTGATGTTATTGTGTATGAGTATCTTCTTATGGTTGTTGGTTATATTGCTCATATGGTTAAGGATTAATAAGGTTGATAAATGTTTTAATAGTTGGATAATTGATTCACCCCCCTCTCAGTTGTTTTGCTAGACTTTGCTTTCTAACAGGTTGCTACTTGCACTAGATTCTTATATCCATTTCTTGTATTAGCCGACGATGTGGTTCTTCTAGCTGCCTCCTTAGACGGTCTTCAACGACTTCTTGATGGTTTTGGCTTCCTTTTGTGACTTGTGACGGTTAGTTGTGAACCTGGGTAAGACCTGGGTGATGGTTTTCAACTGCTTGATGACCTCCCATCTCCATTTCTATTATGTGCACCTGGGGGTTGAGATTTTATCCTCTTACACTTACCTCAGGGACAAGTTCTCTGGACCTTGTTTCAATTTGAAACCTGTTATGTAACCCAGGGTCAATAAAGGGTTGGGTTCACTAGCCATGTTGGAGAGGGAGTACTTTAGACATTACTTTTAGGACACTACGTCCAATTTACCCCTCTTGGACTACTTAGTCAAGCCGACTGTGCTCTACAACTGTGTTGTGTGGTGTAATATCCTTGCTTGTTCCCAACAAAATTCTTAGGTTTAGACTACTATCATTTTGTCAAATAGTTGGTTTATGATCCCATCATTGCATTATAGTCTCACTGAAAAACCCCTTTCACTCCAACAATGCAGTAAGGATGACTCAAGAGTTCATATAATGTGAAAGGAAATACACTCAATGATAGTGCTTACGACAATGACATTAGATTTAAACTCATAATTAGACCTTGTTTGAAAGCTAAGTAAAGAGAGTGGAATACATTCATTAATTCCTATACATGATTCGAAACAGATAAATAGAGTTTTCAAATCATAAACAAGGAGACGATGAACCTGGTATCTTATGGATGTCTGTCTATCAACCACATATCTAGGATTACTCCATGTCTAGTATTCCCCACGTATTCCAGCTTGACTTGTAGATAAGATCCGACTGGTGAAGTCTTAGCGCAATTATGACTGGCGTCTGCAAGAGTAAAACACCTGCATTGCTGGATGACCTTGCAATATAGTGGATACTGGTATGAAAGACGTCTCTTCCTTCACTTGTAACAGGTATACTCGTTGTCTCACTGCCCAATTGATAGCGGTCAACCCGAGTTTGGCCCAACAGTCGTAGTCATGACCGCAATTATTGATAAGACGCTGATTAGAACAAGGGAAACCGTGACTGGTCTAGTGCCATTAACTGCTGGTGAAAGCTACTTTCAAATTCCCACGTCTTCCAGATTATCTGATTTCTACTGTAGGTTATCACTGTCACTCTCATATTTCTTCAATACACTTAATATGTAAAAGATATCTGTCCCATGCCTTCCTCTATTGATATAACCCAAAACTCAAACATACCTATGCTATCTTGCCATCTCCATGCTCGTTGTAGCTATACTAAGCTCACATTTTTCTTTGCAATCTTTTCATTGAAAATCCGTTTGAAATCTCCAAGAGGGTTGGGGCTATGTCCAGCTTCTCTAAGTTTCTTAAGCGTTTTCGTCCCTAAGAATGCATAGTTACATTAAGCAACCATTCAGGATTCTTATAATATCATATATTTGTTGTAACAATCCCAATGCAAATGCTTTCCTTTATAACTTTGAAATGAGGATAGGCTCGAACAACTTAGCAATGTGGGATAAAAGACTTTTTCGTCTTTTAGTCACTTAAGTAACTTCATAACTTTAAAATAAATCACTTAAGTCACTTGAACTCTAATATTTCTTGAAATACTTGTCTGATTGCCATGCTGTTTGAAATAGGAATCTCTCCTCATAATTCCCCATTTGACCAAATACACTTTCTAAAAATAAAAAGGATCCATTTCTATTACCCTTGACTTACTATACATAGTAAGTATGGCAAATGGAGTCCAAATGACATCAAACGAAGGCCAAATCCATAAATCGCTGAATGTTGGAGATGAATCAATCCTTAGAAGACCCTCTAACCATCCTCATTAGCCTACGAGGATCCAATATTAGGCTAATCTCTAAAATTTTGATGCTGGCAACCAATGGGGACATTTCCTGTGGGGCCCCTCTCTCCTGGATTCCGATTGGGCCTCAATTGAGAAAGTCCAAACCCTTCTCCTTTAGCACATCATCAAATGTCATTAGTCTACTCCCCACATTGTCATTCTGGCAGAGTTCAAGGCCCATCCTTTTAGGCTCGGGGCCATCTTCAATTTGGTCTGGCTCCTTCATTGTCTTCAGGGGTTTGCGGATTTGGTTGATGTTCGTTACAAATACTTTTATGTGGCCTATTGTTCTTTGGAGGCTATTGCTGGTTCTGACTTAGTTGGCAGGGCCCATTGCTTGAATGCCTAGGTCTCTGCTTCGCTAATGTTGATCGGTCTACTCCTTGTAACATCATTTTGGTAGAGTTCAGAGCCCATCCTTTCGGGCACAAGGCCATCTTCAATCTGGTATGGTTTCTTCACCGTCTTTGGGGGTTTGTGGATTCGGCTGATGGTCGTTACAGATACTCTTACCTGGCCTAATATTTTTTTGAGGCTATTGCTAGTTCTGACCTAGTTGGTTCTTTTGAGGCTATTGCTAGTTCTGACCCAGTTGGCAAGCCTTGTTGCTGGTATGCCTAGGCCTCTACATTGCTAGCCTCTTTCGTGATTGAGATTGATTCTCTCCCTCTCTTTTAGTTCTCACTAGATCTTCCATTACGCCATCTACTATGAGATTAGGGGGAGGTTTCACTGCTTGTTTAGAGAGTGCAAATCCCTTTCATCTTTCTTCCAATACACCGACCAATAGTGTCTTGCACTTTACCTCCAAGAGGCCACACGACTCTGTGATCACACTTTGCAACTTCAGTTCTCTTCGAGTTAGACTTCAGACCAACTTATCACTTCCTTTTTCTCACTTGTGTCATCGGCGTGGGTCATGAAGCAACCACTCAACACTCCTACTTCCTATTGCTCCAGGTCTTTGAGACCTCGCAGTGGGTACACTCGGCAGCAACACCCACCTCTTGCAGTATTCTAGGACTGTCTGGGGCTCAGTGTTGCCCCATATCATATGCTTTAGTGTTGGGTGTCTTCTCACCTAGGAAGGACCTCCAGTCTTTTCCTTTTTGGTTCTTTTGCATTCTTGCTTGTTCTTTCCTCAGACATCGTTTGGTGCTCCTATTGTTGGTGGTTTCCTTATTTGTATGCTTTCAGTCCCTTAGACCCCTTTGTGGTCTCTTGTTGGACATTAAGAAATTAATCTTATCTTATCTTATGAGATATATTTGCTACACTACCTTATATTTGCTAATTGAGCACAACCATCCCCTACTCCATGGTGCTTTTACGATAGTATCAATCTCCTACATATAGCTATTCATTTAATAATAGCTGGCGTAGAGTAAAGCCTTAAAGTGTAGGTTAAGTTTTGACTCACCCATATAGTTTACTGTGCAAGTTGCTTATCAAACCTAATATGTGTTCTCAAGGATTATGTGTATGACGTGTTGGGAACTCAATAACCTTGCATATAAATCACTATATAATACTTTTTTGACAATTTCACTAACTCAAATCAAGCTTTTTTGGAAGCCATTGAAACTATAGACTCAAGATGTACTAGTGATCTCTGCTCTGTAATTGATAATTGAAATGTCGTACTTCTAGTTAATGGAGTCAAATGACAAGACAAATTATGAGATTTTATTTTTTAATGATTCAACCATGAAGAAAAATATTTTTCTGTTGTGTTAAGTCTCAGTAATTATCACTAGCTGTTGTACCTAGCTTTATAGACATGGAAACCTGGTAAAGAAATTCATATGCCACTTATGTTTCTGTTCTTGTCCATTCATTTACTACATTATAGTGGTTAGGGTTGCCCTTCTAGCAGTTCATGGACATTTTCTGCTGTTGTAAAACTTATACATCATTTTATATCCTCATTGAATTTGTATTGAGGTTATTTTGCCCTGATAGAGACAGCAGTTGCAGCCATGGGAAATGACTGTTGACAGTTATGTCTGCTTCGTACTGGCTCTAGTGAGTAGAGAATTGTTTGAGGGAGCACTGCAATATTCACAATATTTACATATTTAAGAAAGAATGCATAATGTCTTTGTGGGGTCTGCTCCTCCCGTGACTGACATGTATACACTGATAGTATATATTAGTGTTATATTTAAATGGGTGTTTTTCATGTCAATATTATTTTTACCACTCTTACTATTTTCTAGCCTTCTCTTGATGTTTACATTTTTTGGGTACAAATATGGACTGATATTATATTATTTTTTCTCTGTGATAAAGGTTGAATGATCCACACATAACTATGACGAAGTGGAAGTTTTCCAACTTGATGTTCAGTGCAAAGGTAAAGTTCACAGATAATTTATTAAACCGTCTTGTCCAAATCCTGGGGCGTAAGGGTAATTGGAAATGCGCATTGCATGTAATTGAGTGGCTTCGCAGCCATGATCAGTGCAAGTCCATTGGTAGCAGGTGAGGCTTATATCTTAAACACAATCTAAGAAGGATAATGAGATTTTGATATCACATATAGAACGAGGTACTATATTTTTTTTCTAGTTCCAATGGTGATGATAGTGTCTCACAAACATATCTATGGGATTGGTTAATTTATGTGCATTTGTTGCTTTGTGTAGACCAACTTTGCTTGTACATTTGTTAGATTCATAATATCGTTGAGTATGTTGTCATTGATATTAAAGGTTGATGATCAAAGTCGTATAAATTTCAGAGGATTATTTGAAGTAATAGGTACTTGAGATGCTTGTGCTGCTTGACATGCTTGAGCTTCTCAAGGTGGCTGTCTATCTACCTTAGCTGCTTACTTGTCCACTTCCCTTCCAAGTCAGCAAATCTAACATGTTATCATTTTAAAATATATCTTAGGCACCTTATATTTGTTCACGGTGAAGACATTAGGTGTGCTGTATGGTGAAGACATTATGATCATGATTCCTTTAGCTATTTGAGTGGAAGATGAAGGTACTAATAGTAAAGTCTCTTCTAATTAGTGATGGTTCAACTCAAAACATGACTCTGTTACTTTTCAATCAATGACTGGTCAGAAGAGTTTAAGTTGATCCAACTTTTGGCTTGATGTTATTGTGCGTTGTCTTTTTAAAGGACTGGGTGTTGAAAAGAGCTATGCTGTTTGAATAGGTAATATCAGACACCCATTCAAAAATAGTATAAAACATTGAAGGTTTCTTGAGTAGGCAGGAACCAATAGATGCTATTTTAAGAGGTATCTGTACCTGAAACAAATTGCTGGAATAACTCTCTCTATTAATCTGAGTTGTTTCAATCGTTCATCTATTCTTGGTTATCAAGCTTGGAAGGGCATTGACTACTGTTTTTAATGTGGATTGTTACATATTATGTTTGGGTCGCATTGTGACCTTTTTACACCATCAGTCCATTGCAGATGGGGATACCGTCTTTTAGCTCATAGTTGTTAGGTTTGTTAGGTTTTGGTGGTTGTGTTAACGGTTCAAAGTTTCAAGACATTGAGGGATGATTTTGAAATCAAGTCGTTAAGTTGTGATTTCAAAGTGGGAGTATGAGAATTAAAGTCCTTCGAGGTCAAGTTGTAGTGGGTTGAGTCAAAATCCTAAGTGTATTTAAATTTTGTCTAGCCAAAGAGTCCAAGATGCATCATAAAGGCATATTTTATTTAATGTCCTTGCTACTAGAGTTAGCTTTGGACGGATAGAACTTGCAAAGAAATGTTAGATTTAAACAATAAAAAACTTAAATATAATATTCTAGGTGAAAGTGCTACCCCAATCCTAACCCCAAACCTTAAAGATGTCTCTAGATCGGGCACCTTAACCCTTATTTCATTATCTTCTCTAGTGTGCACCCCTTAAGGTCTATTCTTGGAAGGGACATCCTTTATCCAAAGCTCATCATATATGCATATGTTGACTCATCAATATATTTTGGTTATAATGAAGATTAGATCGATCACATCTAGCCAGTTATATGGGGGTTATATTGACCTCTCACAATGACACTATCTACCATTTATACTGAGGTTATACTAACCTCCCGCACTGGCACTATGAGATCTCATTGATCCCATCTTAGCCATTTATATAGAGATGATCCCAATCCCTATACTGGCACTATGGTGTTTCATTAATCCCAGCTTAGCCATTTATATAGTGATGATCCCAATCCCTACACTGATACTTAGCCATTTATATAGAGATGATTTCAATCCCTATACTGGCACTTAGCTATTTATATAGACTTGAGCACAATCCCTACACTAGCACTATGGGAGTTTGATGTATTATTTCTTTATATTCGTTTAATGAACACAATATCAAATATAAATAATTACTACATATCATTATTTTGAATTAATGTGTATTTCTATGTATATGTGCTATTATATACACACACACACACACACACACACACACACACACACTCATTTATACACACACATGTATATGTAAATATATTTATATAGCCAATCATGTATATATTGACATATCGTATAATGATGTAATGAAAAATTTGAATATATACCATACTTGATACACATCTTTATGATGCCTTTACCACCTTTTAGAGGAGTTGATGCGAGTTTTGTATCACTTACATAACGTATTAAGATTTGAATATTCAATATGGGATATCAAACATGCAACTCCTCTCTTGAAAAGTTATTACTCATGAAGACATAAACAATAGCTCCAATGTTCCTTACACCGTTGGATACTCGCTCAATTTTATCGATGTGATTTGCTGGTAATCACGTAGGCGGCCTTACACTATTCATTCGAGGATGACTTGAACTTTGGTGGAATGATGGAGATGATGATGGGTTTGTGAAATATGCGAGTAGCAGATAATGTTGATGGTGGTGGTGATGAAGGATGTGTCTGCCAGGGATGATGTTGATGGGAAAGCAATGGTTATGGGAGGTGAATGGATGTGCTCTAATACTTAACTTACTCCTCTAACTTACTTCTCTAAGCTTCGACTACCCAACTACTTACTATTCTACTCCTACTCCTATGAATGGAAGGCTAGCAAATGGATAGGGATCGAACCTAATGAGAGCTGACCAGCGGCCTCACTTCCACAGTTGCAATGGTTCAAAGGAATAATAAACTAGCTTACCACACAAAGCTTCCCAACCAGCCGCTAGGATGCTAGTGGTCTAGTATTGATCCCTATCAAACATTTACCAATGCTACCATACAACTATCCATCTACTTCACTCCTACTTAGCAACTTGAAATGAAACCAACTTTAACAATTTAAAAGGAAATCTAACTAAGTGGGAGTAGAAAACATGCAATAATACCCAATGTTCTTAATCAACATGCAAATCGCAACAATGAAAAAGAGAGCAATTTTGGTATTATCTTCGCAACAATTTCTCCAACCCCTTTATAAATGAGAGCAAATGGCCTTTGATAGGGGCCAAAAATACAATGGACAGTGGAGATCAAAACAAGATCAACGATCCAGATTGGATCCTCAAAACCCTAATTAGGGTTGCCACCCCATCGGCCAATGAGAAGCCGCCACCTCATCAATGGACCAATGAAAAAAGTGCAAAAAGTGGCAACCAATGAGAAGGCACCAAAATGGTGGCCAATCAAAAATAGACACTTGTCCTATTCTAGAAGAAAGGGAAATTGCTACTTGGGCTTTACATCAAATGATCTTCTAATATAAATCTTCCCTTTTCTTTCATCTTCTTAGCTAAGGCAATGAACTTAGCTAGACTTTCGTTAACTTCTTCCATAGGAGGACAAGGTGTGTGCTTCGCCCTGAGTTCCGCTAACTTCGCCACGCCACTTGCTGCTTTTAGTATCCTTTCGTGATCCTTCTCATATTCTTTCTCAAATCCAATAAAAGCATTGAGAGAGAAAAGGGTGCCCAAATGCTTCTTCTTGATAGCAACCTTCCCCAACTCATCCAACTTTGATCCAAAATCTGTTTCATTGACATCCTCTTCTCTGATATCCTCAAAATCAAGTGCCACCTCAATGTTGCTCATCATGGTTGAAATGGAAGTGTCGATGCTTGGGTTGTGATGTGCAACTGCCTTTTGTATATCCTTTTATGGTACCGCCATTGGTATTGGTTATTCGCCTTATTTTTTGAGGAGTTTTGGGCATCATATCCTCTTTGTCTTTCTTAGTGTTTGCCCGCTTGGGATTCTTACTTGCACTAACATCCTCTATGCTCGTCGCCCTATTACGGGATGGTAGAGTGGTGGACCAAAAGGCAAGAAGAACCAAGAGGAGCAACCCTTAGACTAGAACGAAAGAAAGATGTCAGCTTAAGGACCCCTTGCAACTCTAGATGATTTGAAATTACCTCTACCTATAAGCCAAGGGGGATAGTCTTTCCTTTAGTCTGTCCTTCATTTGTATCATGTCCACTGTAGCAATATTGGTGTCGGTTATTTTCTTCATTTTCGAGAAGGGAGTTTTGGGCATCATATCCTCTTTGTCTTTCTTAGTGTTTGCTCGCTTGGGATTCTTACTTGCACTAACATCCTCCATGCTCGTCGCCCTATTACGGGATGGTTGAGTGGTGGACCAGAAGGCAAGAAGAACCAAGAGGAGCAATCCTTAGACTAGAACGAAAGATGGATGTCAACTTAAGCACCCCTTGCAACTCTAGATGATGAAAACTCACCTTAACCAATAATCTTACATCGACTTTTCGGAACCTAGGATATGACTTCAAGAATTTCAAATCCCTTTGCAAATCAGAAATTTATCATGCAATTCACCTCCAAATAAAATTACCCAACCTAGGGCAAAAATTGCAGCCTCTTGAAAAAATCAGAATTTTATCTTCCACAAATTTCGGCTCCCACAAATTTCGGCAAGCAAGAAGAGTGCAGATCTGCTCTTGCAAAATCACCAACACCTTGAGAAGGAGAAGTGAGAAGTGAGGAAGAAATGGGAGAGAGGCCTCCTCTTATACCCAACTTTCTTCTTGGACCCTGGGAGAAAGAAAAACAAATAATTAATGCAAAATTATGGCCCACAATTAAATACTTAACCAAAATTAATTTTGCCATGATGAAAATTAACTTTCGAAATTGCCAATTAGTTCTAAATTGCTAAAAGAAATTAAATAATGCTTTGAGGGTGTTAAATATTTTCATTTAATGGGGGTTTAGTAATTAATACGTCATTAAATTTGGATTTTGGCTAACCAAAAGCCATTTTTTCAATATTAAATTACCAATTTCATTAAAGGCAAAAAGTTTTCAAGGCAACTTTAATCTATTAAAATCAGTTTTTTTGCAATTTCTCTTCAAATCGATTTAGCTAAGCAATTTTAGCTTTTTAACACAAATAAAATTATTTCTCTAGAGCCTAAAATTGATTTTGCAATTTTATTTCACCATCACAAAAATAATAATTAAGATTTTCCAAAAGACCAAATTTAACAAAAATTTCATTTTTTGAAAATTATCCAATTTTATACAATTATATCCAAATTTTCAAAAGAAAATGTCTTAAGTACAAAATTTACAATTTTATCCTGCCAAGTGTTGCTCTTTTAAAATTTGTTCGGCCTAAAGATGAAATTGGTGGCTCTGGAAAATCAAGTTGAAACTGCGTGAAAATAAATCTAACCCTCTCCCCACTGGCCCTGAAGGTGTCCAAAACGTGAAATCTTCAAATTTGAAACCTTTGACCGAAAATTGCCAAGGCAATAAAAAAAAGGGGGTCCCCAAAATTTTGGGGCGATGGTGTGAAAACCTCACAACAAGAGTTTCCTTGCTTTTCTCGTTAAACATATGTCAAGATGTATGCAATTACATCTCATTTGTTATCTTTTTGTATTTTTACCTTTTAATAGGATTCTTTTTCTTTCCCTATTCAATTGTGATTTATAAATCATCTTTTATTTGTCATTTGTGTCTTGAAAAATCACAACCCTTCATAATTGCAATCCCTTTGAAAAGTCACAACACTTCATAATTACAACCTTTTCGAAGAGTCACAACCATTCATAGTTACAACCCTTTCGAAGAGTCGCATACTTTCATCATTGCAACCTTGTGAAAAGTCCCTTGTTTTCTTTTCATTCTTTTCCTCTTCCATTAATCCTCCTCTTCTATCTTCTCCTTTCCTTCCCCCTCTTTCAAATAAATTCTCCTTCCTTTTATATCTAATTTTGGAGGAGTCACAACTCTTTATTAAATATCTTTTGACCTTTCATTAGATTTACTTAATTTATATTATTTACTAATTTATAAGTTTATTATCATTTATTATTAAATCCTATTTAGAAAGTAACATACTTTTTACAATGTTGTTTCTTGTAGTTAATTTTATTTATTTATTCATTCATTGTAACTTTATTATTATTTATTTTTAAATCTTATTATATTGATAATAGATTATGTCATATGCCATTATTTATATTATAATAATAATTTATTATTATTATTTAATATTTTAGTATATGATTTATTATCATCATTTATCTAATAATATTCTATTATTTAATTATTATTAAAATTCTATCTTAAAATGGGGACATGACAATCCGCCCTTCCTCAAATTGCTTGTCCTCAAGCAATTAGATAATTGCTTCTTATGATTTGAAAGATGTACATCTTCATATTTTAATCCTAATTCTCAACTTGTTGTGGCTATGATCAAACCTCTTCCAATTTCCATTAGCGTTCCACATTATTCTTTCATATGAATTATTCACATGTATCCTCTTTTACCTTACAGGATCGTAGAATCATGCTCCATTGTAATGTCCTTGCCACGAGTGTTAGCTTTGGATGAGTTGAATTGGCAAATAAACGTTAGATTTAAACAATAACAAGTTTAAATATAATATTCTAGGTAAAAGTGCTCCTCAATTCTAACCCCAAACCTTAAGGACATCTGTAGATCAAATTTCCTAACCCTTAGTTACTTCGCCATCTTCTTTGGAGTGCACCTCCTAAGGTCACTTCTTGGAAGAGGCATCCTCTATCCAAGGCTTATCACATATGCATATGTTGACTTATCAAAATATTTTTCTATTATGAAATCTATATCAATCTCATCTAGCTATTTATATAAGGATATGTTGACTTCTCGCACTGACACTATTAGTTGAAAAAGAGTCTAGGAAATCTATTATTGCTCTTAGGTTAGACAATGTGGAGGAATTTTGTTGTACTGAATTCTCTAGCTTTTGTGATACTCATGGCATCAAGCGCCAGTTAACCACACCCCACACACCACAACAAAACAATGTAGTTGATCGTCGAAACAGAGCAATCACTGACATGGCTCGATCTGTGCTCAAACATAGTCATGTTCCGAAGAAGTTTTGGGTAGAAGTAGTTAACATTGCAGTTTATCTTTTGAATTGGTCACCCATAGAAGCGGTCAAAGGTAAGACTTTGGAAGAGGCTTGGTTAGGTCGCAAGCCCAAAATTAGTCACTTGAAGGTTTTTGGGTCTCTTTCTTTTGTTTGGATCTTTGATGCATCACATACCATGTTGGATGCCAATAGTCAGAAACTCATGCTTGCTAGATACAGTAGTCCTCACAAAGCCTACCACTTGATCAAGTCTGAGACATCTCGTCTCTTGTATAGTCATGATGTAGTCTCTTATGAGCAACGTGAGCCATTCATGCCTGCTTCTCTTGTTCTTGATCCAACACACTAGCCTATGAAGGCTCATGATTTGGGAGTTCGACTTCCATTAGGTCCACCTGATGGGAGGACTCCAACAAGTCTAGTTATAGCAGTGATTCTTGTATAGACACCTCTGGCTTCTCTTGCAAGATCACCTAGATATGCAAATGCTTCACTTGAATTTGATTCTGATTGTTCTGATGAAGAACTTGATCATAGAGCATCTCTTGATACTAATGTTGGTCATTCTCCTCTCTGGCCTAAATGGCGGGCTAAGACACTTGCTGATCTTCGAGATGATGAGCTCATTGATGGGAGAACTACTCGGAAAAAGAGCAAACCTACAGAGTCAATTAACTTTACTCTCACAGCCAACATTCATAGTGTGTTTGAACCTCAAACGTATTCCAAGGCTAAAGGAATTCCAGAGTGGAAACAGGCCATGACATCTGAACACTAGAGCCTATTGAGGAATAACACCTGGGTCGTTTCTGATCATCCACTAGGGAAGAAACCCATTAGCTGCAAATGGGATTACAAAATCAAATACAAGTCTGATGGTACTTTGGATAAGTACAAAGCTCGTTTAGTTGCAAAAGGCTTTTCTCAACATTAAAGCATTGATTATGAGGAGACCTTTGGTCCTACTGCAAAGATGAGCACAATCAAATCAATCCTAGCCATGGAAGCACAGTTTGGCTAGAACGTAAATCAGATGGACATCAAGAGTGCTTTCCTGAATGGTGACCTACAAGAAGAGGTATGCATGACTATTTCTCAAGTTTCAGTTCATATCTTTTTGCTTTAGGTTTTTGAGTCAAATCAAGTATCAATGTCTTAAGTCTGAGTCTAGATTGAGCATAGGATGACCTTTCTTCTCATTATTCCTTTGAGCTAGCCTAATGTGGAGAATCATATGAGCAATGCATCAGTCCAAAGCTAGGTGATTAGGGTTTGGGAGGTTTTTATGTGTCATCCCGATGAGAAGAAGGTCTGGATCTTCTATTGATTTGTTCCTAACCATGATAAAGACAAAGATTTAACATTATGCCATGGTTTCCATGAAAGACATTACAGATAAGTAAGATTAGTGAACAGAAGAAGCAGTTCATGCAAAAGAAAAACATTCAAAACCCCCTTGGAGTCAAAACATGAAGATAAGCAAATATGCGTCATCGATTCAATATATGAATGGTTCAGATTTGATCATAATAAGCTACATGGTGGAGAAAAGTCAAATGAATAAAAGCATGCATGCCATTGGCCGGTTGACAAGTCAAATGGTTTAGAAGATCAAATTTAGATCATCGATAAAGACCCGATCAATGGATGATGTTTTAATGATGGAAATATAAGTGTTCGATGATGCATCTCGTTGGCAATCGGATCGAAAATAGATCTACGGTCATTGTTATGTCGCTATGGAGAGTTACATGGAGAATAACTAAAGCGACATAACAACGATTGGACATGTGGAATAGACGGACCCACATTGCAAAGGGAAATTAATGAATTAAAATCTTTAAATGGACACTGTCAGATCAAAGAACATCCACGGTCGTCACTATATTGTTATGAAAAGATGAACATGTATTAATCATGGCGACAAAACAACACGTGTCCTGTGGGCATCACATTTCACGAAGCAAAACTAGGTCAATGTTAGATCCTCCAAGTAATTAAGTAGTGCCAATTGTTTGCCATAGTGTACCTAGTTGGAAAGTGGACCTGCATCATAAAGCAAACATAGACTTAATATCTTTTATTGTTGACATCAGATCAAAAGGAAGATTAACGCTCATCATTATGTCAGTATAAAAAGTTACAAGGAAAATAATCATAGCGACATAACAATGGAAAGGCACATGTACACAAAGGGACCCATGGAGGAAGTTATAAAGGAAGGTTATAATGTTTTAATCGTGATCATTGGTTTAAGATTGATGGCCTGAATTCAAAACTGCAGTGACTGTTGGAATATGAAATACATGGGTTAGGCACGAAACAACAAAAGATGAAAATAGTGATTTTCTGAAGATTGTAGGAAGCTGAATAGCCATCACATGTTTTTAAGAGCACCATGGATTTAGAATCACTAATGGAGAAGATGCCACACGTTCATATGACTGGATAATTTCATATTTTATTTCCTTTTTATTTTGTGACTATTGCTCTGCTAAACTGAAAGATAACAACAAACTATAAATGTAACCTTATTTGACAATACAAAGGTTGGCAAACTTGATGGTGAATTGGTCTGTAATTCCATTTACCCTATTTGCTTGTCATGTTTTTGTTTCCCATGCATAGATTAGTTCTGCATTAAGAGTTGAAAGACAATGATATGTGATTCTGTGATAATCATATGGATTCCATTTCATTTTGGTAATTACAGTGAAGGTGATTCCATTTACTTTCTTCATATATGGTTCTGTTTCTTCTCTTGTTAATTTCATTTCATGTTAGATAGTTTCATTGGGAAATGAAAGATAAATGTGTATGAATATATTAGTTATTTTTTGGATTCCATTTCATTCAAGGTTGATAGTGAAAGCAATTCCATTTGCCCTCATGTGCATATCTCCTCATTCCTCTTCTGCATTTATAATAGAAGTAAGAGTGAGAAAAATGAAGATAATCTACTACAGTCATTCCATTGATTGTGATAGGCTATTCAAAATCCATCTTGCCTGAATTTTTTGTGCCTGCAAACAATTTGGTTATCCTTTACTACTCTCAGGTTAAGAGCTTATAATGTCAAAACTTTTGATCTCATGGAAACATATTCATTGCATATCATTGCAAATCATAGGGAGCTGTACCTAGTATTTTAGAGGGCAGTGATAGAATACTTACACTGACCCATTTGCTGGTAAACATCCTTTTGTCTCTCCAAAACCTTGGGAATTAAAGAGTCAAGTTATAAAATCTAATAAGAGAACAAACTGTTAACCAACAATGACACAACTCCTGGTTTCAATGTTGCTGGTAAATAACACTAGGTTCTAGACTCGTGAAAGCTCTCTATGGTTTGAAGCAGGCCGCTATGGCATGTGGTACATGAAAATTAATAAGTACCTCAGCAATCAAGAGGAATCCTTTAGACTCAAATTTGTACATCAAGACCACTGACAATGGCATCATCCTTTTGGTCATTTATGTGGATGATTTGGTCATCATTGGAAGTTCGACATCTTTGATTCAATGAATCAAATAGAGTTTGTGCCAGTCTTTTGATATGATTGACCTTGGGCTCATGCATTATTGCCTAGGTGTTGAGGTTTGGCAACAGTCTACTGGTATTTTCAATTTTTAGTCCAAATATGCTAGGATCTACACCCATGGAGAAAAGTACAAAGTTATTAGCCAAGTCTAATTCTCCTCTAGTTGATGATACTACATACAGGCAACTAGTAGGCAGTCTCATCTACCTCTCTACTATTAGATTCAATAGCAGCTTCACAGTCAGCTACATCACATGCTTTATGAAAGCTCCTAAGGCTGATCATTGGATGGCAACAAAGTGTGTGCTGCGTTATGTGAAGGGTACTGCTGATTATGGACTTCTGTAATCTTGGTGTACTAATCCTAAACTCAGTTGGTACTACTGATTATGGGCTGGTTTTGTTGATGATTAAAAGTCAACTTTTGGATATGTGTTTCATTTGGGCTCCAGTGTGTTGATGTCAGTTTTATACCACTACATAACATATAGCAATTGAATACTTGATATAAAATAGCAAACACTCAACCCTCTCTTGAAAAGTAAATACTTATGAAGAATATGAGAAAACTCCAAGGTTCCTTACACTTGTGGATACTAACTCAGTTATATTAATGTGATTTGCTGGTTAATCATGTAGGTGGGCTTACATTGTTTTTTCAAGGATGTCGAACTTTTGGTGTGATGATGATGAAATCTAGCTTTGCAACGTATACTGACTTGACTTTCTCAATTTACTTTACCAATTTACCTCACTTCTAACTTTTCTCTCAAAACTCCAACTACTAAACTACTTGCTGCTTTACTTCTACTCTTATGAATGGAAAGATTAGCAGATGGACATGGATCAAATCTGATAAAAGCTTGCTAGTGGCGCTACCTCCATAGATGCAATGATTCAAGGGAAAAAGGACTAGATTACCACGCAAGGCTTCCTAACAAGCTGCTAGGATGCTAGTGGCCTAGTTTATGGATCCCTATCAAACATCCACTAATATCACCATACAACTATCCATCTATTCTTACTCTTGCTTGACAACTTTAATATCACCATACAACTATCCATCTATTCTTACTCTTACTTAACAACTTTCTTGAAATAAAATCTACTTAAACAACTTCAATGGAATTCAACTTTAACTATTGGAAGTAGAAACCATGCAATAACACCAAGTGTTCTTAGTCACCATGCAAGACACAACAATGATAAGAGAGGCAATTTTGGTATTATCTAAGCAACAATTTTCTTCAACCCTTTACAAATGAGGGCAAATGGCCTTATATAGGGGCCAAAAATACAACCAACGGTAGAGATTAAAAGACAAAATCAATGATCTCGATCAAATCCCAGAAACCCTAACTAGGGTTGCCATCCCATTGGCCAATGAGAAGATGCCACCTCATCAATGGACCAATGAAAGAAAAGAAAGTGGCAACCAATGAGAAGGCACCAAAATGGTAGCTAATCAGAATCATACATCTTTCCCAACCAGGAAGGAAGGAGAATTTGCCACGTGGGCTTACATCAAATTATCCTCTAATATAATTCTACCATTTTCTTTCATCTTCTTAGCCAAGGCAATGAACTTGGCTAGACTGTCGTTGACTTCCTTCATGGGAGGGCAAGGCATGTGCTTCATCTTGAGCTCAGCTAAATTCATCATGTTGCCTGTTGCTTGCAGTGTCTTCTCATGATCCTTCTCATATTCTTTTGTATATCTGATAAAGGCATTGAGGGAGGCAAGGGTGCCCAAATGCTTCTTATTGATGGCAACCTTCCCAAACTCATCCAATCTTGATCCAAACTCTGTCTCATTGACGTTCTTATCTTTGATATCTTCAAAATCAAGTGCAACCCCAACATTGCTCATCATGGTTGAAATGGAAGTGTCAACGCCTGGGCTGTGCTATGCAATCTCATTCCGCACCTCTTCAAGTATCCTCAGTTTGATGGTCAAGGCAACATACTAAGACTCTGTCATACTCCTTTCTCCTTCATCCACCCTTGGCTCTCTCCAAATATCTCTTCGGTAGCTCAATAACTGCCTGTAGCCTAGGAATGGCTAAGTCCTTGACTGGAAGGAAATTCTTACACTACCCTTTTATCCGTGATTCTTTCCAAGTCATGCTCTATTATCTCATACTCCTGGGCTACAATCTCATTCATTGCCTTGCTAACCTTTGGTATAACAATCTGAACTTTTCAGTGACCCTCATCGTCGCTCCTGATTACTTTGAAAAAGCTAGCTTCCTCACATGAAAGTCATCTTGTGCATTGGCCCAAAAATCTTCTATAGTAGGAATATGTTTGAATGTGTTTTCGTGAGATGCCTTGATAAGACCATTAGGATCGAATCCTTGTCTTGCTCTATACCATCCTAGATGATACCGTTCTAATTCCTTCTCCGCAGTTGCAAAGGTGGCAGGATTGGGGCAAGTATCATTGCCTATTCCAAATGAGAAGGTAATCCTTGCCTCACATTTAAGTTTCATTATCTTGTCATAATGCTCAAGTTACCTAGCCAACTCCATCAAAACTATTCTATCGGGTAGGTACCTTGGAAGTCTCTTGGGACAAACTGTACTTCCTGCTACTTTGATATATGTGAATTGCGGAAATTGGATGAACCAACTCTCATACTTCCTAGCTTTTGCTTCCACTTCCGATGAGAGCCTCCTAGCAAGTGTCCCTTGTAATATTCTTATCGTCTTCATAGCAAAGGTCTCATAAAACATCTTATAATCTTTGGTGTTGTGCAAATGAAGTTGCAGATAACACTCATGCACCAAACATTGCCCCGACCCATTGCCAATCACTCCTAAGGCCTTAAGTCCAAGATGTTCATATAGTCTCGCAATCAGATAGAAAAGATAGGACCCGATGTAGAATTGCTTTTAAATTTGTATTGTCCTTAGTTGCAACTCTAAATTTGCACTTATAATTCTAGCCCAATCAAACTTTCTCCTTCCATTTTCAATTTCATCAATAAAATAGTACATCCAGTTCTTGAATTTCATACCTTTAGTTACGCCCATGATTCAGCTAAGAAGCACAATAAGGTCGCCATACTCTGATTTGAAATCTGACGTGGTGAGCTTTGACGACTTGGTAACTCTCTTCTTGCCTTTGTGTAACCAATTTTGCTTTAGATGAATGAAGTAGGCATCCTGATTATCCTGAAAGAACTTGGCTGTTTGATCCATCATTACCACTATCATGCCTTTATGTTGGGGAATATTGAATACTTCTTTGACAACTTGTCTGCTGATGTTAGCCAACACTCTCGTCCCTTCATAAAAAACAATGGACTTGGTCACCATATCAAACTGGGATGCACACTCCATTACAGATTTTGAACAAGGCAAGGTAGGAGGGAAAGCGGCCACATGTACAATTCCGCTCTTGTAGATCTTCTTCGCCATGGGGGATTGTCCTTCCTTCAATCTGTCCTTCAACTATACTATGTTCACCATGCTGATATTGGTGTCACTTGTTCGCTTCATTTTTGAGAAGAATGTGATGTTAGGTATCATATCTTCCTTGTATTTTTTGGTATTCATTTCCTTTGGGTTCTTACTTGTAGTAACATCCACTATCCTAAACACTTATTTCTGCCTCTTCGTTCTAAATGATATGGACTACACATATAAATCTCCCAACTTTTTTCTATCAACGAAATCTAGCTTATTTCTGCCTCTCCAAATCCTATCTCTACACTTATAATCACCTCTCTAGCCTAGGGGTGGGACTACCACTTATTTCTGCCTCTTCGTTACCTTAGGATGGACTACACTTATATCTCTCAACTTCAATCCTAAGGTGGTCTAGCTTATTTATACCTCTCCAAATGTCCTATCATGAAATCTACACTTATATCTCCCAACTTCTTTCTATTGATGGAATATAACTTATTTCTGCCTCTTCAATCTATACACTTATAATCGCCTCTCGAGCCTAGGGGTGGGACTACCACTTATTTCTGCCTCTCCAAATGTCCTATCATGAAACCTACACTTATGTCTCCCAACTTCAGCCTATCAATGGAGATGATGAAGTGGTGGATGAAAAGTGCAAGAAGAAGATAAGGGCAATGAACCAAGCAAGAACAAAGAATAGAATCCGCCTTTAAAACCAATCTTCACCTCCAAAGATGAACGAAAAATCTTACTTTAAATTTGTCTTATACCAACAATTGAGCCTCTTCAAATTTAGATCTAATCTCAGAAATTTCAGTCCTTTAAAATGTGATGCCCTAGCAAATGGATTATTTGCAAAAATCTGCTCCCTTCACCAAAGTTTAACCTCCTTGCCAAAATTGCCCAATTAGAAGGAAAATCGGTGCTCTAGGACAGAAAATTCTGCTCCAAATCAGAATTTTGCCCATCTAAATTCATCCACACTTGCAAAAAAATCAGACCTCAAAGCACTTTGTCTCTCCACCAAACAACATCACCCTAGCTAAACGAAAAAATTCGCTGCCCTAGGGGGAAAATTGAATCTCCAAAATTGTCCAATCTTGCCTAAAATCAAATCTTCACCCACAAATCTGCCTTAGGGCAGAAATCGCCCAGCCTCTAGGAAGAAATTTGCTGCCCAAAAATGAAAATCCTCAAGCCAAAATCACTGCCAAAGGAGAAATTCGCCCAGCTAGAATAAATCGCTCAAACCAAGCAAGAGGAGTGGAAATGTAATGAGGAAATAAGAGGGGGGAAGCCCCTTCTTATACCCTCCTGTTGACCTCCAGAGTGGGCTGACTTGCTTGGAGGGAAACAAAACTTAAGTTAAAACCCCCAAAATGGCCCAGTTTTAAATAAAACATGAAAATAACTAAGCCACATAGCGAAATTGACCCCTTCTAATTGCTAGTTTGACCTTGAATTGCAAAATAGAAATAAGGTAAGTCTAGGAGATGTCAAAATTTTCATTTAACAACATTTTGGCAATTAAAATATCATTAAAATCGAATCTAGTAAGCCAAAAATCAATTTTCAATTCCAAATTACCAAATTCCTTATAACATTTTAAAAATCCTCTAGGCAAAATTTCAACCAAATTAATGAGATTTTGCAATTTAATCCAATTTCAATTTTGCAATACAAACTCATTTTTTTAACAAAATAAACCTCTTTCTTGGCAATCGAAATTCAGACTCTAAATTTAATTTCACTATCAAAATTTCTTTTCACCGAGAAATTTCAAGATTCTCCAAAACGACCAAATCTAAAATTCATTTTGAAAATGTTCAAGCTTGTTCAATTAAATCAAATTTTCAAAGTCCGTCTGTCCAAAATTTGCAATTTTATCCTGCCAGATATCGTTTTAGCCATGAAAATGTTACTGTTGAAACCTACTAGGCCGAAGGACGAAATTACATGTTCCAAAAAATCTAGCTTTCGCACCAGGTGAAAGCAAACCAAATCCCCTCTTGGCCTAAAGGTGTCCAGGGTGTGAAATCGCCAATTGAAAAACCTCTGGATAACTCCAAATTTTGCTAAGGCAACAAGAAAAATTCCTAACACCTGCAAAAATTGTTAAGGCTTGCCCGAAAAAGGGGGTCCCCAAAATTTTTGGGGCGATGATGTGAAAACCTCACCAACACAGTACCGTCACATGGACCAATAAGAAGTAGCACACAATTTTTGTCTCCTCTATAGAGGCTAAATATTGAGGGACAGTTAAAGGCAGGTTGTGACGCTGTTAGCTTCGTCAGAGGCTTGGGGATATGCTGATGTCACAAGAAGGCCCAACAACTTTGTTTGTTGATAACCAAGGTGTTATCAAGTTGGCGCCAAATCCAGTCTTCCATGAACGAACCAAGCATGTGGATGTTCACTGTCACTACATATGGCAGTTGGTTGAAGACGAGACAATTGACTTGTAGTGGATTCCTATAGCAGATTAGACTGCAAACATTCTCACCAAGCCTTTGGTTCCAAATAAGTTTGTCCAATTTAGAGGACAGCGTAGTGTTATGGATAGATTAACCATTAAGGGAGGGTATTGCAATAATAGATAGTTTCTATTATCACTATTTATTATTTAATAGTTATCTATTGTAATCTCCTATAAATTTTGGAATGTTTCTAATATATAGTTTCTTGTATCTAGAATAGAACATTTCTATTCTTTATGATTGTTTCTTAAGGAAACATTGTTCTTTCTTTTGTATACATTGATCACTTGATCATTGTTAATATCAAGCAAATATTTACCAATTACTTCATAATATAAAGTTCATGGAAGAATTTTTTCTTATCCTTTTTCTAGCCAAGAATTTTATGTTTTTTAATTAATCCTAGGTGAAGTATCATATAGGAATTGACCTAGAATTCGAAGATTGATTCAATTTTTGGGAAACCCACAACCCAAGAGTGTTTCCATGTTTCTCGGAGTGACTGAGTTTTGAACTTAGTCAGGGTACAACTTTTAGAGATAATTGTTACAACTCTCAATGGACAAAATCACTAAGTTAAGGTGTGGAATACATAGCTTAACTTCAAAATTTTAAGTCTAAAATTATTAGTACTTTTGTTAAAACCTTACTAATTTTGAGCTCTAATTAGGGGCATGACGGAGGGAAAGGGGAGTGCAGGAAGGACAATACATGTGAAGAGTCCATCCAAAGGTGGCTCCAAAATGGAGAAAAGTTGAGGATACAAACATGGAGTACATAGACATGAAGAGATTGAGGAGAATCTATGGATCTAGCGATTGTCTCCCTTCAAAGATGACAGCGAAAACAATAAAGAGTGGACTTTACCATGCAACAGGTTTCCCTTCAATGATCTAGTGCAATGAACTCCTGGTTGAATGTGCAAAGGAATATGATTTAGATGCTAGGACAATCAAGGCTAAGAGGAAGGTGCTCACATTCTTGAACGAGGAAGTAGTGAGAGAAAATTTTGGAATCCCATACTCTTCTAGGATGCATACCAGTATTAAGGAGGAAGCTAAAGCCTTATATGATACGAGAGTTGACAACATCATCAACAAGAAGTGGGCTAGTCAGGTAAGGAAACATAATTCCAAATTACCAAAGAAGCTAGTGAGTGAGGAATTTAAAGATGAATACAATGATTTAATCTTTATGTTGGATAGAGTCTTGGAAACACCTTACTGTGCCTTCTTTTGCACTTAGATGTTTTACTTATCGAGAAGATAGCAAAAGGAGAGGTGATGATGAATTGGGAAAGGATGATTAGTGACAACATAGATGCTCAGCTAAAGGACTTGAGGAATACAAACCAACTCCATAGGATCTCCTATGTGATCCACCTAGTAGCAAGGAATATTGAGTATCTAGGCCTCATTTGTAAATACATGATTGGGAATGACAAAGATCAAATCAAAGTACATGATTGCTATCTTGAGTTACAAGTTCCAACTGCATGAGAGAGCAAGTTACAAGAGGATTAATGACATCTGCACCATGAATATCAAACTTCAGGAAGGATCACATAAGAGATTATCCAAAGAGGCCATAACATTGATTTAGTAGTATGGATATTGGTATATCCAATTCCCTACTTTTACTTACATTTGGATCCAAGGATTTTCTTCAGAACCATACAAAATTGCTATGTATCCTACAAATAAGATGGTTTTGTTGGAGGTGGTTAGATAACTTTCAGAGTTTGATTTTATATGAAAGGAGAAGCACAATCAAGGAATGCATTCCTTTGTCACATTGGGGAAAACACTTGTCTCGTCCTTCACTGTAGACAATATAGATAGCTAGTACAAAGTTGCAATTTTATCAGTTTGGGACATATAAGGCAATGGAGTTTGATCCATTCCAAAGAATCTACTCTTACGGGGTAGGAAATATTGACATAGAATCGATATTGAGGATGGTTGGGCAAGATGAATAGGCCGCGAGAAGAAAAATGTGGTCTAGGATGATGATTGATTTTATGAGAAGACGTGTCTTCCCTATTCTCGACTATGTTAGGATGATGGAAGTATTATCCATCCTCTCTAATATGAAAATAACAAGTCAATTGAACCACCTAATTAGTCAATAAAGGAGAAGCTCTTAGATTTGGGGGTCTTGATGAGGGTGGCTATGGGTAGATCTAGGGCGTGGACTGATAAGAAGATTAAAAGATTAATGAGACATGGTGTTACTTTCACTCATGCAAGGGTGCATAGTAAAGATTCTTCTTCAAGAGAGGTTGAGAGACTATCAATGTTTCAAGAGCATACATTTAAGGTGAAAAGCATAATTCAAAGTAATGTGATAATGTAGTAGAAACATCACTAGAAATAGGTGACAGAACTATTAGTGGAGAATTTGGAAGCAAAAGACATTAGTTTCCTGCACCTACTCCAATGGCTAGTTCTTCATCAACTAAGGAAATGGAGACTCAAGACATGGATTAGGATTTAGTTTAGGGGGGAGATAGGATTTTACCTCAAGGCAGTTAAGGAGCAACTTCATCCATACAATCAATGCAATGAGGTACATAGATATTGCCATCATCTCCTATAACATAGTTGGTAGTTGATTTGGGAGATGACATGAGACAACCTAAGGGGTTTGATGAAGATGAACCAATTTAAGATGGTATGGTTTTATCCACAATTCCTAAATGGTTAAGATAGAACATGAAGAAGAGGAAAAAGGTAGAGGAGGTTCTTCCTATGGATAACATTGATACATCTTTTAGCAGGATTGGAGGAGTGAAGAACCTAAACCAACCAAGAAGATCCATAAGATATCTAAAGATGAGCTAGGATCTCGCACTATGAATTTGGGTATCCTAGAATGAAGATGAGATTGCTCCTAATGATTATGATACATCCTTATTTGATATTGGGCCAACAACTAAGGGACAATAATTTCAGGAATGGAGAGACATCGTAGATGCTATTGAAGAAAGGATGGATACATTGATAAAAGAAAGAGGTGAGCTAGAATTGGAGAATTTGATGATGGAGTTGCTAAGCAAGTGATGCAGAGAGCACAATTAAAGTGTGCTTTATGGGCCTTCCACAGAACTTTGAAGTAATAGGTATGAATTCACATTTATAATTCTTACCATCTATTCAAATGAATGCAAGAATGTTGCAACTTTTAAGAACAATTTCTCAACGAGGGAAGAATTTAAAACCCTTATTCAGTCTAATAACTTCCATAAATGAAAGAATTAAACTAATCCTTTATTTTGATATTCAATAACACTGAGATAAAAACATTTTCTTCGAATTATAGCCAAATTCAAGAAAGGAAATAAAAGTTATTGCAATTTCCTCAAAATTGTTCATATTATGATGGAGTCTGACTAGTCTTCACCAAAACGGCCATAACTTCTGCAAAACGTAATGAAAATCATCCAAACCAAAACCAAATGAAATATAACTCGTATACCTATCTGGAAATATAAGTTTCAGGTCTGTATCATTCAAAATGAGTTTGTATCAACCAAAACATCAGAGAAATTGCAAGAAAAACTAGAAAACTGAAATATACATCAAAATAAGTTTTTTTCCATTCCAAATCCTTCCTCCAACTTCTCAAACTTACAATTACATATTTTGGAGACCAAATATATATAATTTGGAATCACATTAAACTCTCCAACCAACCTACAACAACCCATTAACATCTTTAAACCAATTTTATAAAAAGTCGTCAACAAGTTGTAAAAGTTGTCATTACAATTTTGGCAACTTTTGAACAACTTTTACAATTATTATCCAAATGAATTTAAACTTTCTATAAAACCTTGAAATATGATAAAGATGAATGTAAGACCCCTATTAAACTATTTCTACTCTATTTTTATACATTTGAGTGGTTTTACCATACTTGACATTTTTCAGGACATTGTAAGTCACTATGATTTTAATGGCTTTTATAGCCTTACAAAATAATTTTAATGGGCTCCAATAGGTCCTTTCATAACATTGAAAGCATATTAAAGACAATGTAAAAAATGAATTTTTTCCATGAGACATCCAATGAATAGGTGCCTTTGCACCATACTCACCAACTTTGAAAATTTTCCAAGTCCTCTTGGAAATGGGGTTTCAAAGATCTCTTCCTCTTCACTTTTGGTCTTTCAATCCTTTTTCTTGAGAATATGAACTTGTTAAGAAAAAATTTATGTCCTATCCAATTTGATTTCTTCATCACCTGCATTGAAATGAGCATAGCAAAAAATCCATGGGCAAAAATTAATTGATTAGTATCAAAATCAATCACAAGATTTGCATCTTTCCTCTCAAATCTTCTTGGCAACTCTTCCCTTTTACCATCATTCTCATCATAAACTTGATCAATATCTACTATTTGGTTATTATCATCCTTCATCTCCGAAAATACTTCAACATAATCATTTTCATCAATGTCCATCTTCATGGAGTCTTTAATTGGTTTAACTTTATTATTAGATTCAATCAACTCTTCCTCTTTTGTTTCTTCTATCATTGTTTCTCTTTGTTCTTCCTTAAATTCGTTCTCTTTTTCCACATCTTTTTGACCTTCTTGAACTGCTGAAAAATTAAATTCTTCATCTCCAAGTGCCTCCAACTTCTTTGTATGCTCCTTTACTTCTTTTCCCAATCTTTTAATCTCCTCATCTTTTCTTTTTCTCTTCCTTCTTATTTTGTGAATCCATACCCTGAAATTTACAATGCATCAATTTCATAAATAAATTCATTTTCAAGAAATTCTCTTTTACCTTTCTTCCTCTTGTCTTTGATAGCTCTCCTTAGGCCTTTCTCCTCTTTTCTCTCTTGGCCTAGTCTCTTGGTATCCAGGTTCCCTCTCTTCAACCTGTAAAAGACAAACAAACAACAAAATACCTTTTGCCTAGACCTTTTGGGCTCTGACACCACTTGATGTAGAGAGCACAACAAAAGTGTGCTTTATGGGCCTTCCACAAAACTTTGAATAGGTATGGATTCACATTTATAATTCTTTCCATCTTTTCAAATGAATGCAAGAATGTTGGAACTTTTAAGAACAATTTCTCAAGAAGGGAAGAATTTAAAACCCCTATTTAGTCATTAATAATTTCCATAAATGAAATAATTAAACCAATCCTTTTTTTTGATATTCAATAACACTGAGAGAAAAACATTTTCTCCAAGTTATAGCCAAATCCAAGAAAGGAAATAAAAGTTATTCCAATTTCCTCAAAACTGTTCATATTATGACAAAATCTGACCAGTCCTCACCAAAACGGTCATAACTTCTGCAACATGTAATGAAAATCATCCAAACCAAAACCAAATGAAATATAAATCGTATACTTTTCTGAAAATATAAGTTTCAGGTTTGTATCATTCAAAATGAGTTTGTATCAACCAAAACATCAAAAAAATTACAGGAAAAAATAACCAGAAAACTGAAATATACAACATCAAAATAAGTTTTCTTCCATTCCAAATCCTTCCTCCAACTTCTCAAACTTACAATTTCGTGTTTTGGAGACCAAATATATATAATTTGGAATCATATTAAACTCTCCAACCAACCTACAACTACCACTTAACATCTTTAAACCAATTTTTAAAAAAGTTGTCACCGAGTTGTAAAAGTCGTCATTATAATTTTGGCAACTTTAGAACAACTTTTACAATTATTATCCAAATGACTTTAAACTTTGTATAAACCCTTGAAATATGATAAAGATGAATGTAAGACTGCAATTAAACTATTTCCACTCTATTTTAATGAACTCTAATAGGTCCTTACATAACATTGAAACCATATTAAAGACAATGTAAAATATGAATTTTTTCCATGAGACATCCAATGAATAGGTGCCCCTGCACCAGCAAGCATACAAATTCATTAGGACATGAGAATAGAACAGTTGTCGTACATTGTACTTGTAGCATGGTAAAGGAATGCACAAGTGACTTTAGAGAGAACGCAAAGACTTTTCTTACCAAGATAGTTTAGACATATGAGAGGACTGCAAGGTTAACAAATAAAATGCAAGAATTAAATGTGATATGGAAGGAATCTCAGCCCATTGAATAAAAAATAATTCCTCGTCTCAAGACATTGAAGAGTATCCCTACATTAGTCCTCCTTTACGAGTATTTGAGAGAGGGAGTGTAATGAGCCCTGCTAGCTCTCAAACAATTTGTGCTGAAAAATTGATTTCTTTTTTTTTGTTTTTGAGGTTTTGCAATTTTTGATACAACAATATAGCAACAAAATAAAACATATTGCAATAATAATTTCAACTCAAATCTTTTGATATTACATAAGGAATATACAGCTGAAAATTTCATATTTTAATATCAACTTAGATACTGAGTATTTTCAAAAAATACCAACAACCCAATTGATAAAATATCCCCTATTATTCAAATCAACAAATATCTAGAAAAAAATAGAAGTTACAATCCATGAACTTATAGGTAAGATATGCCTTGAAACCCTTTGAAATGAAGACTAGCTGCAGCAAATTAATTCTTCAACAAATAAATGCAACTTCGGATACGGAAAACGCTGCTTCCAAAGTGCAGGAAGAAAATAACGCACAATGGCTGTAACAAACAAATTTTCATAACCAATTTAAATCTCCTAATAATCTGTTTTACTTAGTAATTGATTCTATTTCACATGACAATGACTTCCATTAACTGAATATAACTATGATAAAAGTAACTGTTTCTAATCTAACTGTGTTTCATGTTTAGCTGATATATCGAGATCAAAAGGAATAAAAAAAAAATACAAATACATTGCTAAGAATTTAACCATTTCTAACTGATAACATATTTAGCTGAAAATAAAGTAACGATTTACTTTCTTAACTGAATTATATCAACTAAAGTATTTATTCAATGTAAATGTCAATATTTATTTTATCTAGAAAACGAAACTGTCTAATTATTCTTCTAAGGGTTAAAATTTAAAGTGTAAAAGAAACATATAGTAATAACGAAAGAATCCCTTTATCTTGTTGTTCAAGTCTCGACATTGGTGAGAGGAGAAGCATTAACATAGGCTTAACCTCTCAACCTCAGACCATACTTATCTCCACACATCCTAACTTATTAGAATGACCCTCCCTACCTCGAGATTAGGCTTGGGATATTCTTTAGTCCAGCCATCCGAGCTACCAGGTGGTTGAGTGCCCCATTAGTTATACCTATATAATTGACATCTACAGACAAACAAGTGATCTCAAGATTGGCACATATGCCTGAAACTACCTTGGCCAAGGATTTTAGTTGGGTTCGTGAACTCAATCTCCACCACTCGACTTGACAAAAGATTCCATTATAGGGACATGCATGAGCTATTAATTATTCATTATTCAAATTTGATTTCGTTGTTGATTCTTGCAGGTTAATTTCACCTCCTCACCCTTTTGTGGCTTCTATGCCCAGGTGAATCCTAGGTGTTTGAAAGATTATGATCACCTTATTATATACACCTCTTCACCATTCCATGGCTTCGTTGTTGGTGAATTCCTCAGTGTTTGTAAGATTATGGACATTCTAATATTATTTACACCTTTTCACCAATTCTATGGCATCTTGCCGGTGAATTCCTTGGTGTTACAAGTACTCTGAATGTGTTTGGAAATTGTGATAACATGTGCATTGATGTTGATTCATACATTTCAATCAAGCTTTCTACAGCTACCATTTGAATTCATAAATGTTGATACTTGATGAGGATCTGAAAGGATCCAAATGTAATACAGGGAATTAACAACAAGGTACCAAAAATTATCTCAGACTGCATGTAAAGTTGACTATGGTTGGATATGGATTTGAAGAGAGTTATGTTCTTGAAAACGCATTTAATCTTAGCCTATTATTTATATGGTCTAGCAACAGACATTATAATCGGTGAAATTGAACTATGAACAACATTGCTTCCTTGGTATACCATTCAACATTTAAAGAGGGAAAGTTGTCTATAGTCAGGCAGAGATAATAAAATAGAACAAGACACATGACCTGCAATTTGAATATGGCTCTTCCTCCCGCGGCTGGAACTCTTGTTCACTCGCTATATGATACTTTTCTCAGACTTCCTATCGCCCGTAGAGTTAAGGAAAAATGGGAAATCCGGAGTATGAAATACTGGATGGTTATTCTGCCGAGAATGTCCAAACTTGGCTTGGTATATTTCGTAGTAGATAGAAAAAGAGAGAAAGAAAGAGTGGAGAAAGGATTGATCTACAAATCGATTCATGGCATTCTTTAATGGTTGGCTGTGACTCCTCGGCTACCATCAGTTAGCAAGAAGACCATTCGAATACATCATAAATTCGAATTTGAAAAGGAGAGAAATAAAGAGGGAAAAAAAATGAGTTGAAAAGTTTTAAACTTATTTTATTATTATAATATGCTCTTATATACGTTCACATAAGCATATTGATGAGGTGACATCATTAGATTATATTATTATAATTTATTGGTGCCATTTCATTTTTATATTTATGTGTTCGTATTTAAGTGTTTATTATAATGATAAAAATAAAATTTAATAATAAATTTCTAAAGGTATGAATTATATTTTAATTTAGATTATTTTATGTTTTTATTATATTGTTTCCCTAATAGCTCATGCAGTCCCATAATGTAACCTGTGGACAAGTTTTTATGTCCTTTCCAAGGGAGTCTTAGGTCATACCTATTGATCCTGATGATTGAACCAAATGACCAGCCCATTCCGATGATCCTGTTTAACAATGCTTCCCCTTTCTTCAGTCTTCTCTTGCAATCACTCAAGCAAAACATTCTCACCAAAACTTTAATTCAAAAATATATTGATCGTTAATTCAAATCAAACAACTGCTAGTCATCTAATATCAGTTATAGGTTATTGATCATTTCATCAATGTCTATAAATAACTAACTCATTTCACATGATAATGAAAAGAAATAATTCGTTAACAGTTGGTACACCGCATATAAATAACTAACTCATTTCACATGATCATGAAAAGAAATAATTTGTTAAACTAATAGTTATGATCAAATTAAAAATTAGGGCAAAATTTGGGATGTAATAGTTTGATTTAATTTTTGAGTTTTAATTCAAAACATCTTAGTAAATATTACTTTGAATGATATTTGCACATTATATGTTAAAATACATAGTGTAAATATTATTTATGATCCAATTAAGTGATATTTCTTCAAAAATGAATTAAACATGTGCTTAATTGATCACTTAAGTTCGCAAACATGTCTTTTGATTTATGTTATATTTTGAAGTTACTTTATCATTTAAATTTTTCATTGAAAGTAACTGTAGTGCACTTCATGTTATATTTTTAAGTTGAGTAGGTTTTTAATTTTTCATTTAAGTGACTATATTAACGATATAGTTTGACTTAATTTTTGAGTTTTAATTCAAAACATCTTAGTAAATATTACTTTGAATGATATTTGCACATGATATGTTAAAATATATAGTGTGAATATTATTTATGACCCAATTAAGTGATATTTCTTCAAAAATCAATTAAATATGTGCTTAATTGATCACTTAAGTTGTGCAAACATGTCTTTTAACCCATTTGCATGTAAAATATGCAAATGCTCCTAGAGAATGCGTTTTGAATTGAAGGCATATAAATGCCTTTAACTTAAAATATGCAATGAGCCTTCTAGAGTTAGCAATGCATATTCAAGTTTTTAAAATGTGCAATCACCCTCCTAGAGTGCGTTTTGCACTAAATGACTTATCAATTTCATATTTTTAAAATATGCAATGCTCCTCCAAGAGTGCATTTCGCACCTTGAGGGCATATGACATTTAAAAAACGTGTAATGGCACTCTAAGAGTGCATTTTACATGCAAGTCATATTCATATTTAAAAAAATGTGTAATAGCACTCCAAGAGTGCGTTTTTGACCAAATGCATTTTAAAACATGCAAACACTCCTCAAAGAGTGCATTTGGCATGAAAAAGGAAAAAGACATGCATTTTAAAACATGTAATCTCTCTTACAAAATGTGTTTTGCATGTATTTCATGCATTTGCAAAAGATGAACCCGAGTTTAAAGATTCAAGAGCAAAAAACTTAATGTTTTCCCTCTCCAAGAACACGTTTTTCATAAAAAAATGCTTAGATCTGCCCACGTAATGCCTTGAAAACTCCAAGATCAAGGTCATTTTTGCATATTTATGCTTTCCCATGCATTAGTCGTTGAAATCTATGCAAGAAACAATGTGTTTTGTGATATTTGGAGGGCAGGTTTTTGTCAAAAATGCCCAAATTTCTTCCTTTTAAGCCACAAAATCCATTACAAGGGGGCGTTTTTTAGTTTTAATGCATACACATGCATTTGGGGGTTATGATTTTGCATATCCAAGACGAAAATGACCCAGATTTTTGCATTTTTGAGCCACATTTTCGTGAAAAACGCCCAGATTTAGGGCAATTTTGATCACATTTTGGCTCAAATGGAAGTTGTTTTAAAGTTTTGATTCATATATTTGCTTTTAATGAACATGTTTTTGCCTCTCAATAGCAAAAGCGACTTGTTTCATGGCAGCAAGAGACCACTTTTTTGATAAAAATGGCTTCAAACTTGGTATTTTGGCAAAAAACGTCTTGTGTACAGAAGGAAAGAGACCATGTTTTTGGGGATTGTCATGCAAACATCCATTCATTGCACATCAATAAACATTACTTGCAAGTGTGGAGGAAGTCAAATAGTTGTTTGAGAATCTAGATTTGGAGGACAATTTGTCTTCAAACCTATTAATCCTCCATATTTGGCTCATTAATCTCCAATTAAGTAGACAAGTTCAACCTTGCTTAGTAATTCATGCTTATCTTTCTATTTTGTTGCATATTTTAGCTTGATGTTGCACACTTGTTCATAGATATGCCATGAAAAGTGCATTTTGCCTTTAAATATGATGAAAACTCTCATTTTAACACTTTTGGATTTTCCCCAAACTCCAAATTGGAATTTGCACTTGAAAGCAATTTGCTTGTTGACATGTTTGAGTCTAAGACCAAAGGCATGTGTTTGTTGTGTACTTGTTTTGGTTGTTTGTTTCCTTTTTTTTCTCTGTTTTATTCTTTTGGAAGAAGTTGCAAGTTCTTTCCCAAGAACTTAAGTGCGTTTCACTTCACTCCACCTTCCACTATTTCATGCAAGTGCATGATTTCATTCCATGTCCATCATTACATGTCATAGCACCTTGCATCTTATTCTCCATGTGCGATTATGTGTAATCTCACCCTCTATCCACACTTACATGTAATCTCATTCTTCATTACCACTTACACGCATTTCCATCCTCCGGACCCAATCGCATTTCACAATTACATGTAAATCACTTTATATGTAATTGCATATTAAGAACCCATTTTTAACTAAAGGTCACTCTTTAAAAGTCAAAAGTCATCATTTGCATGCATTCCTATGTGCCCAACCTTCATTCCTCAAAGCATTAGCACAAAAATCCATCATTGCCCACATGCAATGCATTCTTCTAAGTCTGACTTTGGCCCTTTTTGCCCAAATACATATGCTTTCCAGTTTATTTCCAGCCATCACATGTGTTCCATAAGTATCTAATCCGTACTTTGAATACTCATCCCTCATGGATTCGTCATTGTAACTCAAATCCAAAAGTTTTCATGAATCCAATCTCATTGGAAGATGTTTTTGTCTTCATGTTGTGGCGCACTTTTTCAAGATATGTCAAGACTTCTTCAAAGAATAATGGTATCCTATTAAGAAGATGTGCTTTGATTCTCAAGAAGCAATTATTCATTTGGTCTCTATTTTCTCAATGGTTGTCTGAGAACCTGAGTTCGTGTAGGAATGCGCCAAGCGCTTTGCTTCAAAAAAAGAACAGAAAAGTTAAAGGTGTTGGTTGAAAGTTGGTTTTCTTGATGTTTAGTAGCTTTTGTCGAATAAACCTATATATTATTATATATGAGATATAATTTATATATAAGTTTATTGTTATATGAGAGAAATTAATATTTAATATATATATACACATGTACTTATAAAATAATGATTAAAATGTTTATTATATTAATTATCTAAATAAAGAATAGACATGTCCCATTCATGGGACATGTCTCGTCATGACTTATTCTCAATTTAAATAAGGGGTCGCTGCCATTTGGAAAACACATACCAAATGCAATGGCAATTCTTAGTACATTTGCAATAATCCTCTGAAAACATGGTATTAGAGCCACCTGCAAATGTAAGAAGTTTATAACAAGAGGACTATACATTGATTGATAGGCATCAAACCATATTGCAAACTCGTTGGCAAGGACTGACAGGCATGTAGAGTGGAACAAATGCCAAGAGATAAATAACATGCAGGTGAAACCAAGCCTATCCACTATCAGATAGGACAAGGCGAGGACATACATTGAATCAAAAGGGGAGATATGTAGTCAACGACTAAAGATAAATTTACAGCAAACAAATAAACCAAGTCTTCAAGCCACATTTAATCGGTGCATAAATAAATTTCTACAGACCTTTATTTATATTGTGCAAGTCAAAGATATCAATCATAATTACTATATAATACAAAGTCTTTAGAGCATTGACCATCGTGCTCTCCATTGACCATTGGTTGCAGATTGTTATATTTATTCAAGTGAGCACATAATATTAACAATATACATTTAGAGTTGTAAATTGCTAAACCACCGTTCAACAAAGGAACTAATTCCTACAATGACCATATGTCAGTCAAGGAATGGAGATAAGAAACGAGGAAGAGGTATGGGAAAATGATATTTATGAAAATAACTCATACCTTTCATTACTACCAAATGAGATTTAATATGAAGCGTATTTGGAAAGGGCGACCCTCTATGGGTGTGGTCTCTCAGACATAGAACAAGGATTATATGAATATACATTATAAAAGCGACATAACCAAAATATAGAAATTAGTTGACCTTCGACAATCCTCCCACGTGGAATGCACCAATAGGAGATTGCATCAAGCACGTAGGTATCCATGGATTACTAGAAATAATATATTCTGGGACGGAATAAGTACAGGGGAAATTCAAACATGTCAAAAGATGAATGTCAAATCCCCATAAATTACTGCATACACCCCCTGCAAGGTCAACAATTACTTGACGCAGATGGGACATGACGTGGAGTAAGGTTCATCGGCCCCACATGAATCAAAGGGAAGTAAGGATGGTGGCATACAAGTTAACAACATGCTATTTGATATTGACACCCACAGTCATATCCGCATCAAAAATTCAACATGTTCCATCTGAGATGGAAATGACGAGGTCTAGACGGTAATTAATGGGCACACCCAAGGGTAAGCCATCTCATCGAAGGAGATCAAGTGTCTATGCAAATTCCATACCCATGGATATATATTAGTTACCACCACCTGTGGGACGGGTCACAAAAATTAAGAACCCACCACGAACCAAGAAGAGGAAGATTGAGATTCATAGAGAGCCTGATATTTCATTAGAGGCAACCTTGAAAGAGAGGGAGCAGATAGAGGATATGATTCAGTCAATCTCGGTTATATTGATTCAGAGGGATTAAACCATGTTGAAATGGATTCTTCAATGATCAATAAATTGTAGTAGACAGGAGGACTATGATTTCATGAATATACCTCTTGACTATATGATTTTAATGGGCCTACTCCGCTGTGTACATCATGAGGAAGTGAGGACTTCCAAATGGTGTCACTTGTATTTGTAGAAGTTACTGTAAGGTGACGATATTACAATAACTTGTATTATGAGATCAAGCAAATTGAGTATATGGTGAATGTCTTGCATCTCAACATTCTAGAAGGCCATTACTCAAAGAATACTTGGTGAATATCATTGATATTCTGGGAGGCCAATATTCTTGATATCAGAGTTGATATCAAACCTTATTTTGAGTAATTAGTGAATATCATTGATATTCTGGGAGATCAATATTCTTGATACTAGATGTGATATCAAAACCTTTCGAGTACTTGGTGAATATCATTAATATTCTAGGAGACCAATACTCATGATATCAGATGTGATATTAAACCTTATTGAGTATTTGGTGAATATCATATGTTGATATTTTGGGTGACCAATACACTTGATATCAAATGTAATATCAAAATGATGGATATCCTCTGATCAAAGATATGCTTAATCTTGCTAGCTTGATATTACTTTGAGGTAATAGGTGTGTTTATCCTCCCTAGCTAAGAGGGAGTGTTGATGTTTGGTAGCTTCTGTCAAATAAACCTATATATAATTATATATGAGATATAATTTATATATAAGTTTATTGTTATATGAGAGAAATATATATATATATATATATATAACAATGATTAAATGTTTATTATATTAATTATCTAATTAACAAATAGATATGTCCCATTCATGGGGACATGTCTTGTCATGGCTTATTCTTAATTTAAATAAGAGGTTGTTGACATTTGGAAAACACATACCAAATATAATGGCAATACTTAGTACATTTGCAATGATCCTTAGAAAACAACAGTTCCGAGTTTATACCCGGACACCATCGAGGTCGTCTTCAAAGCGTTAGGGACTCCGTAATGTGCCAATTTACAAAGGAGAATTCATGACAACTCAAACGAGAAAAAGCTTGATCACATCAAGTTTTCAAATGACAATGGACAATCCATCAAAGCGAGTTAGAGGCTATCAAAAGACGCAACACCATGGTTATCAAGGTGGATGCAGTGGTACAAGATACAAGAACTCCCAATCCTGTGATCATTTGGGATTGCATCGCCAAGTACAAGGCCCTTCAGAACAATCCCTAGGACTGTTTCAATTCTCTTCTGTCTTCTTCCTTTTTTAGATTGGAGAGGAGGTATTGTATGAAATTGTGTAATTAGATGTAATTCGATTTATATGTCCTTATGACATGTAATCCAATAATTTCTCTCATTAGTTAGAAAAGGTCAAAGTTGGTTGTGTTGCTCTCACTTTTTTCTCCTTTTTCTCAATTCCTTTGCCTATATAAGGAGTGCCCCCCTCATTGTAAAAATCATCTTTTGTTGTATGCAAGAAAGCTCTACCAAACTTGTGCAAGCATAACTTTGATTGTGTAGTATGAATTTAGGAGAAAAATGAAAAAAAGAAGCAATTGAATTCGAAGCTTTGATTGGAAGCAATTGTGATACGGCAAATTAGAAGCTTTGACTTTAGTTTGTGCCTATTGTCTTTGATTCATGTTATATTGTGTTCTCAATAATAAAGCATAGTGAGTTAAGAAGCAATCAGAGCTGAAGCTTTGACTAGAAGCAATTGTGGTGATACAAGGACTAGGAGCTTTGAATATAGCTTGTATTACCATCTCAAATTCACGAAAAATAGTTAGAATTCCGTACTTCTAGAAGTCTTTGTACCCCAATGGTAGAGGTTATTCTTATAGAATAGGCTAAAACAAGACTTGAAGCCAAATTGGTGCGCTTTCAATTAGCCTTTGAGTTGGTGTTGGTTTATCGGTATCACCATTTCCAGCTACTAGAGAGATTTCATCTTGCCCATTCCTCGCTCCGTGGGTATTTTTCTGAAGTTAAGAGGAAGAAATATTGGTAATACCGCTCACAAATATCTCAACTTCTTGCTTACCTTGAGTTGATCCAAAGAACAATTTTTAGAGGGGGGAGCCTTCCTTTTAATGTAGGAGAGACTTTGTTTCACACGCTATGGCTGGTCTACCTATTTTGTGACTGAATTTTCACAAAACCGTCGGTTGCAAAATATCCACCCAACAATAAGGTATTATCTGCGGGGTAGATAATCTTCCTTGTTATTCAATGCCTTCTTGCCAATGATCTATCATGCTTGATGTTAATGGTGCGTTGAGCCAATAGTAAGCTGCCCTTTTTTATATGTTCCCCAATATCTCTTTTTTCATCCTAGTTTATATATTGCAATGAAAGGATGCATTGTGTGTTAGGGTCATCCACCATTTCGAGCCGATGTGGAAGTCACGTGAGTTAGTGTTTGTTTATGGATTAGGTATTTTACATTATAGATCAATATATAGGTTAATAAATTATATTTTGATAAATGTTCATATAATATAATTAATTATTGATAGATTTATTTATTTAGTAAGACTATCTTATAAATTGATTGATAGTATTAGTTTAGTTTAATACAAATTAGTCATTTTACTCTCTAACCAATTTCAAATAGAGATATCGATTATTATGATTTAATATTGAATTTTATATTAAAGGGGTTATTACACGCATTTAGATGGCCCATCAGATTAACAGAGCTGACCAAATCTTTAGCCCTTGTGCTTGACAATGGCTAAGATAGAGACTCACTTCATCTACTCTTGCCTCATTTACTACGAGACTACGAGATGATTTCACTTCTTGTTCAAGGAGTGCAAATCTCTTTCCTCTTTTTTTAAATACACTAACCAACGTCATCTTGCATTTTAGTTCCAGGAGGCCATATGGCTTCATGATCATACCTTGTAGGTTTAGTTCCGCTTAGTAGATTTTTGACCAACTTATCACTTCATTTTTCTCGCTTGTGTCATTGTGGTTACTCGGTCCTGCTACTTCCAGTCACACCAGGTCTGTAAGACCTTGTAGTGGGTACACTCAACATGGACACCCCATCTCTAGCAGTATTATGAGATGGTTTGGGTCTCACTCTTACCCCATACCATATCCTTTGGTGCTGGACTACTTCTTACCGCCCAGGAAGGACCTGTAGTCTTTTCCTCTCTGTTCTTTTGCTTTCATTCTTGTTCTTTTCTTGAACACCATTTGGTGCTCCTCTTCTTGGTGATTGCCTTGGTTGTATGCTTTTAGTCACTTAGACCCTTTTGTGGTCTCTTGTTGGACATTAATAAATTTATCTTGTGTTATCTCTATTATGGTCAATGATTTGGGGTACAAATTACAGAAATAGTGTTGTGGTAGTTGGACATTTCATCTATGATTAGTTTGTAACGATAGAATATTATAGATAATGGGAAAGGTGGATGGCTTTTTCACTTGTGTGGTGTAGGTGGAGTTTTCCAACGGGTAGAAATTTTTCAAGGAGTTGGTAATAGTTTGGGAATGCTCCTTTTGGTTGACTTATGCAAGCATGTCCACTTAGTCGCTTGTGGGATGCATTCTAAAAATTAGATCTGGGATCCAAGAATTTTCACGAGTGTTGGTGTATTTACTAAGGGGTTATGTGATGAGAATGTGGTTGAATTTAGTAATATTAGAGTGGTGTAGCAGATTCTTAGAATAGTATTTCCAAATTTGATTTGTGATCATGAGGGGTATAGTGAATCATATTGATTATAAACAAGCAAGGCTAGGAAGGGAGTGAAGAGCACACAATTATTTTGAGAGGGGGGTTAATCAGTATAATAACCACTTTTGCAATTTAAATCTTGTATCCAAACAATAAAGTCAAATACTAAAATAGACAATTATGCACATGAACACGATGACACAATGATTTACATGGAAACCCAATGTGGGAGAAAACCACGGAAAAATAACTGCTTTCTATAAATTTGTTTTACATTGTCTTGTAGGCACCAACCTACTAGAGGCTGTAACTTCTATGTTTGTGAGCACCAACTCCCACTCTTCACAGGCATTGACCTACTGGAAGCACCATCCCCCACTGCTGTCTTCGTGGGCCCCAACCCACTGCACTTAAACAGTTTTCCACCTTGACTACGTTGCTTGCTCAATTGACGATGGATACTTTTATCGCACA
The DNA here is from genome assembly GCA_028749045.1 of Cupressus sempervirens. Lineage (NCBI taxonomy): Eukaryota > Viridiplantae > Streptophyta > Pinopsida > Cupressales > Cupressaceae > Cupressus > Cupressus sempervirens. The sequence goes on along the minus strand of CM053793.1, from coordinate 293,348,027 downwards.
CTTTTCTCTTCTTATCTTCGTATGAATTTATACACTCTTCTTTCTTTCTAAAGTCTGCTAATAACACTATACTTTACTTCTCTTTCTTCTTTAATATACTTACACAAAATATATTTATATATCAGATAACTATCTGATTATATAATATCTTTCATCCTCTCTTTTAGTCTTCTGTATCTACTATATATATCAGAAACAATCTGAATATATATCTCTTTTTTACCTTCCTCTTATTTTTCTTCTCTACTACTTACTTTCTTCTTTGTAAATAATACATCTTCTATTTATATCTTTTTATTTCAGATAAGCATTACATCTTTTGGTGAAGAGACACCTCTTACAAACTTCATACCTTTTGTTTGAATTAATTTCTCTTTATTATAATCACAAGAAACTTTAATCACACCTTTTCAGTCTATAATTTTAATTCATTTGATTTTGCCGGCACATAATGAAGGTTATCGACTATCGTTTCCTTGTTTTGATTTATATCATTGCTACTCAAAATATCTTTGCTATATTGAATCACCATTGATGATAATTTTATTTATTTTGGTTTGCCCAAATAATATCTTCTTCCAACCCTTTAATGTTCAACACATATCTTTTGCATTCAAACTTTTGTTCCCGACTTTGCGGATAAATTGTCCCATGATATCGTTCATTCCAGATGCTGCATTTTGCTGCCCAAAGTCAACTCCATTCTCCAAATCGATGAGATCGTGATCACTGCTGTTGCAATCTCTGTTATATTGCTGGTATCTCTAACATATGCTCAACCTCCCGGTACATGTTTGTAATGTCCCGTGTCATAATGACTTAGGATTTGCACTATTTTATCTAATTTACAAGACACTTATTCCTTCTACTCCTTATTTTGTCATTAGTGTATGCATTCCGCATTACATGTAAATAGATATAATAACAATATCCTTTACAGTTGTTGGTGAACTCAATATAGTTTGATCTTTCTTTGTCCTCATGTTCTACAATATTACCTTTTTCATGACTCCATATTAATCAGTCTTCAACAAAGTTCAACTATGACATTCTTAATGAATATCCAACTCAAGTTCTTCCTAATAATTTATGTTTTTTTTTCTCATCTCCTATTTGTAAAGGGTGTCCACTATATTTTATATGTCCCTCTCTTGTAACCTCTGGTCCACGATTCTAGATTCCATATTGATCCCAAATCTCTATAAAAGAATTAAATTATATTTGATATCCAATGACCCCTAAGAGATATTTGATTCTATGTTTCCCTCCTTATCTGTTCATATGCTCACTGATATTCTTCTCTTATATAACCGAAGATCTTTCTCTATTATTTGTTGGTATGCTCTTCTTTATAACTTCCATTGCTAATATTGTGATACATTTGGTAATAATTTTATGGTCTGCAATCTTTGAAATATTAATCACCAATGTTCTTAACATTACCCTCTACTCATGTTCATTACAATGGGAACTACTCTTCACGCAGCCACCAAAGAATATATCATCATGCCAGTAGAACGTCTTTCATTTATATCACCTTTGATTAATATGGTATATTCTTCCTATTGTTAATTCCCCGTAGTGATTATATTGGGCAGGTTATGTTGATCGACTGTTTCTTCTTTTGACTGTCAATGTTCAAACCAGAGACAATATTTAGTTTGTTGCTGATTCTTTGTGATGATAGAAACACCAGTATTTACTCGTCTTTTATACCAAATATTAATTGGTGAATCCTTTATGCTATAATGTGAGATATACATGTGCGGCGATTCTTATATTTCTTATTGTTTCTATTATCACTGTGTTTCCTTAACCCCATTATTGCCCTTATTATCTGGTATGTTGCTCTTTACCATGACTCTTCATAAAATAAATTAATTCTCTCATGATCGTTCTTGATCATACCATTCTTAATTCTCTATGGCTTCTATTTATTATCGCTCTAATAATTGGAAACATCATATATTGTTGATGAGTATGAGTCTGCACAAATGTGAATGGGCTGCCCTCTGGGATAAGAGTCAGTCTTTCCAGCACTTATGCCCAGTTCCTACATATGATAATAATCTTCCTAAGTTTGTCTGATTAAGATTTTAAAGGTTTATAAGTATTTTTCCCAGCTTATTATATCCTTGGATGATGGTTGATTATCTAAATCTCACAAAAACTTATGTTCGATATTTCCATTTAGCAATGACTATTTCTTTGTTTGATTCTTATTTTCTGACTAGGAATATTAACGTTGTTGTCCTCCTTATGGTGCAATTGGACTTCACCGGCATTGATGTCCCAAGCTCTATCCGCTCTTTTCCATCTATTACTTATGCACATGCCTATAATCTTATGCTCTTTTCAATATTGTTTGGACTATCAAGATCCTTGAAACCTACGATTCCATATGTTACAATTTCCTCAAATATGCAGTAATGAACAACCCAACCTTGAATCTTAGACATATCCTTCTATTGTGGTTCTTGATTTCAAATCTATACTGCACGTAAATAGTGTACCCTTTCTCTTGTAATGAGGCATCCATTATCAATTTAAGAGACATGTCTATTCTTCCTAATGTCTCGTCACAAAGGGTCGTGGACACTGCCAATCTATTAATAATCAACCAGCGTCAGTCTTAACTTTCTTAATTAGTCTTGATCACTGCTATCGGCAATTACTCAATTACAACTATATGTTAGTTCATCTTCTGCTTGATCAATATAATCACCTGCTTGTATTTCTCATGGTATATATTATCGGGATCATTATCAATTGTCTGTATTAAGGCTATCTTTAGGCGAAATATTATCTCAGCCTAGGCCTCTATGGATACCCTTTAGGGATATCCATCTTATAATCCTTAGGAGAGACTTAATCTCGTCCTAGGCCTCAAAAGATATAATCTCTACTTTGTAGTGGGGTGCCTTAGCAATTCTCCCATATAGTGTAGTAAGGTGCCCTACTAGCAGTTCTCCCTTGACTGCTACTGTGACAGGGTGCCCTCAATGGTTCTCTCTCAACTACTTTTGCAATAGGGTGCCTTTATTGGTTCTCCTTCACTTACAACACAGTAGGGTGCCCTTTACCGCGATTCTTCCTTAACTGTCACTATAATGGGGTGCCCTTAATGATTCTCCCTTAATTGCAGCCTAGGTCTCTTCTGCAATAGGGTGTCCTAGCGGTTCTCCCTTATAATAGTTCTTCTTACTGCTACTACAAAAGGGTGCCCTAGCAATTCTCCCTCAATTGCCACTCGTTCCCTCTTACAATAATAAAAATAAAGTTCATAAATATATTAATTACTAGTTATACATTATCGGATTTTTAGATTGTTGCCGCGGTTGTGATTGCACCTCTTTGAAACTTCAATGGTATTTGACTTTCTTCTTTCATAAGAATTATTTTCAATATCTTCTTTTATCTTGCAGGATGACAGGATCATGCTCTGATACCACTGTAATGTACTTTGTCATGATGCCTTAGGATTTGTGCTATTTTATCTAATTCACAAGACACTTATTTTATCTACTCCTTTTTTGTGATTAGTGTATGCTTTCCGCATGACATGCAAATAGATATAATAACAATATCCTTTACAATTGTTGGTCAACTCAATATAATTTGGTCTTTCATTTTCCTAATGTTCTACAGTATTACCTTTTTCATGCCTCCGTATTAATGAGTCTTTAACAAAGTTCAACTATAGCATTCTTAATGAATATCCAACTCACAAGTTCTTCCTAATAATTTATGTTATTTATTTTCTTTCTCATCTCCTCTTTGTAAAGGGTGTCCACTATATTTTATACATCCCTCTCTTGTAACCTCTGGTCCATGATTCTAGATATCATATTGATCCCAAATCACAATAAAAGAATTAAATTATATTTGATGTCAAAGGACCCGAAAGAGATATTTGATTCTATGTTCCCCTACTTATTTGTTTATATGCTCACTGATATTCTTCTCTTATATAATCAAAGATCTTTCTCTATTATTTGCTCTTATGATCTTCCATATGACTTCCATTGCTAATATTGTGATCCATTAATTTGGTAATAACTTTATGGTCTGCAACCTTTGAAATGTTAATCTCCAATGTTCTTAATGTCACAACCTACTCATGTTCATTTGAATGGGAACTATTCTTCGCGTAGCCACCAAGTAATATATTGCCATGCCAGTAGAACATCTTTAATTTGTATCACCTTCGATTAATATGGTATCTTCTTCCTATTGTTAATTCCCCATAGTGATTATATTAGGCAGGTTGTGTTGATCGACTATTTCGTCTATTGATTGTCGATGTTCAAATGAGAGACAATATTTAGTTTGTTGCTGATTCTTTGTGATGATAGAAATGCCAGTATTTACTCTCATCTTTTATACCAAATATTAATTTGTGAATATTTTATACTATAATGTGAGATATACATGTGTGGTGATTCTTATATTTCTTGTTGTTTCTATTATCACTGTTTTTCCTTAACCCCATTATTGCCCTTATTCTCTGGTACGATACTCTGCACCATGGCTCTTCATAAGATAAATTAATTCTTTCATGATTGTTCTTGATCATACCATTCTTAATTCTCTATGGCTTCCATTTATTATTGCCTTAATAATTGGAGACATCGTATATTGTTGATGGGCACGAGGCTGCACAAATGTGAATGGGCTGCTCTCTGTGATAAGAGTCAATCTTTACAGTGCTGATACCCAGTTCCTGCGTGTGATGCAGTCTTCCTAAGTTTGTCTGATTAAGATTTAAGGTTTATGTGTGTTTTTCCCAACTTCTTATTATATCATTCGATGATTGCTGATGATCTGAATCTCACAGAAGCTTGTGTTTGATATTTTGTCTTAGCAATGACTATTCTTTGTTTGATTCTTATTTGCTGACTAGGAATATTAACGCTGTTCTCCTCCTTATGGTGCAATTGGACCTCACTGGCAATGATGTCCCAAGCTCTGTCCACTCATTTCCATTTATTAGTTCTGCCCACACCTATAATCTCATGCTCTTTTCAATATTGTTTGGACTGTCAAGATCCTTGAACCCTATGATTCCATATATTACAATTTCCCAAGATATGCAGTAACGAACAACCAGACCTTGAATCTTTAGACATGTCCTTCAATTGTGGTTCTCAATTTCAAATCTTTACTCCACATAAATATTGTGTACTTTTTCTTCTGTATGGTTCTCGATTTCAAATCTTTACTCCACATAAATAGTGTACTTTTTCTTCTGTAATGAGGTATTCATTATAAATTTAAGAAATATGTCTATTCTTCCTAATGTCTCGTCTCAAAGGGTTGCAGTCTCGCATAAAACACTCTGCTGATCTCTTAATAATTAACCAACGTCAGTCGTAAATTTCTTAATTAGTCTTGATTGCTGCTATCAGCAGTTACTCAATTGCAATTATATTTGAGTTCATTACTAATATTCAGCTTGAGCAATATAATCACCTGCTTGCATTTCTCATGGTATATATTATCGGGATCGTTGTCGATTGTCTGCATTAAGGCTATCATTTGTTACGGTGATCATCGCCCTTATGAACAATTATTTGTATAGCCTTGTTTAGCATATGAATAAGTCAATAACCAAGTGCTATTGTCTATTTTCTATAATATTATTTTATTGAAGTTTATTTATTTTGATATTTTGTTATTATTAATTATTTAGTAAACTTTATTTCATTATTATTTAGATATCATCCTTTTATTTATTTATTATTATCTTGTAATTATCAAGTGTATGTAATATTATAATATAATTATAAAATATATTATTGTTATTATAATATTATTTATATAATTACTTAATAATTTTATTCTATGTTCTGTTATTTAGTTAAATTCTATTTCACATGGTCATCACAATGATCAGTCATTAAACATATCAATTAGTTGTTTACTTTATATTTCAATTTTAATTATTCTTTTTTTTAAATTATTACTATAATTCTATGATTTTATTATTTATTTATTAATAAAAGTTATTTTGGAGGGGACATTGCATGCTTTTGAAGGAAAAATTAAATAAAAGAAATGAAGAAAAGCTTTTCCCTCAAGATTGGAAAAGAAGCGAAAGGGGTTGAAGAGATTCATTCTTGACATCTGAGTTTTACAGAACTTCTTGTGGAGAAATTTGTCTTTCATTTATAGGAAATCTAAGGACAGGAAGCCTTGGAGTTTTTAGGTGGTTTATATGGAAACCCAAAGCCATCTTTGGTGTGGATTCATCCAAAATTCACTATTGCGCTGCCACTCATTATTAGTTTGGTCGAAGTTCCAGTTGGAAATCTCTTGGAAGTTTTTGATAGGAATTGAAGATAGTTTCAGTTTTGATTATGGCTCAATTTAGTATTCTTTTGGCACAAGGGTTTGCATATTCTGGGAGAGTTGGACAATACTCAACTAGTGTTTGAAGGTCAGCACTTTATATTAGATCTTTAGAGAATGTTTGCTGCTGTTATCAGTCATTTTGGTCATTGTATGAGACAGCTATATCTTCTTCTGAGTATTGGGCTTGTATCTTTTCTTCCGAGTATGTGTGTGTCCATTTGATCTGTAATCATTTTCAAATCTGAGACAATTGTCTGCTGTTTTAATTGTATTAGAACTATATCAGGTCTGATTTGATGCTAATAAAGTGTACTTTCATTGAGAAACTTGATGTATATATTTATGCATTTAGTATTTGCATTTCCACATGTTCATTATTATTGGGCATTGAAAACAAAACATGAAATCAGAAATCGGAGCTTGCATGCAATGTGTTTGACAAAATGTCAAACATGCAAAAGTGAAAGAAAAATAGATCAGAATTAGCAGGGGTCGGTACAATATTGACTTGATATTTTTGTTATTGTATCAGAGTGATTGATATTTTTATTTTTATTTTTTATGTTTTTTAAATTTTAAATTTTTAAATTTTTAAATTTTATTTTATTTATTTATTATTAATTTTTTTAACTTACTAAGTCTAGTTTTTGGCTTGTATCACCTTTTACCTCACCTTCTTGCCATTCATGATAGATTTTTAGCTTCGATCCATTAATGGCGTCAGAAATTTCTTCCTTGTCCAAGGTCCATAATTTTATAGAACCATTATCACCAACTTCTCTAATTTTATATGGTCCAAGCCATTTGACCTTGAATTTCCTAGGTTTTATGATTGCGGCCATTGTACTGAAGTGCACACCAATTGGCGTAGCTGGAACATTGTCCTTTTCAAATGTTTATCGTGCCATGCCTTGCGACGAGTTTGTGCCACCTCCATTGCCCATTGCGCCGTTAGTCTTTGTTCATCCAATTTGTTCAGTCGATATAAGCAATCTCGTAGACTTTCCATATCTTTTTTCAATTGTAATCCGGAGGCTCGGGACCATGAATTCAGCTAGTACTACGACTTCTTGCCCAAACATTAATTGGAACGATGTCCGTCCAGTTGTGACTTTGAACATTGTGCGGTAGGCCCACAGTGCCTAAGGCAACTTTTCCTCCCAATCTGCCTGTTTTACTCTGCATGATTTATATATTATAGCCACAAGGATTTTGTTTGTCGCTTCCGCCTGGCCATTGGCTCTTGGGTAATACGGACACAACAACAAATTAAAAATCTTGAATTTAGTTGTCAGTAATTTGATCACGTGATTCACAAAGTGACCTCCTCTATCACTTGTCAAGTGGATGGGTATGCCGTATCGTGTGATGATCTACTAATATAAAAACTTTGTGGTACTTATTGTAGAGTTGTTTGGTAGTGCCTGTGCCTCTACCCACTTTGCCAAATATTCAGTGGCCACCACCATGTATTGGTAACGTTGGGCCCTACTCACCTTCAGCGGGGCCACAAAGTCTAGTCCTGAGCATTCAAACAATTCCTGAGCATGGGAAGGGTTTAACGGCATGAAGTCCCACTTAAGTGGTTTGCCGACTCTCTAGCATGTATCACAGCTTAACACCCATTCCCGTGCATCATTGTAAAGTGTGGGCCACCATAATCCAGCAAGCAGGACCTTCTGTACAGTTGTGTCAGGTCCCATGTGGCTGCCTGTTGGACCTTCATGTGCTTCCCTCAAAACACTCTGCACTTCCTCTTCCATTACGCATCGCCTTAGTACTTTGTCCGGGCCCATCTTATATAGGAGGCCATTTATCAGTTGGAAAGTCCGGGTCCTTAATACTAGCTTCCACCGTTCGCCTAGCGGTATCTCTCTCGGAAATTGGGACGTGGATAAATATTCCGCATTAGACTTATACCATCTTGGAAGGATGGCGATCCTAAACAAGTGTGCATCCAAAAAATCATCATTCATCACTTCCGACGGCTCTCCTGACTTGATTCGAGAGAGCAATGACATGAATTTTCCCTAGTCGCACAATAAAAGTGAAGGTGAACTCCTGCAGTAGTAACAACCATCTACTAATCCTTCCTTGGATGATTGGTTTGTTCACCAAGTACATTAGCTCCTAGTTGTCCACGTAGAAGGTGAATGGTGTACCCAAGAGGTAATGTCGAAACTTTTGTACAACATACACCATCTTGAGGGCCTTCCTTCTAGTGGTGCTGTAATTCTTCCCAGCTTTCGAAAGTAGCCGACTTTCAAAATACACTGGCTGATCAAGGCCATGGTCGCTAGTTTGCACCAACATTGCACCTATGGCGAAGTTAGAAGCATCCACATAGACATGGAACTCCTTGTCCCAGTTTGGGTATGCTAAGATGGGCGCCCCCAACAATCTATTCTTCAACAACTTTGTGAAGGCAGTCTCCTACTCGGAGCTCCAGAGATATGGTTCTCCCTTCTATGTCAACTTGTCGAGGGAAGATCGATTCAAGCATAGTTCTTTATGAACCGTCTTCTGTATCCATTGTGCTCGATAAAAGATTTCACTCCAGTTACCTCTGTCGGGGCTTCCATTTCCACAATCACCCTCACTTTGTCCGGGTCGGTCTTCAATCCTGACTTGCACACAATGTGCCCAACTAATTTGCCTTGAGGAACCATGAACTAACACTTTTTAAGGTTTAGTGCTAGCCTTGCCTGCCAACATCTCTACATACATTCTTGGAGTGCCTTCAAGTGGTTGTCCTGTCCATTGAAGATATCCAAAAATACTTGGAAGTTGCTTACTGACATTTTGTCAAAGATGTGTAAAATGATTCTCTGAAATGTAGTAGGTGTGTGACACAATTCCGAAGGGCATCCGGTTATAAGCATATACTCCATCCTCCACCACAAAGGTAGTTTTCAATTTATGTTCTTTAGCAATGGAGATCTAATTATAGCTAGAGAATCCATCCATGGAGGAGTATATCTCATGTCTTGCCACTTCTTCTAGAATTGTGTTAGTGAACGGGATGGGGAAGGGATTTTTTATTGTGATAACATTTAGGCACCGGAAGTCCACACATATCTGGATTTGGATCACGTCCTTCTTCATGGATATCACAATTGGTGACATGCACTCACTTGTTTGGACTTTAAATATTATGCCGGCTTTCAGCATTCGTTGTATTTCCTCATCTACACGTGCCGCGTAGGTCTTATTCATTCTGTACGGTCGCTTCTGCATAGGTATGGCTTTGGGCACCAAAGGTATACGTTGAATGCACAACTCTAGCGGGACCCCTTTTAAATCCTTATAAGTCCAAGCAAATACATCTTCATACTTCATAAATATCTTAAATGTTGCAGCCTTCAATATGGGGTTCCAATTGTTTCCTATAAGTATGCTCCTTGGGTTTTCAGTGTCGCCAAAATTGGTGGCCTCTATTGATGACGCTTCGTATCTAATGGCTTTCCCTTTAAAGTGATGGGCAGGACTCTCGTTGATCTCTGTGTTGCCTTCTTTGTATTCCACAAACTTTGGTGAGAATACCTTCTTCTCACCTTCCAGTTCCTCGATGCCAAGCATGTAAGAATGGAAGAGCTCATAGTCTTTCCTCTGCCAATGGAAAAGTTCATTCATTGAACTAGTCTCATCTCCTGAACATTCCTCCAATTCCAGAATGCCCTTGTCGTTCGGATCCATGCGGGCTTTCCCTCATCCATTTGATGTGCCTTGTCTAACTTAGACTCCGATAATGACGCCATTTCTTCACTTACTGTCTGTGTTCAGAGCTCAATGGCGAACTTCCGCCCTCCGCTTTACATCAACAAAATATTCTTTTTCCTATTATGATTCACCTTGGTTGCTACAAGCCATCATCTTCCAAGAATGGTGTCCTATCCCTTTTTCTTCAAGGGAATCACCACAAAATCAAACACAAATGGTTGTGTCTCGATGGTTACCTATTGAGCCACTAGGGTCCCTAGCGGCTTTATGCCTTGCTGGTCAGCGTCGAGCAGGTTGAATTTGGGTGGCCACAGGGTAGGCTTGCCGAGTTCTTCCATGTCTCCTCGGGAAGAACGTTCACCCCGGACCCACCATCCACGATGGTGTCCATTAGGATGGTTCCGAGGATTCCCATCTTGACCATCACCGGATGATGGCCATTTCTTACTATTAGCAACATGTGATTTGTGGCCGACCCTCCTGGTATAGTTGGTTGCTCATTCATCTCAGGCTAGCTTGTGTAGGTGTTCAATAATGCTGTCCTTAATTGTGGTCCTGTTTTTAAGAGGTCTTGAAGTTTGATGGGCACCTCCATTTGCAACATTCGGTTCAATAAGTTATTCTCCTCCGTTTGTCTAGGAGTAGTTCCATTGATAGCTTTTGTATCCTTCATTGCCCTTTCTATTTCTTCTTGTGCCTCCTGCAGTCTTTGCTTCTTCGTGTGGGGATTTGGATACGTTGCCTGCTTGGCCTGGTTACGGGTGAGGACAAGGACCTTCTCCTCTTCAATGTAAGGAGGTTGACTTGTTTTGGGTAGTTGGCATCTTTGTGGTCCCCTGGACCACACCATGGACACAATTTCTGAGGAGTGTCACCTTTTGGGCAATCTCTGGAAAAGTGGCCCCATTGGCTACGCGCAATGCATTGGATTATGGGCCTTCCCTTGGAGTCATACTGTATCCTATTCATATTGTCATTTCCACCCCATCGCCCTCGGCAGTTGTTTTTGTAGCTACAATCATATTTATACAGGGAATCGGGGAACAACAATTGGACAGAACAATAGTTCATATCATGGATTAAAATATCACCCATATCTATGCAATAAGACAACCTATCACAAGAAGTTTTGGTGCCCGAAAAACTGTGTAAAGTTATCGTGGCAGGTAAGTCTCAATTTCTCACCTATATTTTGATGTTTTATCACTGATATATCAGTAATTTATTGTGATATTTAAAGAACTTATTGTGTAGGACTGATTCATACAACATTCATACTAACATATACAATAGTATAATTAGCGATTAAATGCCAAGCATTCGATTATCCGATTGTGGAATATTATAGCCAAGTCATGGTCTTTACCATTCAAAATAAACTCAAGGACTTTTGCCAATGGGAAAATTGTAAAGAAGTAATAATCATAAAAGAGTCTAGTGGCAAAGACATTGCTTAACCATGACTATGTTATTGTTGCTTAATTTAAACTCATGTTAAAATTCAGTTCCAAAAAGATCAAATGAAGTAAAGTGTACATGTTTATCATTTTCAGCTCATACTACAAATTGTAGAAACACTTTTCATTTATGTTGAAAGAATAGGAAATGTCCTTGTATTATTCATTTTGAATATATGACTGATATTTACAAAAGAAATGAATGATCAAAGAATGTTGAAAGTAAAATTCTCTCACACAATTGACCATGAGAGTAGTCCCTAAATTGCTGATATATATTCTTACTCTGACAGATAAATAACATGAAAAGAAAAGGAGAGAGGAAAAAGTCATGGGCACTAGTCATTGCCTGTAATGACTGGTTGACATGCATCCATCCGCTTCCATCCGTCCACTACTTCGAACTGCATCCCATCCACGCATCCGAACCCTGCATTCATAAGAAAAAAATGTTAGATCCAATGGATCTAAGCAATGCAAAGTGTCTCATTTCGCCTCATTCATATTCCTACCACCCCATTCATCTTCACAAAATAAAAATATATATCAGCAAAGAAAGGAAAACAATTACGCCAAAATGTTTTATTACTAACATGTCTGTTTACTGTGCAGTGTCCTGTCTCTAACGGGTACACAGATATAATAGTAGGCTCCCACAAGGGTTATTGAGTCCTGTGTACCCATTAGAAACAGGACCTATGAAGCTGATCAAAATAAGTATAAACAAAAGAACGAAAGTATTAAAGGAACGATTTAACTTATGAAATCTTTTACTTCTGTAATTAAAATTTGCTTCAGCAAGTACAACATCAGAAAAGAAGAATATTAAAGGGACAAGTAATTCCTACTTAAAACCTTTTGTTTCATATCAAATAAGTGAATAAGACTGAATAAGCTACCATTACAAATGTATACCAGAATAGAGCTGCTCATGAAACAAATACAGCTATAAAAATCAGGTTGATAAACAGAAGCAAATAGACAACTAGTTTAAAATGCATGACAAGATCATATGAGGATTTTATAATAATAAAGGTCAGACAGCTGAAATATGTTAAATATTGGATGCAAACATTTGAAAGCTTCAAGTTTCCTTAAGTTGCAAAGGGCATGGCAGCATATATGTCTTCTGAGAAGATCAAATTCTTGTTCATAAATGATTTATCATATACACTAATGAAAGAAAACAACACTTGATTATTCTTAAATACACTATACAAAGCAATGATAAAACACGAAGGACATGGTTTGTATCTATAGCAATAAACAGAGCAGAGTTTGTAAACACACAAGCCATTTGGTTTAAAGAATTGAAACTTACAAAAGGTATTTTAGCTACCACACAAGTGAAGTATAGAACACTCAGAGTGATTCCAATTCAAACATTATCATGTGATATTGCAGTCGAAAGTGCAGAGATAATTTTTCAACTTATAGAGGAGCACAGAATGAGTAAATAGCCAGTAAGCTACAGGAAGACTCAAGGATCAATCAACGAGGTCATGAAGGCATGAATGCAAATTGAAAATAAGTACAAAGTATAAACACAGAGTGAACTGGTGATGGTAAAGAACATGAGACAGAAATTTATTGAGAAAAGTGCAAAACATGTGCTATATCTTGTTAAGAATATAACCAAGATAAACCTACAGGTCTGACAGTACAGACTGTACTTTCTCTTAATATATATATCTCTAATGATTGGCATTTAATTTACATGTATATTTCTCCTAGAGGTGCTTGCGATTTCTAGGATGATGCCTTGTTTGGTGTTTGACTAAACTAACAATTAGTTAGTCATGACTCATGACTAATCTGTATCTGCTAGATTGCCGACTTAGGATCAATAATAATATGGTTAGTGCCAAGGGTTATGTCTATTGAGGGACACACACTTTAGAAAGGGTATATATATAGGTTGTAAATGCAGTTTAGAGGACGTACAGTTATAGCAGTCTGCTCCTCTAAGCATTGTACATCCTGCAATTTATATTTGAGTTTCTCCATCACAATAAAAGGTTAAATATTCAGTATTGGATCTGCATTGGTTTAAAAGTCTGGTTAAAACAAAAGATTTAGCAAAAACTTAACATGGTATCAGAGCCATGTTCGTTCAGATTAGTATTACAAACTAGAAGGTAGATCTGAAGAGATAAGTTTGAGAAGGAAATCATTGTCAAGTATTACGTCATTTGTGCATGGCTCTGGATATTTAGGGAATATTAGAGTTACAAGTTACGCATAACGACACAAATATCAGACCTTAGTATGAGAAATATTTAATATTGGTGGTCCATTTTCACAGGCAGCGTAAATTGTGGTATTGCAGGATGGCCTCTTTGCATACAGATGTAATAAAAGAAAGATGAGTGATTTGTTTGATTCTCGACACTTTATAGAGCTCGTCTGGTGAATTCGCAGTTGGAAGGGTCGAGTAGCAATTGAAAGAATCGAATCACATTCTGCGTATTTGGGCAAGATTATTACCACCCTATGAAGAACTTCTGCAGACGACAATTGCCAAGAGTAAATTGGCAGTAGCCTTAACCGTTACCAAAGAAGTCATTTCTGTATAATTTGTGAACAGTCGCAAAAATTATTCAGAGTGAGTCATCAGATAAATACACCGATCTTAGATGGGCAAGACAATGATTTACGGGAAGAACAATTAAACGAAACTTACCGTTGATAGAGAAAATAAAGTCAAAGCTGGAAGTCATTATCATAACAAGATTTGATGTCTGCCAGTTTCACTCCTATTATGTGATTGGTATTACCAAGAGTTGAACTTGCGGTTTGCAGATGGGTGTACGCTGACATACAAAATAAGGATATTGTCGAATGATTTTTTTAAAGCTATTTGTGACGTAACAGAGACTGTGATCTTTCCTTGTAGAATTCAGTGTCAATCTTCATTGAGTTTTTCTGTAGAGCAGGTATGTCAAGGTGTACACTGACATACAAAATGGGTTACACTTGACTCAGAGGAAATATTAGAATTACAAGTTGAAGGCATACGATGATTTGATATAGACCTTGTCATATTTAGAAAATATAATGAAATATTAAGTTGAGGACATTATTAATTATTTGTAAAAGAGTCAATTTTTGCCAAGGATGGGAATAATATTTCTGAAAGATGATATACTGATGTTGATGAATGGCCACAATTCTTTGTGGCAGGCTCCATTATATTTTGCTAAATATTAGAAGGAATCTATATTGACATTTCAATATTAGCATAAAGCCAAGGAGCCTTATTTGAAATTGTGAAGTAAAAAGGGGAACTTATATATTTTTGTCACAATAATTTTGAAAGGATGTGTATTGTTGTTATTCGAAGTAATGCAAATAATTAATTGACGTATTGGGTTGATTGATGAATTTCATTCTGTGATTAGTAGTATATGGAATTGTGTGTCAGTTCTTGGTAATTTTTTACGTGTTCTTCCAGAAGGGGAGATGGCATCTAGTTAGAAAGTTTTCTTGGCACCCGTCAAGACTCAGAATTAGAGAGAGTCTGATTTTTTTTAATCATAAGATATGGAGACATTTGGAGAATTTACAACAAGTAAGCCGAATGCCAGAAACTCCCATTTAGAATAAGTTTGATCCACTATAAAAGGGAACCTTGGAATAAGAACAAATGATTCTATCATCTTAGACAAACTTGATTATTTTGTTTGAGAGGGAGTTCATCATTGAAGATAACTTGATGAGATGCACATGGATAAAGATTACATCATGAGACTACAGACCATCAAGATAAACAATTTACTCAAGGCATTTCTGATCTTCCCTCAAGTCCAAGAGGGAGTGTTAATGATTGTGGACTTAGAAAAGATGTATTTTATATAATCTTATGACTATTCAGATTATTAGTATTGGTTCTCTTAGAAAGGAGGGAATAAAGTGACATCATGCTGTGACACTAAGATCATGGATATTAGCATGGTGTGCCTTCTTGACAAAAGGAGAAGCTAAATGATTTGTAAAGGTGAATCTTGACTCAAAGGGAGTATACCATGTTTTATTGATTCTCGAGTAATAAAGAATTTGTAGCAGAGAAATCATAAGTATCATCTTACAAGAAGGTTGTATGTTAGAGAGAGTACCTAGAAGATCAAGTTGACTCCCTAGGATCTAGGTTATACAAACTTAGACTGAGTGTACCATGTCAAGATGGTGTATACTCATAAAGTACAAAGCTTTCATCAAGGTTATGATGGAAAGATAAGTATCTATTGTACTTGAGCTCTTCTTTTACCTTATGTCTATAATATCTTTCATTTGTATTTTTTATAAGAAGAGTATATGCCTTGATTTTTCTTTTCTGAAGAATGTTCTTGTAGGAAAGAATTTTTGGATTCAGAGGGAGTCTGACATCTCATCAAGGCAACCTTGAATAAGGAGCTCGGAAGATTTGATATCTACTAGGAGTCTGGAAAATCTAAAGTAAGCAACCATTTGATGGGCCTACCTTTATAAACATCATGGTATGGAAGCATTTCTCAGCAAATAGTCTTGCAACATTAGTTTGTAGTAATAGAAAACAATCTTCCAGCACGAATTTGCAGTGATAGCAAATGATCTTATGGTGTTTTAAATCAGTAGAGGACTATTGGCAAATCTTGAATAGGTTCAAGATTGTGTTGTGAAAGAGACATTTTGATGTCTATAAATCAGAACTTGGATAAAGAGAGAATTCAATTATTCTCTAGACTTTATCCCTAAGTACTGGAAATTAGAAAGCAGGTATTCGTATCAAACCTCTTTGATAGTGATCATCTCAGGAAAGATCTAGGTATGATTGAATTGTTTTGTATTTTTATGATAATTTATATTATTGTCAAGATATTGATTGTTATAGGGCTTCACCATTGGTGTTTGTTATTTAAGAGGTGACGATCTCTGAAATAATAAACACTTGTATAAAGACATTATAAGAGGTGACAATCTCTGAGATAATGTTTTGACTAGTAGAGAACTATTGGCAGATTTGGATGAATTTAAGATCATGTTGTGATGGGGGCATTTCTATGTCTATGAATCACAACTTGAATAAAGGAAGAATTTAATTATTCTCCGAATTTTATCTTGTGTAAGGCATTCTAGTAATGGATTGCTGGTAGAATCTAGATCTTGGACGAAATCAAGATCATGTTGTGATAGTGACATTTCTAAAACTCTAGACGTCACAACTTGGGTAAAGGGAGAATTTTAATCATTCTCTAGTCTTTATCCTGAGTATTGCATTCTGTGCAATATTGTTATCACAAGCTCAGGTAATACTTCATATCACAAGCCTTGTCAAACACCCTGTGTTACAAGACTAGGTGATTTGATAGTTTGTATTATGAAGGATGCTTAGTGATTTGATCACAAGCTCCGGTGATTACTTATATTATAAGATTTGCAATAGGATGTGTTCTCAAGTATCATTTGTATAATGATACATCATGCTTGAAATTCAGAAAGGTATAGAGTGTATATCTATGCTTAGTCATCTCTATTGATGTTGCTAGATATGTCTTTATCACTTCAAGTTAAGAGGGAGTGTTAATTCCTTGTAACCTTGAAAAGACAAGTGTTCTGATTTTCAGATCAGTCCGATCTGGATGCATGAGTTCCCTTAAAGTATTGGTGAATAAAACATATTGTTCCCTTTAGACGGATCGGCATCTTCCTTGTGGCTTTTATAAGCCTTCTTATTTACTAATGTGGTTAGTTAGTTACTAACCATTAGTAACTCTTGGAATGAGCACCAATCTTGAGGAAACAATTATGTTGTTAATTAGGCCAACCTAGAGAGGGAAATGTCCATTCAATGAACTTGTCCATTCAATGAACATGCCCCTTGAGTTAGGTATAAGGGAGGGCTAGATCTAGATGAGTTTTAGATCATATTGTGACGTTGACATTGCTCATGGGTCACAAATTGGATAAAGGAAGAATCTTAGTATTCTCCGGGTTTATCTTGTATTCTGGTAGATCTTAAACTCGGGATCTCGTCGTGATATAGAAATACCAGTTTCTATGAGTCACAACCTGTGTCTTATCACTAGTAGCAGTGATTTGTCATATCACAGGTTTAGTAATATGACTTTGTTTCATGTGTTCTATGATACCACATACTAAGAAGAGATAGACAGATATAGAGTATTAATTATTGCTTAAACATCTGTATCGGTGTTGCTAGATATAATATCTCTCTATAGGATTATTAGGTTAAGAGGGAGTGTTAAGAATATAACCAAGATAAACCTACAGGTCTGACAGTACAGACCGTACTTTCTCTTTATATATATATATCTAATGATTGGCATTTACTTTACATATATATTTCTCCTAGAGATGCCTGCAATTTCTAGGATGATGCCTTGTTTGGTGTTTGACTAAACTAACAATTAGTTAGTCATGACTCATGACTAATCTGTATCTGCTAGATCACCAACTTAGGATCAATAATAATATGGTTAGTGCCAAGGGTTATGTCTATTCATACACTTTAGAAAGGGTATATATATAGGTTGTAAATGCAGTTTAGAGGACGTACAGTTATAGCAGTCTGCTCCTCTAAGCATTGTACATCCTGCAATTTATATCTGAGTTTCTCCATCACAATAAAAGGTTAAATATTCAGTATTGGATCTGCATTGGTTTAAAAGTCTGATTAAAACAAAGGATTTAGCAGAAACTTTAACATATCTGACAGTTTTTACAAGGAAAACTTTAACATGGATGAAGTCAAAGAGTCTAATCTGCATAACTAACTGCATGAAAGGAAAATGATTGCATCTTCTTGCATCAAACATAAAGACATACTTAGAAAAGTTGTGTGAGACCCATTTCATGGCAGCATCAGTATATATACGTAGATTTGGTCAGAAAATTATCTAAAAAACAAGAATTAAAAGAACTTCTTTCTCAGAATGAATATACAGAGGCACTCATGAAAGATTTTGGAAGCTACAGGAAAAAAAACCGCAGGGAAATGCATGGAAAAGAAGCAAATATGGTAACCTTCACCAGCAATTCTCCAGCCGTGGCAGAAGTGTCATAATACACAGAGTCGTGACTTGTTTCAGCGGAAAATCAGACAGAAGAAATTGAACAAATAACTTTGGCATTCAAGGAATATCATGACAGAAGTAATTCCATAAATTCCAGTCATGATTTTGTGAGCCAAAATGCCCAACTCCATCAAAAGATATGGTAATGTCTACCCTGGTCACTTGTCATGCATTCAAGGAAATTTCCAAAGCACCAGTCACAGCTTTGCAAGAAATAACAACTCCATTCAAGGGAGCAACTTAGAGTCTCAGAAAGGGCATTATTTGTGACAGACAAAGCCATGTTTTGCTCATCACAGTGGATCCAGTAGTGGCTACAACAGCAAGGGATAAATTTCCAGATTTCCATTTCAAACAACAAAAATAGCCATGACTGGAGGGGAAAAAGATGTAAATACTGAACATTATGTTCATCAACAAAATAAACGCCATAAAGTGCACAAAGAAGGGCTAAGTTACAGCCCGTTATTTCCAGAAAATCTGACTGTAACTTCCAGGGAAAGAAAAAAAACAATGTGCAAAACAAAACAAAGATGAAACTCCAACAAGTAACTTACAGCCTCAGAAAAGAGTTCATCTTCAACAAGCGCATGGAAGAGAACTTCCAGCAAGTATCTTCTCAGTCACGACATGAGTGAGAGCAAACAATGTGCAAAACGAGCAAGAAGATCTCCAAATTTTTATCATGGCAGCTAGGGTCTCCTCAAACACTCTTCCTTCTCGCTCATTCATAATTGACAAAGATAATGAAATGAGAAACTATGTTTGGTTTGTTTTTTGATCTTTTGCATATATGTTGGATTTCATAAGTCTTTGGGTCCGCTATATGTATTTTTGCATTTTTGGAGATTGCATACGTTATTCAAATATAATATATCACTTTGTTTTTAAGTCACATTATTATTATTGTTTTATGAAGTCATGGTCATTTTGTTGTATTATTAATAAATTGTAACTATTATTATTTTGTTGGTGCATTATAAATCAACGAATTAGTAATAATTTTTCAATGCAACAAATGATAATAAGGATGGAAATTTGTTTTCAAAGCTAGAAGTTATGAGTCATTTGTTGACTAGTGTTTCATGTAGTAGTGACAATCTAGTTGCCTAGGCTTGAGGAGTTAGGTTCAGTTTGAATTTGTAAACTGAAGTGACTTATAATGATGACATCAAAGTCTGCCATGTGTCTTAGCCTTTCAAATCTGATTAGGAATCCTAACTCATGACTTTGAGTCATCTTTGGAGTATTTCTAGGAGTTGGTTTTCGTCGAATTTTTCTAGTCAATTTGGGGATCTTTATGATCAGATTGAGCATTTTGTGGGCAGTTAGGAGTGAGTCATAGGTTCCTTTATGACTTAGTGGCAATTAGGAGTGAGTCATAGGTTCCTTTATGACTTAGTGGCAGTTGTGTAGTAGTTAGTCATCATTTTTGATGATTATGACTCTTATTACAGAGGCTCTTTTCATGGATTTGACCCCAAGGGGGTTTGTACTTAGTCTCTTGGTCTCTTATTGTTTGGGGAGTTCTGATTATGCAAAGGAGGAATTTTGTGACATTTTTCTGGTGTCCTTATGTATTTTATGTGTTTTTTGTAACTCATTTCTGAAGACTCAATATATGAATTGATCATTTTGGAGCAAATTTTCTTTGGATTGATTACGAACCTCCTTTTTCTACAAATTCCGTGTAAATGTTTGATAGATAAGAGAAATAGTGAGTTTTAGGACTCCTTTTTATCTATCTCAATTATTATCAGATGGTAGAACTGTAAGTTTGTTTGCAGGTTGCAGTGTGTGTGTCATGTTTTTAGGATCGTTAAGTGAAATAATATCTTTTCCTTAGCTTTTTCTTCAGGACCTCACCGTGAAATATTTATGCAAGCCTTTATTAAGTAGAAGTGTTATAGTCATTCGTGTGTTCTATATCAATAAGTTTTGGTGTATCACCTATTAGCTAGGTTTAGTTTTTAAGGTTTTATTTCTGCATCTTTTTCCCATTTCCTATCAAGTGTAGTTTGTTTCAGTATTCAAAAAACTTAGGTGATTATCATAAGGAGTCAGCCTTTTCCTATCAAGTTTAGTTTGTTTCAGTATTCAAAAAACTTAGGTGATTATCATAAGGAGCTGGCCTATAACCCGAACATTTACTCAATTCCATAGGAAAATCCCATTACCTATGAGCATAGTAACACGGGGATGCATCCCCCCCCTTTTGCCCCACGTCTCAAAGACTTCAACGCACTGGGGACTTGGGGACTCCGTCCCTCCATCCCTAGTGGTGCCACCAAATTCTGCCACCTTCACTGAGGATGGGGGACATCCTGGTGTTGACTATTTGCAGATTCAACTATATATGTTTAATGTTCGACGTTCCAATTCAATGCAATGTTCAAGTATTTACTCTTTTACACCTTTATATCTTATATTGCACTACATAGTTTCATAACTAGTATTTTAAATACCATATATATATATATATGTATGTATGTAGATATATATATGTATACACACACACACACACACACACACACACACACACACACACATATATACCCCCTCCTGTCCCTTGCTGCCGTCCCCTCGCTGTCCCCCCACCATCCCTAAATTAAGGCCCCTCTGTCCCCCTGTCCCGGAAACTTGTCCCTCCGTTCCGCCATCCCCTCGTGCCCTAGGGCGGTGTAACTATGCCTATGAGCGATTCAATGTTATCTGAAATTTCCAGTTCATTTTGGTGAGTTTGGTAGGGTGCAAATTTCAGGCCTTAACAGCTACTAAATCAATGACACAACTATAGAAGAAAGGAAATACAATTAGATAACCAACACCATTAATATTGGTGAATAATATATGTAGTGTGGGGATTGGTGGTCAACTAGTCAATGCTAATTTTTGGTAAGCAAACTATCATGGGAATGACTTAAGTAAGAAGAACTACTGACATAATAATGAGTGGTGAAGACCAAAGAATGAGACAACATACAAATGACAATGATACCAAGGGTCTAGGGCTAGACCCCCTCCCATTCTAGTAGTTTTTACTAGAGCTGCTAGGAAGGGGAAAGGGAAGATGTAGACTATTTTGATATTGTACTTGACACTTGTATTTGCTTATAGTTTTACAAAGACAATTTTCTATTTTTAGAATGTTTTAGAGTTTAGACTATCAAACTATGAATACAAGCCACAATATTATACACGAGGATTTGATTTTGTATCCTTTTTGCATATATATATATATAGTTCAGCTTATTTGGTTTGTTTGATCATTCACTAACTCATTAGATGCATCTCCTTATTGAATTTTGCAAAAAAATGTATGTCTAATTAATTTATGATATTGCTATTAGAATTTAACTGTGTAGTTTTTAAGTCAAACTCATTGACCCATGTTTCATGAGTAGTAATTCAACACAAATCCATCTCTCCATAGAATAAATGGAACACTTAGCACTCATTGGATCTAGGTGATGCTCACAGAGTTGAAGCACCGGGACTTCTCGGAAGGTCACCCATCCTAGTACTACTCCAGCTTGAGCGCGCTTAACTACAGAGTTTCCTCCATGGTTAAACTCACCCTGCTTGCAACCCCATTTAAGTTCCCGATATTTTCCTGAGAAGTTCTTGACTGATCTATGATATTTGCCAACATCTTTTATTTTGCCCTTGGCGATAAGTTGCCAACAATGATATTTTGATCAATGAATGATATTAATATAATGTCTCGTTATATACAGCAATAGTACCATTAGTCAAACAGTTCTGTATTCACGCAATGTCTCTATTAATACAATGCCTTATAAAGAGGCTATAAAACCAATTAGTCAAAAGAAAACAGGTGAGATTAAAACTGAAGCCATTTGTTTGGTGAACAAACAATAGTTCATTAAAGGTGAGACATGTATATAGGTGTGATGTGATACTTCTAAGCACTATGTGGCAGAAAGAAGAGAATAAATATTATATATCTAGCAAGATTAAAGCATTGCTAACAGCGATTATGAAGAAGATAAATAAATAAAACAAATGTTGAGTAAAATGAAGATTGATAATGCTAATTCAATTTACTTGTGAAGTCATTTCGTTGAGGAATGCTTTTAATAAAACAAATAATGTTTTTGAAAAGATAGTGATTCATATTTGAAAAGATGCGATTTAATAAAACAAACTAATTATTGTTAAAGGTGGAGATTTGCAATTTGCCAAAGAAATGTCTTTATCTAAGGGGTGCGATTATTAGAAAGAACAAATTGTGTTCTGAAGTAGTGTGTTTGGAGAAAACTCTTCATTTGTGAGAGGCATGTCTTTTTGAAAAAGTGAAGATATAAATGGAGACAAAGAATGAAGTTAAGGAGAGTGTATGTGGACTCGGGAGATATATGAAGTATGTAAAACAATATCAATCAGGCATACACAGATCTGCATATGAAGCCATAGAGGAGAGATCAATGATGATATTGAAAAAAAAGTTCTTACAGACAGAAAAGTAGTTCATGTAGACACTAAAGAAGATTGTGCAGACATAAGGGAGAATATATATGCAGATATAAAAGGAGGATTATACAGTATTTATGGTGAAATAAAGAAAATCATCTTGCAGTCATAAAGAAAGAGATTGAGCAGATACAGCACAGACTGAAGAAGAGAATGTTTGTAAGCAAAGCAATGAAGAGTAGTTATAAGCAAATATATTGGCAGATTTATAATAAGTTTAATGACTAGATAGTGATCAGTTTTATGGCAGATCTATGATCGATTAATTGTAGATTTGAGGAGATTATAATAGTTTGAATACAGGAGCTATAAAATATTTTGTGTAAAAAAAGATTATCCATGATCTGTTGTAGAAACAACATTGATAAGGTAGAAATTAGAATGAGATTTCGGTGCCTTTAAGTGAATGAGGGGTTGGTATCTCTAGTTGGCTAGCGCTCACGAATTGAATGTGGTGTTGGTGCCTATAGTAGGTTGGGTTGAGCCGATGGAATTTCAAAGGGATTATTGTATAAGCAAGTAATTTCCCTTGGTTTTCTCCCATTAGGGTTTCCATGTAAATATCATGTGTCATTTATGTCTTCTCTCATGTACATGATTATTGATGTTGAGTAAATTATGCTTTTTTAAGTGATCAAGATTTAGATATGATATCATGCTTTAAGAAGTAAATATCATCATTATGCTGATTCATTCCCACCACTCCCACTCCCATCCGTATAATTGTGTGCTTATCAATTAGTACCTTCTACAAGAATAGTATTGTAAAGCCCTAACTAGAAATGATTGATCTTGTCATTGTTGTACCTGTCCAGTGAAGCTTCCTTAAATATTAATGGTATCATATTAGTCTTCATGGACTTATTCAAATATCTGTTTAGGGACCTATAATCCACTATTTGTTATGATTTTCTATGGATTATGGAACCTGAAGTACTGTAATCTATGAGTGGGGATTTTAAATTATTGGTTTTTCTTTCCTCTTTTTACCCTTGCTTATATCTGCTTGTTGAGTTTTAGGTTATTTGTCTTTTGTTTTGTTTTCTGAGGTGTCTTTGATTTTGTGTTTTTCTCTGTCTGTTGTGATCTTTTCCTGTTCTTTTATCTGCTTCTATTTACCATTTTCTTGTATGTAAATTTTTTTCCATTGAGGTCTTATTTGTCACATTATTCTTCTAGTGACAAAATCTTTTGGATGTGGATATCATTTATGGTGGAAGAAATGTACTAGTGGCCTTTTTGTTTGTTATTAAAAGGAAATGGTTAGTCCCGATGTTACAATATTTCTGAACATTATGAATATCTTAATATTTTGCAGATATATTTATACTACTGTTCTTTCCGTTCTTGGAAAAGCTGGGAGACCTGCTGAGGCATTGAATTTGTTCTATACAATGCGGGTAATATATTTATATAAATTCCACTTATATGAGTATTTTTAAGATAACTCATTTTAAAATGCCACAACTGATATACTAATTCATTCAATTGCAGGAAGAGTTTAAAACATATCCCGATATGCCTGCCTATCATAGCATCGCTGTAACTCTTGGTCAAGCTGGTTATATTAAGGAGCTTTTGGATCTGATGGATTGCATGCAATCTGGGCCGAATAAGAAACTGGAGAATGTTCCTCTTAGACATTGGAATCCTTGTCTGCAACCTGACTTGGTCATCTACAATGCTGTGAGTTCTTTAGCCTTATTTAATTTTGACACAATTAACAATGTAATATAGTATATTTTTATCTCTGTGCTTTGGCTTCCCCATGTCAAACTTGAGAATAAGTGTTGACAATGATCTGGATTTATAGTTGAAATGTAAAGAATAGATCCCTAAATATACTAGTGGTTAGAGCATTGTAAATCAGCCTCTTTTTTCATCCTGTTATAGGGCAGATTTTAGTAATTCAGGTCAACTTCCCAATCTATTTTTTGAATGCATTTTATCTGAGTACTACTATTTTTGTTTTGTTGCAGCTTTTAAATGCCTGTGTTCCACACAAAGAGTGGCAAGGTGCAGTATGGGTTTTACAACAAATGAGACAAATGGGAATCAAGCCTAATAGTGCAACTTATGGCCTCATTATGGAGGTGAGTTATTTTTGATAACATTTAATTTTAAGTGATTTCTATTTAGGCTCCTATGGTAGTGCTGTAGCTTGAAAAGTTCAATTTTAAATCTAGAAATAAAGAAAGAGATTAGATCAATGTCTATGAATGACCAAGAATAGGTCAAAGGGACTAGAACATACAGCTAGTACAATTACAAAGAAGTAGTCAAAAAAGGGGCCTTGGACTGAAAGAAAAGAAATAAACCATAAACAGAGAAATAGACATGTGGGGGTTAACCTAAAAAAGTAATCCTCAAACAAGTACAGGCATAAATAGATATGTGAGGGGATGGCCTTGCAAAGTAGTGGATGTAGATGAAGACCACCTAGTTAGGAACATAAATAACTTTCTCTTTTTATTTTAGGGTATGTTGGAGAAGCCAATGAAAAGTTTGAAAAATGCTCGTTCGGGAAAGCCTAGGCCAAGTGGGGCAAGTTAGATAATTCTAGTAGGTATCCATGTCTGCAAAAAATCTCCCATAGTACTTAAGGGCAAAAAACTGCCAGTGGCATTAAACAAATTGATAATTCAAACTTTCCTCCCAAGATTATGTTATTGTAATGTCCCCATCTTTTTAGCCTTTCAGTGGAGTTCTTAGCCTTTACATTCTCCAAAGGCTAAGTGGAGAAATAAGGAGAAATTGATTAAATTAATTTCTTATAAAGTCATTAAATAAATTAAAATTAAAATGTGACTTTTTATTTAATTAATTTAATTAAAAGTAACTAAAGTAATTAAATAAATTAAAAGAATCTTCTAGAAGGAGGAATTAAATATCATTTTATTTCTTCTAGAAGGAGGTCCATCTATTGGAGGAAAAGAATAAATAGGGAGGGCAGCCTCATTGTTGAGCATCGAATATGTTGCCATCTACTCTTCCAGATAGCTTGTGGAGCCAAGGGTTTTTGATTTCAATTAGCCATTGAAGAATGCAAACTCTTCATTGGGAGCTGCTTTAAGGTAGTGAAATATCTACCGAATTGTGGCAACAAGAGGACTCCATTCGGGAGTTCTATTTGGGCTTTAAAGAGAAGGAAAGACATCTAGGGTTTGAAGATTTTTGAAAATATATCAATTTGTAGGCCTACAATTTCATTTGGCAGCCATTAGAACTGAAGCAATCATTTCATGAGACATTTGCTGCTACAGTAACTGTGCCACAGTAATGCTACAGTACCCGCGCTACAGTAGACGCTATAGTACTCACACTATAGTAACTCATGAACAGTGTCGCACTACAGTGCTGGGCATTCATTAGTGCAGATTCGGAGCATTCGTTTGGAAAATTTAGTGTGCATGTTTTTGGAGTTAGAGGTGCTTTGCATTGAGGATTATTATATCATTCATTGACAGCAATTGCTTCATGTTATCAGATCATTTGGAGGGTAGATTGCAGGTCTGATATAAATTTTACCAGGAAATAACAGTCATCTAGAAACCTATCTGCCAGGGCGTCATCATTCCAATCAGGTTCTTTTGTCTTTTGGACTTGATAGCATTGCATAAGATAATAATTTGTAATCAGCTGTAGGTGTTTATTGCAGATCAAAATTTGGCATTATAGGAGTCATAAGTTTTCAGCTGTAGGTTGCATTCATGTCAGCAAATATCATATTTATATATCATTGTAATTTGTCAAGAGTCTTGGCTAATTGAAATCAGCATTGTGTTGGAAGGGCATTTGCAATGAAGGAGGAATAAGTAGTTGTTCTAAATCATTGTATTAGTTTGATCTTTGTATGAGGATGCATGACAACTGTTTGACAAAATACCAGTTGGTTGTAGGTGCAAGTTCTTTTTCTTAGAAGTCATTGATATGCATTGTAGATGATTAAGAGAATTCATTCATGCCTTTGGATGTGAATTTATGCATTGTAGTATTGAATTTTAATCATTTAGAGTACTTTGATATCATCTTCAAGTATTTATGCTAGACTGATAACTCAGACCAGCAAGTTGGGAAGTTGCATTCAATTTGTTTGACAAAATTTCAAGGGAACAAAGAGGAGTTTTTGAGTCAGCTCAGGCTAGGCTCATTGCATTGGTATCAGAGCTAAATCCTGCCATCCTGAGGGTTTAGCAATCACATGCAGCCACGTGGGGTTGGCTCTCACAGATTTTACACTCGTAGGCGAGTTTTGTTTGACAGGGAACAAGTTTTTGACAGGCAGCCAGACACCATGGGTGACAGGCAAGAGCATAGCCCACCAAGAGACAATAGGAATGAGGATTAAGAAACGGGGGAATTTTTCAGAGCAATGGTTACAGGACAAGAGTGGATGGCTCAGGCTTTGTAGGCACTCACCACCATGGTTGAGTGCATGAACCCACATGACAAACGGAATCAGGAGCAAGGGGATAACAGGAGTACAGTGGGATCACCTAGAGTTCATAGAACTCTTTCTAGAACAGCAGACAGAACCACACATCCTACCTTTGTTAGAGAGGAACTAGTATAGGAACCAATGGAGGAAGTTGAGGATGAGAGATTTGCAGATTTCCTTATGGCTGCAAATGATGAATGGGAATTATTAGTTCGTCAAGTTCGGGAGAGAATGACCTTTGAATGCTTTGTAAATTAGAGGAGAGAACATTATAGGTCCCTTCGACAGGATAGGAGGCCTAGGGGTCAAAATAGTGAGTTGAAGAGGGCTACAGGCAAGCTTATTATGCCTACATTTGATGGAAGTGGTAAGATGACAGCTCAAGCTTGGATTTATAAGCTTGACACATTCTTGGCATTGAGGCCAATGATAGAGATTGAAGCTATCAAATACGCCACTTTGCATTTGGAGAGAGTAGCACATGATTGGTGGTACCATGGGATGGTTATCCTTCAACACAACCAAGTGACTTCATATTAGGACTTCGTGGATAGGTTGGTAGAGAGGTTTGATAAGAAGGATCCAGAAGTCTACTTCAGGGAGTTGGCACAGTTCAAACGGACAGGTAGATTGGAGTATTTCATTAGTGACTTACAGAGGCTATCTGTTATGGTGCCAGATATATCAAATAGGAGATTGGTTGTTTTGTTCACGGAGGGATTATCCAAACCATTGAAGGGTTGGGTTAAAGCCTTTGATCCATTTAATTTGCAAGAAGTGATTAAGAAGGCTAGAAGTATGGAACAAGTAGCCCGAGTAAATAAATTTCAGTCAAAGGGTGCATCATCTAGCGAAGACAAACCGTTCTTCAAGAAACCTGAGAGGAATAAAACAAAGGCGGAAAATAAAGATAAATCATTTGCTCCTTTGGTTAGAGAGACAGTGAATGATTTAAGGAAGAAAAAACTCTGCTTCTATTGTAAAGGACCTTATGACATGAACCATGACTGTCCTTCAAGGCCATAGGGGAAAGCAAACAAGGTTATGTGGGCTTATTATGAGGATTTTGATTCTGAAAATTCAGACCAGCAATCTGAAAATGAAGAATCAATTGAAGAAAAGGAAGGCACAGATGATATAGGTGATGAGAAGACTGAGGGTAGACTTAAGGAGGCCCGTCTCACTAGTGTAGGATCATTCATGATGAGAGTGGCATTGGCTGGTCAGCAAGTTATTACTTTGCTTCATACGGGTGCTACTCACAATTTTATTGATTCCAGATTGATTGAGAGGCGTGGGATACAGACAGAACAATTTGAGGGTTTGAGAGTGAGGGTAGTTGATGGCCACATTCTCAAATGTGATAGGAAGATTATAGGTTTGCCCCTAAAGATCAACAACTTTGATTTCAAAGCAGATTTTTATGTTGTTAACATGGGTGATACAGAGTTAGTTCTTGGCATGACTTGGTTACATGATATAGGGGAGTTCACTCTCAATTTGAGAGATATGGAGATGAGGTTTCAGTTAGAAGGGAAGACCCATATACTTAAGGCCATTCGTGATAGTGGGTTTAGGATAATGTCATGTAGATGCATGGAGAGCTTGTTGAGACATGACTAGGTTGAGTGGGCAGCCCGTTGCACTTTAATGCCATCACAGGGGCAACAAAAATCAAAATATCACCCAAACATACAGGAACCGAGAATCAAACACTACAAGGTTTTTAGTGAAATACCACCAGGTAGACCTCCAGATAGAGCTATTGAGCATATTATTGAGTTAGAGGAGGGTGCTAAACCCATCATGATCACCCTACAGGCATCCAAAGAGATTGAAGGATGAGATTGAGAAAACCAATAAGGAACTACTTGCTATAGGGCACATTAGACCAAGTAAGACTCCTATGGTTTTGGTGAAGAAGAAGGATGGTACTCTTAGGATGTGCATAGATTACAGGAACTTGAACAAGAAGACTATCAAAAACAGGTATTCCATCCCACGGATTGATGAATTGTTAGATGAGCTACATGGAGCATGTTTCTTCTCCAAAATTGATTTGAGATCAAGTTATCATTAGATTTGAGTCAGAGAGCAGGATATAGAGAAGACGACATTCAGGTGTCATTGTGGCCATTTTGAGTTTGTAGTTATGCCATTTGGGTTAACTAATGCTCCAACTACTTTTGAGTCCACCACAAACAAGGTTTTTTAGCACCAGTTGATGAAATTTGTGTTAGTCTTCTTCGATGACATCCTGGTGTATAGTAGGACATGGGATGAGCATGTGCGGCACTTAGACACTATGCTGAGCATTCTGAGCAGGGAGTCCTTGTATGCAAATGAGTCCAAATGTGATTTGGGATTATTAGAGTTATTATATTTGGGTCACATTATTAGAGCTCAGGGAGTATACATGGATCTTGAAAAGATTCATGCTATTATTGAGTGGCCTACTCTAGTGAACCTGACACAGTTGAGAGGATTTTTGGGGTTGTGTGGATTCTACAGGAGGTTTAGTGGATATTCCAGGCATGCAGCACCCTTGACAGACTTGATGAGAAAGGGGGCTTTCTTATGGACTCTTGAGGCACAGGAGTGTTTTGACAAATTCAAGGAGTTGATGACTTCTTGTCCAGTGCTAGCATTACTAGATTTTAACAAACCTTTTGAGTTGCACCGTGATGCATTTGGCGAAGACGTTGGAGCGGTGCTTATGCAAGACAAGCACCCAATTGCTTATGAGAGTAGGAAGCTCAGGGGGCTTGAAAGGAGCTTCAACATTTATGATAAGGAAATGTTGGCCATAATGCATGCTTTGGCCAAATTCAGGCAGTATTTAGCGGGTAGCAAATTCAGCATAAAAACTGACCACAATAGCCTAAAACATTTCCTGGGGCAGTGAGATCTTAATGATAGGTAGCAGAAATGGGTAAGTAAATTGTAAGCATATGATTTTGATATTACCTATTTCAATGGGACACAGAATGTAGTAGCAGATGCCTTGTCACGAAGACCCCACTTGAGCTTGATGACCGATATATCAGAGGATTGGAGACATTTGATCCTTGCAGAATATGCAAAGGATACATGGGCATTAGGATTCATAGATGGATTGATCCAGCATAGTGATTTTACCCTTGTGAATGAGATCATCATTTACAAAGGGCACATTTATTTGGTGCCAAGGTCAGAGGTGAAGAGGATGGTGTTGAGAGTTTATCATGACTCACCTATGGCAGGACATCTAGGTTTTTACAAGACCTACTAACAGATTCGTGAGCATTTTTCTTGGAAAAGGCTCAAAGATGAGGTGTTGCAATATGTTAGAGAGTGTCCTACTTGCTAGCAAAATAAATAGGAGCACTCTTACCCAGTCGGCTTACTTAAGCCACTTTCGATTCCTGACAGGAAGTGGGAGTGTTTATCCATGGACTTCATCATAGGACTACCGAGAGCCCAGGGTAAAGACTGTATATACGTTGTTGTTGATTAGCTTACAAAGTTTGCCCACTTCTTCCCAATCAACACTACATACACTGCTACACAGGTGACAGATTTATTCTTCAGAGAGGTATTTAGGTTGCATGGTTTACCTCAGAGCATTGTCAGTGACAGGGATAGTAGGTTTAGGCAGGAGTTGTTCAGATTGTGTGCGACAGAGCTCACTCCGAGTATTAGCTACCACCCCCAAACAGATGGTCAGACAGAGATAGTGAACAAATGGGTGGAAGGGTACCTCAGGAATTACATAGCAGGGCAGTAGAAGGCTTAGGTTAAGTGGCTATATCTATGTGAATATTGTTATAATTTCACTTATCACATGTCTATCCAGATGTCACCATTCATGGCATTATATGGATATGAGGCACCCAGTTTCATGGATTTGTTGCTATTAGATAGTAGAGTGCCCAATGTTGGAGACTTATTACAGGAGAGCCAGGACATTGTGAAAGCTCTTAAAGATAATATCACTAAGGCACAAAATCAACAGAAGCAGTATGCTGATCAGAAGAGGACTGAGTATAGTTTTGAGGTAGGTGATATGGTATATTTGATGTTGCAACCTTACCGCCAGTCCACTCTCAAGAAGAGTGGTGCCAAAAAACTTAAGCCACATTATTACAGGCCTTTTAGGGTGATCAGGAGAGTTGGAGAGGTGGCTTATGAGTTGGATTTGTCGGCAGAGAGCAGAGTCCATAATGTTTTTTATGTGTCACATCCAAAAAGGCGTTAGGACACCAGATTGTTCCTTCTACAGTGCTTCCACCTTTGGACGATGAGGGGAAATTGGTTTTAGTTCCAGAGGTTATCATTGAGTTCAGGGAGAGGAATTTGAGGAGACGCACTGTCAAGGAGTACTTGGTGAAGTGGAAGGACCTGCCAGTAGAGGATGCCACTAGGGAGAGTGAAGAAATTTTGCAGCATCTAGAGTTGAGATTGCTTGGGGACATGCAATTTCAAGAGGGGTGGACTGTAATGTTCCCATCTTTTTAGCCTTTTAGTGGAGCTCTTAGCCTTTACATTCTCTGAAGGCTAAGTGGAGAAATAAGGAGAAATTGACTAAATTAATTTCTTATAAAGTCATTAAATAATTAAAGTTAAAAGTGACTTTATATTTAATTAATTTAATTAAAAGTAACTAAAGTAATTAAAGAAATTAAAAGAATCTTCTAGAAGGAGGAATTAAATATTATTTTATTTCTTCTAGGAGGAGGTCCATCTATTGGAGGAAAAGAATAAATAGGAAGGGCAGCCTCATTGTTGAGCATCGAATATGTTGCCATCTACTCTTCCGGATAGCTTGTGGAGCCAAGAGTTTCTAATTTTGATTAGCCATTGAAGAACACAAACTCTTCGTTGGGAGCTGCTTTGAGGGAGTGAAATATCTACCGAATTGTGGCAACAAGAGGGCTCCATTTGGGAGTTCTATTTGGGCTTTAAAGAGAAGGAAAGACATCTAGGGTTTGAAGATTTTTGAAGATATATGAATTTGCAGACCTACAATTTCATTTGGCAGCCATTAAAAATCAGAACTGAAGCAATCATTTCATGAGACATTTGCTGCTACAGTAACTGTGCCACAGTACCGCGCTACAGTACCCGTGCTACAGTAACTCATGAACAGTGTCGCGCTACAGTGTTGGGCATTCATTAGTGCGGATTCAGAGCATTCGTTTGGAAAAATTAGTGTGCATGTTTTTGGAGTTAGAGGTGCTTTGCATTGAGGATTATTATATCATTCATTGACAACAATTGCTTCATGTTATCAGATCATTTGGAGGGTAGATTGCAGGTCTGATATAAATTTTACCAGGAAATAACAGTCATCTAGAAACCTATCAGCCAGGGTGTCATCATTTCAATCAGGTTCTTTTGTCTTTTGGACTTGATAGCATTGCATAAGATAATAATTTGTAATCAGCCGTAGGTGTTTATTGCAGATCAAAATTTGGCATTATAGGAGTCATAAGTTTTCAGCTGTAGGTTGCATTCATGTCAGCAAATATCATATTTATATATCATTGTAATTTGTCAAGAGTCTTGGCTAATTGAAATCAGCATTGTGTTGGAAGGGCATTTGCAATGAAGGAGGAATAAGTAGTTGTTCTAAATCATTGTATTAGTTTGATCTTTGTACGAGGATCCATGACAACTGATTGACAAAATACCAGTTGACTGTAGGTGCAAGTTCTTTTTCTTAGAAGTCATTGATATGCATTGTAGTATTGAATTTTAATTGTTTAGAGTACTTTGATATCATCTTCAAGTATTTATACCAGACTGATAACTCAGACCAGCAAGTTGGGAAGTTGTATTCAATTTGTTTGACAAAATTTCAAGGGAACAAAGAGGAGTTTTTGAGTCAGCTCAGGCTAGGCTCATTACAGTTATGCTATAGGTGTGGGACGCGACTACACTCCATACAAAATGCATCTTTGACCAAATTTGAAAATGGAAAATACACTAGAGTTTTGTGAAATCTTCAGCATTTGTATCCCCTCCACTGCAATTCCATGAAAAATTTGGGAAAAAAACAGCGTTTTAATTAATCTGACAATTTTTTCATTTTCTCTTTTGTGGATTTTGTATGGAGCTTAGCCAGCACCTATGGTGTGGGATCTTGTTTGGAAGAGGCAGAGCCATGCCCATTAGAGTGAGAATCTAGCAGCTGAGGAGGCTTCACAATAGTAGGATGCAAAATGGGCAATACCTCACTGATTTGTCTCATTTTGTAAGTAAATCAATACTATCCAAATGATAATGCCTCAAACATTTGTGACAGCTGGAAGAATAAATTTATCAGTTTGGTAGAATGCACTTACATGATTAGGTTTATGCTTGACAGTATTGACCTCATTAGTAAAACTGGTCAAGCATATTTAATTAGGATAGTGGAAGAAAGTGAATAGAGAGCTGCTAGAATCTTTGTATAAATAATAGTAGTATCTGCATGAATTCATAATAGATTGAGTTATGGAAAATAAAATGCTCCTTGGTCTATACATCTTGTAGAGAATAAATGTGACATACCCTTTAACTTCCATAGTATGGTGATCAATCTCAACATTAAGTTGATAGGATCATACTTGTACGAACAAGGGAAATCATTAGATCTCAAGACCAATTATGTTGAAGATAGTCGGGTCGAATAGTAGTCCCATATGCAACTTGTAAGAAGTTCCCAACATAGAAAGCTGATTTGGTGCTGAGAAATTCAGAGGGCGCGCCCAAGTAACTTTATGTACCATCACTAAATGTTCTCTTTGACTGAGGAAGTGATAGACATGTGAATATTTGAAGGAGATAGTGGTGTGAGGTCTTCACACCATCACCCCATTGCAAATGGGGGCCCCCCTCTTTTCGCTCGTAGTTGTAGGGTTTTGGAAGTAGAGGCTACAATTCAGAGCTCAAGAGTTAAGAAGTGGTGGAATAATCATATCAATTAGATTGCAAGTGTACATAGAGGTGTCAAGGTTTAGGTTCACTTGGATCAAGTTGCAATGACTCGAGATGATTTTTTAAGTGCATGAATATTTTGGCTAGTCAAAGAGTATCGAAGATGCTATAATGGCATATTTCTTTTATTAATTTGGGCTAAAACTATTAAGTCATACATAAGAGCTTCGAGATCCCTATGGAAATTAATTTTCCCTCTTAAGTATACGAAATCCTTATGAAAATCAATTTTCCCCTTAGAAATTGCACTTTATCCTTGTGAAAATAGAATTTCCACTCCAAAATGGCCTAAATCACTATAAAGGGTGAATTTCCACTCCAAAAAAAATCAAAATCCTTGTGAAAGATGAATTTCCACTTGAGAAACTATAAAAGTCCCCAAAGAGGTGACTTTTCCACCCATGGGAGACAATTGCAATGGAATAACTGTGTTGGGACCATTAGTCCCTATAGGAATTGTCAGTCTACAAATCAGTTATAAAATACAGAGGAATCGTCAGTTTGCAGATCAACTATAAAATGCAGAAGAATCATCATTACATCTCAGGCATCATCAATTTTCTGATCAGTTATAAAATGCAGAGGAATCATCAATTTGCAGATCAGTTATAAAATGCAGATGAATCACTTATAGTGAGAGTACAAGTGAACTTTATTAGGTGGTTAAAATTGTTGATATATCTGAAGTTTGATAACTGTTGAAAAAGATCCTCAGTTGGTGAGAAGAGTGAGCATTGTTCGTGTGAGAAAGGCTGAGATTCATTAGCTGTAAAAGGTTTGAATGCCGTTCTGAAAGTGAGTCTCAAAGTCTTGGGTGTTGGCACTTAAAGATTTTTGAGTTGCTTAACATATTTTGCTGGAGTCTTTTTGGTGAATGGATTCCTGAAAGAAGTCACTATAGAGAACATAAGTTGTCCTAACTTTCTACTATCCCGTGTTTATAGTATTATTGAATTATTCTTTTGTGGTTGAAGCCATTAATTTGTTGAGTTGGAGCTCTTTGACTGTGAGGTTGTAGCCTTGAATCCAGTCATAGCTCAAATGAAGTATTGGGTTGGAGCCTACATTTGAAATTAGCAGACTGATTTTTTACCCAAAAGAATTTTCCACATGATAAAACCTTGTGTTGGTGTCCTCTTGAGTCTGTGCAATCTGCTTGAATGTTTTTGACTTTTCTACTTGGTTAAAATTTTAAAATAGTGTTTCACCCCCTACCCCTCTCAGTATTTTCTTTTGTTTTGAATTGGTACTAGAGCGAGTTCTCTCTTTAATAGCTTAAAATCTTGAGAGTCAGTTTATTTTGAGTCATCATGAGTGCTTTAGAAGGTCTAGCAACAAGCGTGCTCCACTTTTTGATGGAGCTAATTGTGCCTTATGAAGTGTTCGAATGAACACCTAGATTATGTCTCTTGGTTTTGATGTTTACATGAGTCTAGTAAATGGATATATTGCTCCAACTTAGCCTCCTACTGATGCAGGTGGAAAGAGAGATTTTGAAAACAATCCAAAAGCCATGAATGCACTCTTATGTGGTTTCTCTGAATTAGAATTTGTCAAAGTAATGCATTGTGATTCAGCTAAAGAAGTATGAGGTATGTCAGCCAACTGGATGGTCCCGACGGTGTTTCTGGAGTCGACGGAATGATTGTCGTCAGTGTTTTGTATTCTGTAGCCGACAGAATGATTGTCGTCGGTGTTTTGTATTTTGTAGCTGACGGGTAAATAGTTTGTAGTGGACATAATGTTTCTGGCCGACGGACTCCTTCGGGAAGGTTCGACGGATAGTATTTATATCCTGTCTGAGATCATTGTAAATCATCTTCTATCTTCTATTACTGATCTTATGAAGGATAATGTATGTCTGGCATATGCGAATATAATTTTGCTATTCTGTTCCATTGTCTGCATGTGTTGATTTCTTTACCAGTATGGTAAACATTTGGCGCTGTTGCCTTATGAACCTGGAAGGTGGGAGGAATGAAGATTAATGCCAAATTAGTTTAACAAGGATCGGAATAAGGTCAAGGGAAAAGATGGAATTTGTACTGCGCAAGAGAATTTAATTCTGGCATAGCAAGCCGAACGCCGACGAAGATTTTGGAAGATTGCCGACAGAAATCGGAGCGTTGAAGAATTGTTGGAGGAGACTCGGCAGCGGGTGGAATTGGTGGAAGAAGCACAGGAGGAGTTTTTGAATTTGTGTTCGCAGAGGGAAGAGAATCTAGACGGAAGAGCATCGACTCGCACGGCTCAGAGTGCCGACAGAGCAAGAGCGTGGAGTGAAGTCTTCGTCTGGGATATACTTCCGCAGGGGACAACTTCAAAACACCCTTCTTCACCAAGGTTCGCAGTTGTTGAGTTCGCTAGTATGGGAGTGTAGTCTACTGGTGTGGGAGAGCAGTCCGCCGGTGTGGGAGTGCAGTGCGCCAGTATGGGAGAGTAGTCCGCTGGTGTGGGAGTGCAGACCGCCGGTGTGGGAGACCAGTCCGCCGATGTGGGAGTACAGACTGTCGGTGTGGGAGTGTAGACCGCCGGTGTGGGAGTGAAGAGCACCAGTGTTGCAGGACCGAGCAATGCTTGTTTACAAAAACCAATTGTGATGGCGGGACCGAAAGAGAAACTACCAAAGTTCAATGGCGATGGTATGGCCAATCCCATTCGACATTGCAAAACATGTGAAACGATCTGGAAGGCAAATGGGATAACTGATGAAGACGACTGGATGAGGCAATTTTCGGCCACCCTACGAGGCGTAGCAATTGATTGGTTCACTGATACAGATCCACAAAAGCTAAACAGTTGGGATAACATAAAAAAGGAGTTTCTGGCAGAATTTAAACTGTTGCGGGATGATAATGAAATTGTAGCAGAGATCTTCAATACGAAGCAGGGGAAGAACGAAACCGTCCGTGTTTATGCTAGGAAATTAAAAGACTTGATAAACAAAATGGAAAGTAAGCCGGCAGATGAACTTCAGAAAAGATGGTTCGTGGAAGGCCTACGCTCGAAGTTGCGGAGGAAAATGAAAATTGTGCCATCGTCGACATACACGGAAGCTTATAACAGAGCATTGGACCTCGAAAGTGAGCAGAAAACAAAGAAGAAGAAGAACAGTAGCTCATCTGATTCTGATGACGACGAGCCTGCTGGAGAAGATAGCAACGACGATGAAGGCAGTAGCAAGAAGGTCCGCGCTTTACAGAAGGACATGATCCGCATGATGGAGGAG
The DNA here is from genome assembly GCA_028749045.1 of Cupressus sempervirens. Lineage (NCBI taxonomy): Eukaryota > Viridiplantae > Streptophyta > Pinopsida > Cupressales > Cupressaceae > Cupressus > Cupressus sempervirens. The sequence goes on along the minus strand of CM053793.1, from coordinate 293,310,302 downwards.
TTTAAAAACATGTAGAAGGAGCCAAAAGGCAGTGAGCTGTGGTGCACAGAGTGTAAGACCGATGGTCATACTAAAGGATCGTGTCCAAAGAACCAATTTTGTGACATTTGTCAGATCATGGGCCATTCGACAAAAGAGTGCCCCTTTAACATCAAGACAAGAGGATCTCCGCAGGTGCTTCTTACACAGGAGGCTTCCCCGTTGGGCAGTAGCGGAAATACGAATAGTGCAGGTGCCACATCCAGAGGGTACAGGAATAATAACAGAGGGCAAAATAACAACAATGCGAACAATAACAATAATAATCAGAGCCAAAGTCGAACCCAGTATGATGCAAACGGACGGCCAATTGTTCAATTCCGAGCATGTAATTTATGGGGTCATTTTGCATGGGATTGTATAGCGGTAAACACACCAAAATTATTATGCAGATGGTGCAGACCCGATGATCACGAAGATTCCAAGTGTCCAAAGTCTGGAGTAAACTTGATCACTGTCGGCACAAATGTAGAGGAGGTTCTGGCAATTACACGGAGGCAAGTGGAGGAAAAGAGAAAAGTGGGGGAAGTGCAGGCGAAAATTGCAAAGGCATTGTTGACGGGGACATCTCAGTTGAAGGACATCACCGACACCTTGGCAAGGAACTTCGCAAAACAAAACATTGTACAACAAATCTTACAAATGGAGATACCGGTCAAGATAAGTGACCTTCTCCTCACAATGCCCCAGTTACGGATGGCCATTCTGAATCATACACCGTTTCCGAAAGCAACAGAGGACACAAGAAGGGACAGTAGGGAAGCGATGGCAATAGACCCAATACTCCTGGCACTCACATCCGGACGGCATCCGGCGGTCGTCGAGATGGGGATTTTGGGAAACGTTCTGACAGACACAATTGTCGACGGAGGGTCCGGCGTGAATGTTTTGCCAAAGGATACTTGCAAGAAGTTGGGAAAGCCGACGCTGTGGCCACCTACATTCCAGTTGCTCATGGCGGACCAGCACGGGATCAAACTGTTAGGAACCTTGAGGGCACAACCGGTAAACATTGCTATGCAACCATTTTTATTGGATTTCGTAGTCATTCCATTGAAAAGAAAAGGATATGATGCTATTCTGGGACGGAATTGGTTGGTGCCAGCAAAAGTAAAACATGACTGGAAATGAAATACCCTATCAATGGAGCGCGGAGGCAAAAGATTCATAATTGACCTGCATACACAAATGGTAGGTGAGGAGGCAGCATCGTTAGACTCAGAAGGTGAAGGCGATAGTGACGATGAAAGAAATGTCGATGAAGGAAAGAGGAGAATGGAACCGGACGAAGGAATATTGAGACTAGACGGAGGATCGAATGACGACGACCTAGACTCGGTGAATAGCCTTTACCATTGGCAAATAGAAGACTACAAACTCTTTTTGAGTTGTAATATGCTAAGGGTCGACGAAGGTGAGAAAAAGGAGGAAAATGAGTGTTCGGAGGAATACAGAGAAGCAAATGATGCAAATGAGGTTACAGCTGAAGAAGGGAAGGACATACAATACAAACCCAGAAAAAAGAAAAATTCCATCGTCTGGTACACGATGAACGGACCGCACAAGAAGAAAAGAATGCATCGCACCATAAAATTGGTTGAAGGGTGCCGACAACAAGGAAATAAGCTAGATGTGCGATGACCGCAGGCACAGTGGGCAATGGAGGTGATACAGAACAGACGTAAGGCCTGGCATGACAAACATCTCAAACTCAACAAGTTTCTGCCGGGGCAGTTGGTACTCAAGTACGATGGTCGGAATGAAGTCAAATCGAAAAAGTTTAAAGCCAGATTGGTTGGACCATATCAGATCCGGAAGGTCGGCAACAATGGATCGATAAAACTGGAGACATTGGACGAGCAAGAGGTGCCTCTGGTAGTCAATGGATTTAAATTGCAAATATATGGTGACAGGAAGGCTCTATCGCTGTCGCAGAATGGCCAACTAACTCCCTCGTCGTTGCAGAATGGCGACGTCTGGAGGCAGAATTGAGGTGCTGTTTTCCTTTTTTGTAAAAATATTTAAAAGGAAAAAAAAATTGAAAAAAAAAAAATGAAAAAAGAAAAATTGTAAAAAAATTGCAAAGAAAAAAAAAAAAAAGGCAGCTGAGTAGGCTGCGGGAGAATGCCCCGTGGGAGATGGCTCGCGGGCACATCTCCACGGGGATTGTTCCACAGGAGATGGCCCGCATGTTCCACGGGAGATGGCCCGCAGGCGCATCTCCGCGGGAGATTGCCCCGCGGCCAACTCTCCTGTCCGCGGAAGCTTTTCCCCGCGGCTTGTCTCAAACCTCCAGCAGGTAGTCCGCGGGAACTAATCCGCGAGGGTCGTTTTTTTCGTGCTGTATAACATGTCCGTGGGTATTTTGTCCGCGAAAACTATGTAAGACTGTGTTATATGCTCAGCGAATCCGTAGGGGATTTTGAACGCCAATTCGATTTGGCCTTTGGCAGCGTCGATTCAAAGGCAAATTGTGCCTCTTCTGTTGAAGATCTATTCCTGAAAGACTTGCGAATTCATCCTGTGGCAGTGCGACAAGAACTTGTAAATCTCAGCATTTGGAATTCCATTTTTTTAAGATCGCAGGGGTGCTGGATTCTGCGGTGGTTTGTGCCGTTAGTATTGAAGGTATTAAGAGGTTTGAGGTGATTTGGATGGGGGAAATCAGAATTCGAACATGTGACTTGTGGCCAAGCAAGGAATACGCCTTTCATCGGCTTTCAATTTAATCTGAATCGATCATTGGCAGAATTGGATTGGCGTATTTGGTGTTTGCCTTTGCCTTCGCTGCCTTAAGTTGCAGTCTGTGGGAGTTGCTCTGTGGGCAATTGTTCGCGGGAGCTGCTTTGCGGGCCTGGGAGTGCGTGTTTGAGCTGGAGATTCAAAGTACCGGGAAGGTGTATGGAGGAGCTAAAAAAAGAAAAACGACGACAGATTCAAGTTGTTCGGAATGAGTAGCAGATGATGCCAAAGGGAAGGGGAAGCATCAGTGGCTGCCAGAAAGAGTGTAGAATCGACAGAAAATGACAGAAATGGCGTTGCCCCTTGGACCCCCAGTCGTTGCGGATATCAGTCATGAAGTGTGACCAGTTGAGAAGACTTGAAGTTGTTGCAGGCATGGAGTATCTGTGTATAGAGGCACTGGGAGTAGGTGTTGGCTGTGAGGCTGTCTTGGTGGATGCGTAGAGAGCTCGGGAGGAGCTAATCGTCCAGTTGAAGGCAGTGCAGCGACACTTGGCTTAGGGTATCCAGAAGTTGGAAACCGAGAAAGCAGTACAGGTGGCTATCAAGATATTTTGTGAGTCGTGAGGAGACGACTTTTCTTTTTGGGGGGGATGGTGTTAGCCGATTGGATGGTCCCGGCGGTGTTTCTGTAGCCGACGGAATGATTGTCGTCGGTGTTTTGTATTTTGTAGCCGACAGAATGATTGTCGTCGGTGTTTTGTATTTTGTAGCCGACGGGTAAATAGTTTGTAGCGGATATAATGTTTGTGGCTGACGGACTCCTTCGGGAAGGTTCGGCGGATAGTATTTATATCCCGTCTGAGATCATTTTAAATCATCTTCTATCTTCTATTACTGATCTTATGAAGGATAATGTATATCTGGCATATGCGAATATAATTCTGCTATTCTGTTCCATTGTCTGTATGTGTTGATTTCTTTACCAGTACGGTAAACAAGGTAAACTATTCAATGCTCATTATGGTGATGATAAAGTTAGAAAGGAAAAAGTTTGAGCTCAGAGAATGATTTTTCAAGGCATTTGTATGAAAGGGGATGAGAGTTTAACTTCCTATTTCCTAAGAGATGACGAAGTTGTGAATGCTTTTTTAAGACTTGGTGAGACAATTGATGAAAGGACCATTGTTCAAAAGAGTTTACACACTTTTCCTTTGAGATTTAATGCCAAAGTCTCTATTGTTGAAGAGATGTCAGATTTGGATGCACTTACTGTGGATAACTTGCATGGTATCTTGACTGCGTACGAAATGTGGACAAATGCTGAAAGGCCTTCAAAAAGGAAATCTACATTCAAGGCTACTAAAAGTGGAAAAGAGGAGCAAAAGCCAAGTGAAAGTTTGGAAGAAGATTCAAATGATAGAATAGTTTATCTTGTAATGAAGCTGAACAAAGGACTTGACAAAAGCAAAGAGTTAGCCTTAAACTATTTTAAATTTTTAACTATTGTAAACTTGATCACTTTGCTTCAAAATGTCCTTATGAGAAAGAAGATGACAATAGTGATGAAAGAAGCTCAAAGCCCTATAAAGTCTAGAAAATTTGTAAAGATAAGATAAATTTATTAATGTTCAACAAGAGACCACAAACGTATCTAAGCGACTGAAAATATTACAATAGGGCTGCAACTAGCAGTGGGAGAATTAAATGATATCCGTGGAAAGAACAAAATAGGAAAGAAAAAAGACAAAGCAAGGAAAACCTAAAAACTCCTCATAGGCAATAAGTAGTCCGTAACTAAAGGATAGGATCTAGGGTGGAGGTGTGTAAAGGCTCAGGACCATCTCAAGATACTATTGGAGGTAGGGAGGTGTTGCTAAGTACCCTCTCCAAGGTTTCATGGATTTGGTTTTTACCGAAGAAGAAGAAAGGCTGAGTGACCTCTTCGTCCCCTAGGTAGGGGACCTAGCAGTGAAGGAGGTGATGAGCTGGATTGAAGTTTGGTTCATTGGGAACTGAAGCTCAAGAGTATGATTTCAAAGCTGCATAACCTTTTGGAGATAAAGTGCAAGATAGTGTTGTTTAGTGTATTTGAAGAAAGATGATAGGCTCCTGCACCCTTTGAACAAGCAGTAGAACCTCCCTCTAACCTCATAGAAGATAGAGAAAACAAAACAAAACATGCCTCCGATGCTACCTCCCTAAGAGGCCAGAGATGGCAAATCCTGTCCTCTTTTTCATCCTGGTCTATCTGAGTACGTAGCTGATGGGATCCCACCATAAAAGATCCCAAGGAGATGCAGAGGGCACAAGTCCAACAACAGGCGAGGTATTGAGGGAGAACACTGATCCCATCCTGGAAATCCATGTAGTGCTCAACATAGAAGGTCCTCTTGTGGAGCCCCCTCGGGGTTACTCCATGTAATATCCCCTCTAATAATAATCATTTAATTAAAATAGTTGATTGATTGATAAATCTATATAATAGAAAAATAAATAATATTAGTACTAAACTAAACTAATAATTAAATATTATCAATTAACATTAATAATTATTAATTGATTAGATAAGCAATATTAAATCTACATTTATTAATTGCTTAAATTCTATATTATTAAATACCAACAGACATAATAACTAACAAACATATATAAAACACAAACATATAAAATAATAAATAATAAGCTAGAAAATGATACTTATAACAAACTAATATTTGGATTAATGGGAAACACTGCTCAAAAGTCACGTACCTTGAAAACAACATAGGGATGGTATTTAAATAACATTATGGCATGCAAAAATAATGGAATGAAAAGAATGAAACAAAAATACAAGCAGCCCCATATAAATAGGAAGTATGGGAAATAAATTTAATAAAGAAATGCATAAATAAAAGGAGGTCCACCAAATAAGAAGGGAAGAGAAATAATAGCCAATATTTTAGGAGTAAAAGATGGAAGGTATGTAATAAAAAGGTAAGTGTATTTAATTAATTAGAAAGGTTTTTTTTTTTTTTTTTACTTTGTTAAATAAGTTTTTAATATATCTTTTTTCTTGATATTATTATTTATATTTATATATATGTCAACTCATATATGAAACTTTGCAAAATATATTTATTTTATCTTAATAATATTTGAAAAATGATTTTTAATTCAAGGAGTAATAATTAAATATTTGATATTATAAGAATAATTAATTGGTTATAAAATATCAAATATAATTTCTTATGAGATAAATAATTATCAAAATAAATATTACAATGTATTAATGGTATTAATTAGGATTCCTAATAATTAATAATGATCATGTTGTATTAATAAAATAAAATCATAGAAATAAATTTATTTATTTTGGATTATTAATATCAACGATTAATGGTTGATTATGATATAAAAGTAGAAGATTGGATAGACAAATCTCGTAGACCTTAAGGGTAACCCTTTAAGAAGATGGCTAACTAATCGAGGGTTGTCCTACGGAACACAGAGGGTCCTCCCAAAGGATTATGAAGCTTGACTTGAAAGGTAGTTTCAAGGAGGAAGGTCAACTAATTGAGGATCGTTCCTTGGGACATAGGGGATCCTCTCAGAGGGTTAGGAAGCTTGATTAAAGGAATCCTTAAGGATGTGTACAAGTAGTGACATTCCTAGTTGGAATTATGATTGCTAGAAATAGACTTAATATTCTATGTTGCTAATGATTTCTATAGGTAAAATTGTCTCAAGGAGTGAGGACATTACACTCCAAGTTGTGTAAATGTACTGTTTAGAGATGATGGTCTTGATGTGCTCATTCAGCTCTTGCCGAGAGGGATGGAGGTGAGCGGGGGCATCCATGGAGAATGGAAAGGGAGGAAGGCGATCCATCGTGATCCCAATCCAACCAAGAATAGTAAAGGCTTGGGTGAACCAATATTGAGTCATAACAGCTGGATCAGACCTCGCAACCACCTCAAAAGAGAAATAGGCTAGGTAAGAATGCCGTTCTTAGAGGAGTCAGCAAAGGCCCAAAACCGATGGAGAAACCAAACTAGATCAAAGATAGTCCCAAGCTAGAAAGGATAAGTACTGAGCTCGGCCAAAATGATACTGTGGAGGGTGGATCAATGACATCTGATGATGTGTTGAAGAAGTAAGGTCTCGACTCTCTCAATTGAAGCACAATCAGACTCCAAGAGAGAGGCCCCCCAATCGATAGAGTCCTAGAGGACAGTCGGTTTAAGCAAGGAGTCTAGGAGGGACATCTTGATCGTGGTATCCTAAAAGTGATGTTTGAAGCATTGTCTCTCAAGCATATCTAGGGAACCAAGTCCCTTATTGACCTAAGGTTGCATGGCAGTTCTCAAGTTGAAATAGGGTTTAGAGAACTTAACCCCCAAGTAAGTATAGGAGGAAGTGATCAATCTCATCACCTTAAAAGTAGAAAAGGTGTGAGATGTTCAAGCAATTGAAGACCATTACTTTGGTCTTGTCCAGGCTCAAACTAGTTGCCTTGAGTCACAAAAGGACACCGAGCCATCAAGGATCTGTTGAAGCCCCCCTGGAGAAAAGCCAAAAGAACCATGTCATCAACAAAGAGGAAAATGGATATCAAAAAATGGTTTAAGTAACAACCATTGCCAGGAAATGAGAAGTCTTGGAGGAAAGTCTCGAGTTCATTGATATAAATACCAAAGAGAGTGGGGGAGAGAGGGAACACTGGCTTCACCTCTATGGTGCTCTGCATAGATCTAAGAAACCATGTAGGGTCCTGAACCAACCCACCACACTCGCATAAAGCCTCATGATGGGAGTTAGTGGAATCTCTGAGATCCCAATGTCCCTAAGTCTCCAAAAGAGAGTCATAAGAGGAACAAAATCAAAGACTTTAAGAAAGTCAACAAAGCAGCAATGGACTTTTGTCGAGCTATGCTAAGCCTCCTCAATAATAGCTTGCAGAGTCAGAATATGGTCTATGGTTTGAAAATTAGTACAAAAGCTAAACTACCCCCTAGCTTGGTAGAGCCGATGCTCAAGCTCCCTGGATAAGATGGTATTTAACATTGTGGCGTAGAGTTTGAGAAAAGTATGCCTTACCATGATAGTCCTTTAGTTGTCGGAGTCCGAAGCCAGATAGTCTTATGTATTGTTAAATCTGTAACTTATTAATCATACTGATTAGATAATAGATCGATCAGATCTAATATAGCATGATAAGTAAGGGATTAAGTCTTTGCATTATTACCTTTGCAAGATTGGCATCTATCCTTAGAAGTTTTGGTTTAAATACTAATCTAACAACATTTTTTATGTTTGTAATTAATATTTAATTATCCTTAGAAAGTCACCTACTTCTAGAGGTCAGGCAAATGATTTTTGGAAGAGACATGTCCTTAGAACCTTGACTTCTATACTTATAGAGGGTAAGGATGAAGTCTAAGGACGCACAAGGTAAAATACAGGTCTGCTCCTTAGTCATTACTGCCCTCATACGAATTGCAGAAGTAAAAGACAGAATTCTGAATTACTTCTCTAATACAATTAAAGGCTATAATCTAAAGTTATTCACAACAAGCTATAAGGAGATAAAGAAGGCAGATTCTAGTCTATATTCAGTCCAAAGAATTTTCAAAAGCTTTACATGGTATCAGAGCCAAGTTGTCAAATCTAGGCTATGCAAAATTCAGTAATCAGACTTTATATATATCTATCAACTATCTCCTATCTTCAATGGCATACACAATCAGACCCGTGGATAGGTTTGATGGGAAAGAGCACTTTGATGCCTGGAAATTCAGAATCATGATGATTCTTGAAGAGAATGATGTAAAACAATTTGTTGATAGAGCATCCAAACAACCTCCAGTTGAGCCTCATAAATCTATTTGGAGCAGAGGAAATAGAAAAGCCATTCAAATCTTATTAGATGGAGTAAAAAACGATATCTTACCCATGCTTACAAAACATCAAAATGCATTTGATATGATGAAAGCATTACGAAATGCATATGAGGTCAATAATGCAACTAGGGTTCTTGCATTGAAAAGGAACCTAAATCATATTTAGATAAAGAAAGGAGAATCAATGAATTCTTACTTCCTAAGGGTTGCCAGCATTAGAGACGAATTGTCAAGTATGGGAACCATTATTAGTGACACAAAATCAACACTAATGGCTATAGATGGATTATTAGATTCGTGGGAGACTTTTGCACAAGGAATAAGTGCTAGAGAAAATCTTCCTGACTTCAATAGACTAAAGAACGATTGTCTTCAAGAAGAATCCAGAAAACTAAAGAAAAGAGAAAAATTGAAAACAAAAGATGAAGAATTGCATGTCCTTAATACAAACTCCTATAAGGGCAAGAAGAAGCATTTCAAGAAGAAAAAGGGAAATCAAAAGAATGGGAAACCCAAAAAAGATCTATCCAAGATAAAATGTTTTAGATGTGAAAAGTTTCGACACTATAGATCTAATTGTCCTGAGAATGCTAAACAACAAGCATACTGTACAAATGTTACTAGGGAAGAAGATACCTATGATCCTGAGAATCGTGTATTGTACTCATCACTATCAAATGAAATTTCAAGTAAAGCATGGGTAATTGATAGTGGATCTTCTACACATATAACAGGATACAAAGAAGCACTAGACTCTATTTCAAAAAAGGTCAATGGCCAAGTTACCATTGGTGATAATTCAGCACATCCCGTTGAAGGAATTGGAAATTGTACCTTAAAACTAAAATTTGGAAATTCTCTTCTTCTCAAAGGTGTACTCTACATACCAGGAATTAATAGAAATCTAATTTCAATAACAACACTTGAAGATGATGGGCATAATGTTGCATTTGTGGACGGCAAAGTAATAACTTGGGCAAAGAACTCCTAAATCAAGAATGCAAAGTTGATTGGTCAGAGAAGAGGATATTTGTATGAATTGAATTCATAATCTAGTCGACCTATTCAAGCCTTAATTCATGAAGTTGAAGACATAAATGAAATTTGGCATAGAAGATTAGGGCATCTAAAGTTCAAAAATTTATGAACTATGGAGAAGATGGTTACAGGTTTACCTAAACTCAATAAAGACGACTCAAGCATATGCAAAGGGTGCGCAATGGATAAGAACACCAAAAGTCCATTTCATGATAGCACTAGAGAAACAAATAATGTTTTAGAATTAATTCATTCAGATTTATGTGGACCTATGTGTGTTTCTTCTCTTGGAGGATTCTGGTACTATATTTTGTTCATAGATGACTTCTTTAGGAAATCATGGATTTACTTCTTAAAATGCAAAGAATCAGAAGAAATCCTAAAGAGATTTAAAGAATTCAAAACATTATTTGAGAACTTATCAAGACATAAAATTAAAACTCTTAGAACAGATAAGGGAGGGGAATATACCTCAGATTTGTTTGAAAGGTTTTGTAAAGAATTAGGAATTAAGAGGGAGTACACAATTCCTTAAATCCATGAACAAAATAGGGTAGCAGAAAGAAAGAATAGAACAATCATAGAAGCTGCTAGAGCTATGATATTTGATCAAAATCCAGAATATTATCTTTGGGTAGAAGCCTCTTGTACTATTGTCTATATTCAAAACAGAAGCCCACATTCTTACCTTAGAGATAAAACTCCTGAAGAAGTATTTACTAAGGTCAAACCTAATATAAGTCATCTTAGGATTTTTGGGTGCCCCGTATATATCCATGTTCCAAAAGAAAAGAGAACTAAACTAGAACCCTCTAGGAAGAAAGGTATTCTTGTAGGGTATAGTGAAACATCTAAGGCATATAGGATTTTCATGCCTGGACAGAAAAGTATTGAACTTAGTAGGGATGTAAGTTTTGAAGAAAATCTAGCATTCAGAAAAACACAAAGTTCTAAAGAACCTTCTCCTTTGCTTAGTTCTGAAAGAAATAGTGAGTCTGAGTCTCAGAGCGAGAACTTGGAAGAAATTGAAGACGAAAGTCAAAATCAAAATCTTGAAGAAACTCAAAATTCAAAGAAAAGACCACTTTGGGCCATTAAAATAGTAGATGAAGCACAAGACTTTGTTGCACTTTTTGGAACAGTTAGAGAAAGCAAAAGACCTAAAAGGTTTTCTAGTTATAAAGCAAACATGAATGATTTGTCCAAAATAGAAACAACCAATCCTTCAAATGCTATTAAACATACAACCTAGAATGAAGCTATGACAGAAGAATACCAATCTATTATGAAGAATGATGTTTGGGAAATTGTTCCAAGACCTAAAGGAAAATTTGTTGTTTCTTCCAAGTGGATATTTAAAATAAAGCATGCTGCTGACGGTAGTGTTGAGAAGTATAAAGCTAGATTTGTAGCCAGAGAATTTTCTTAGAAAGAAGGGATTGATTATGAAGAAACCTTTGCTCCTGTTGCTAGATATACCTCCGTAAGAGCAGTCCTAGCAATTGCAACATCAAAGGGATGGAAAGTACATCAAATGGATGTAAAAACAACATTCCTAAATGGAAAGATTACAGAAGAAGTATATCTGGAGCAACCTGAAAGATTTGAAGCTCATGATCCTAACATTTTTGTTTGTAGACTCAAGAAAGCTCTCTATGGGCCTAAGCAGGCTCCAAGGGCCCGGTATGAAAGAATTGATAAGTATCTCATCGGCTTAGGATTCTCCAAATATGAAGCTGATCCAAATTTATATTATAAAAGAGATAAAGATGATATGGTAATTTTGATACTATATGTTGATGATTTACTAATACTAGGTGATGATCATCTTATAGATCAATAGAAGAAAGATCTAAGTAGAGAATTCGAAATGAAAGACTTGGGACTCCTTAATTACTTCCTGGGACTGGAAGTACGACAGAATTCTTATAGTATTATACTTAATCAAGGGAAGTATACATCAGACATTTTGAAGAGATTTGGAATGTGGAATTGCAAGTCTATGTCTTCTCCAATGGAGACTAATCTACATAAACATAAAGATGCAACTGCAGAATCACCTTCCATAGATTCTACTCTCTATAGACAAATGATTGGGTCCGTTATGTACTTAGTAAATACAAGACCTGATATTTGCTATGCTGTTGATGCCTTAAGCCAATTTATGTGTGAGCCAAAGGAGATTCATTGTAATGTCCCCTTTATTTGGGACATTATAATTTAGTGCTGCTAGCTCACTTCGCCTAGGTTTTGGGGGGCGAGAAGGTTCTTTACGGGTTCAGTTCGAGATTTGGCCTATACATTTTCAGTTTCAAACCCATTAAAGCAGTTTTGGCAGGTTATCCAGAAGCTTACTATTTTTAGTAAGTAAACAGAGCTCAGTATTCTTGATATCTCAGTGTTGGTTTGGAAGCGTCTCACCGAGAGCTTTCCAATGAGCTATTGCACGTGCTTATCCGAGTTTGTTTGGTCAGTTATTTTAATGCCTGATGATTATATGGTTTATTGGCTAAGTGACTTTTAAAGTTCATTTAACTTGTCACTTTATTTTAAAAGGTACTATGTTCACTTAAGTGACTAAAGGACAAAAAGGTTCTTTATCCCACATTGCTTAAAAGAGCGTGCATCACATTAGGAAAAGTGATAAAGGTACAACAGGCTCCACTTGGGAGGGGATGAAGATTATAATATTCAAAACAAATATTAATTTGGGAGTTGGAAACAGTTGCTGGTTATCTCTTCGAGAACGCAAACCCTTGAAGAAGCTTTTTGGAGGTTGGATGCAAACCTAGCCTTCTCACAGGTTTTATCTACATTTGCCAATCTAACTGTTTTTACTGTTTATAAGATTGGATCATTGGGGTAGTTGCATGTTATTGTATAATATAGTAATGCATTTGGTGGTTATTTGTGTTAATTCCTGGTTTATCTATGTACTTTCTGAATATTGGAGAAATAAAACAATGTTTTTTGAGTTCCTTGTATACAAATCTGCAGGTTACAAATCGGTTAAGGTTTTGGAATTTGTATCAATTATTGGTTTACTGTTCGGATTTAAATCTGCAAGTTTATATCTCGGTTTTTTTTAGTAAAATATCTGGAAAGGGATATTACATTCACCCAGTTGCAGTTAAACAAGGCACTCTTAATTTTGGACTCAAATACGAGAAGGTTGGCTTAGATTTACATGGATTCATTGACCCAGATTGGGGTGGAAGTGTTAAAGACAGGAAAAGTACTCCAGGATGTTGTAGTTTAGGATCAGCAATGATATCTTGGATATGTAGAAAGCAGTCTTCAGTAGCTCAAAGATCCACAGAAGCCGAATACATTGCAGCAGCAATGGCCTCTCGAAAAGTAGTTTGGCTAAGGAATTTACATGTGGGATTAGATTATTCATTGTGATAATCAGAGTTCCATCAAGCTTTCAGTGAATCTAGTTTTTCATGACAGGTCTAAGCATATTGAAATTCCTTACCATTATGTAAGAGATATGGTAGACATGAGTTCTGTAAAATTAGAATACATTTGCATTGTAGATCAAACAATAGACATACTCACCAAACCTCTACCTAGAGTGAAGATAGACCACTTCAAGAGAAGACTTGGTATGGTTGAGTTGTAATCCATTTGTATTCTTTAAATTATTAATAAAATAATTTTATTTGTCAGGCTATTGACTGTTATGCGCTCCACCATTTATATTCATTATTTAAGAGGTGACGATCTCTGAGATAATGAACACTTGTATATAAGACATTATGAGAGATGACGATCTCTTAGATGATGTGCTAAACAGTAGAGTTCTACTGTAAGATCTAGATGAGTTCAAGATCATATTGTGATGTTGACATTGCTATGTCAATAAGTCACAATTTGGATAAAAGAAGAATTTTATCATTCTCCAAGTTTATCTTGTATTCTGGTAGGTCTTAAACTCAAGATCACGTTGTGATATAGAAATACTAGTATCTATGAGTCACAACTTGGATAAATGAAGAAATTAAAATACTCTTCAGATTTATCCTGTACATTGTATTCTTTGTAATACTGTTATCACTATTATCGGTGATTTGTCATACTACAGGCTTAGTAATATGATATTGTATCATGTGTTCTATGATACCACATGCTAAGGAGATTCAGATAGATATAGAGTATCAATTCTTGCTTGTTCATTTTTATTGATGTTGCTAGATATGATATCTCTTTGTATGATTATCAAGTTAAGAGGTAGTGTTAAATCTGTAACTTATTAACCATATTGATCTGATAACAGGTTGATCAGATTTGATATAGCAGGATAATTAAGGGATTAAGTCTTTGCATTATTACCTTTGCAAGATCGGTGTCTATCCTTAGGGGTTTGGTTTAAATACTAATCTAACAACATTGTTATGTTTGTAATTAATATTTAATTATCCTTAGAAAGTCACCGACTTCTAGAGGTTAGGCAAATGATTTTTGGAAGAGACATGTCCTTGACTCCTATACTTATAGAGGGTAAGGATGAAGTCTAAGGACACACAAGATCAAATACAAGTCTGCTCCTTAGTCATTACTGCCCTCATACAATTTGCAGAAGTAAAAGACAGAATTCTGAATTACATCTCTGATTCAATTAAAGGCTATAATCTGAAGTTATTCATAGCAAGCTATAAGGAGATAAAGAAGGTAGATTCCAGTCCATATTCAGTCCAAAGAATTTTCAGAAACTTTACATGTATCAGGTAGATAATGTGCCACAACCAAGAGTTAAGAAAGCAAGTACAAACCACTATGTTAAAGAGCATTGTAAGAAAGTAGCACAAAATCGTAATACCAATCTTGAAGAGCTCTTCTTGGAACCCTTTCTCATCTGTTGTCTTGTTATTGTTCATGTATCTAATTGCCTCACTGATGTTTGAGAAGGTGAAGAGGTGACAACTTGGGGGGGCTGGTTGGGAATCCTGTAGAGAGTGGAGGTTCGGAAAACTAGGGAGTTGTGATTCAAGGTAGAGGGGAGGAGGATGATGAGGGAAAAGGGTACACTAGAAGAGCTTTAGGGACTATAAAATAGAGGCACAAAGGGATCTATATTGCATTGTGAAGAATATAAACAGAAAAATGATGCAATGTAATATAACCAGTTAAATCTGGTTAAAAAGCCTCATAATATTTTATTGTATTATACATTAGCAATACAATAATCAGATATGAAGTCCAATCTTAAAAAATGAAAATATAGTCAAATTGGAAATAACAATAAAATGCACCTATAATCCCAAGTATGAATTCTAATATAAACCCACCACAAAGATGAATCAGGGCTATGTCCTATCCACCCAACAAGAGCTCGAAGGTTTCCGTCCTCAGGAACCTCAACAAGAGAAAGCTAGCAGCTTCCCAAAGTTCTCCAAAGAGAAACAAGAAAATAAGTCACAAATCAAATTTTTTTTAAAAATGAACTCATCATCCTTCTTCTAAATACAACATGATGAATCTTCATATTCCCTTGTTTGTCTCTTCATTTTAATTATCTTTTCCTTCTAATTGTCTTTTTCCACTTGAGAGAATAATATAACTTTATAAGCTAAAGTTACTTATTAATTCTCTTTTTTAAAAAATTTTAAAGTCATTTTATCATACATTAAAATAAATATCCTGTCGAACTCAGAGAGCCATGTATAATGAAAAACTCTGGGCAAGACGCTTCAGGTCCAATATTGCAAACCTAGAAATACAGACCTGAGCTGACTTACTATAAGTAGTAAGTATCAGGACCCCCTACTATCTTGGCTCTAATCAGCCTAAAAGTGAAGAAGCATGCGTCAAACTCATACTGACCCCTAGCAAAGACCTAATTAGCCCACAAGACCATGATGGAAGAGGCCAACGATGCATCAGAAGTAAATGGATAGAAAAGGGGATACTGCAGTCCTCCCTTCCCAAAGATTGCTTGCCCTCAAGCAATTAACATCTACATGCTGCAACAAAAAATGCCTGGATCTCATGTCAATCTCAAGAAAGCTGCTCCTTCAAGCCCCTACACTACTTTAATACGAACACTATGTTTAGAATTGTAAAGCCACTCTTCAATTCTCCACATTCATGATGCACCAATCATGCTAATACCAAGATGCTGCATTACTCCATGTGCATAATCTATTTTAGCAATTGATCATGTGTGAGAAAATCCTTAAACTAACTGAGAACCTCACTCCAACTGAGATCACATGCACAACTAGCATCAAATAGAGATGGGTACTCCACATCATGCCAACCAACTCCCTAAAATAATATTGACCATGTGACTGATTCTCCTGGGTCCCACAAACAAAAAGGCCATCCACCTTCCCAGCTGTCTCGAATATCCTGTTGCTCCATACTAGAAAAAAGTAGAATAAACAAAATATCTAACTACCACAACATTCCTCCCCTAACATGTATGTTGAAACTGTAATTGTATTGAAAAAGCAAACAGGACATGGCTTCCTCCATGAAGGGATGTGTAACAACCCAAGTGTTATCATCATGTACAACATCTGTGGCAGTAGAGTAACTGTAGGCACTAGATAAATGAGGCAAAGAATCAATCAACGAATACCCATCATCAACACTGTCCTTTCTTCTTATATGCTCCTTAGCCATACTGTTAGCCAAGCTACTATCCAAGGCTGATTTTTAATCAACATCATGCCCCTCTGTCAAATGTAATAAATCAGTCGCTTCCTGGCTGCAATCGGTATCAATCTATGACTCATGATCATTATCAAACTCAAATGGTGGATTCTCCCATACACAATCAACATCCATCTCAAAAAGTGAATTACAATGCTTCATCCAATCAACGTTACACTAGCTGAAATTATCATCATGAGAATAAATTTCCTCATGCCTTCCCTCCATCGCTGCTACACAAAAAGCTGATCCAAAAGATGCTTCATCAATCCTATAGTCATCATCCAATGGACATGAAGTCATAATGCACAGAGACTCCATTAATTTTCCAGGTGGCTGGTCCATAATTGTGTCTTTTTCAGCCTTGTCGTTCCTCATAATGCCATCAACTTCATCCTTGTTAAGCTTCTGCCCATATGACTGAGTTTTATCTTTTTCATCCTTCTCTGTAGGCTGAAACAATTCTTGCTTTCTTCCTCCCTCAATATTGTCTCTTATTAAGAATGATTTCAGTTTTTTCTCACATTTTTTGATGATATTGTTAATCGAACTATAAGCATTAAAAGAAGTGACATGTGTTTGTTTCGAATCAGCCAATATGGTAGACAAAAAGTTTTGTGAATCAATATCACTTCAATGATCGAAGACATAATCAACTGCATGGAAGTTAAAACATTTTACCCGTGTCTCCTTTTAAATAGCATTTAAGAACTGCTGGAATATATCATGAATCAAATCCTCACAGCCGCAATCCAACATAATTACACAAGCATGAAGATTTGCAACTGATTCGTAAATACTGACTATCATGTCGGAGGATGAATCATGGATATTACACAATCCTTGAAAACTTTTCACGATCAATTGGAACACCCCCTTCATAATTTCTGTACTGTAAGGATCGCGTGGTGTTGTTATCCTGATAACAGGAACAACACATTGAGTGACTTCAAGTCTTACCTCTCTATCAGGATGCCTCAACAATACTGGCTTAGCCAAGGGGATCACAACAAGAAGGATGTTCACTTGTTTACTCTTTGAACCTAGCTGTTCTATTGTGGATAAATTTTTTTCTATTACTCCCAAATTGTGAAGTAATTTATCCTTGGATTGTGGCAAACATGGAAGTTTTTGTTTTATATTGTAGAGCTTTTCTTGAAGGATTTGTTTTTTGTCTTTGGCAACGAATTTTGGTAGCTGTCTGAACGTTTTTGCTTTTCCAAACTGTAGTTCCCAACCTTCAGTAATGCAATTTTGAACCACTGTTATATGCTGCCCTGTTTCATTCTTCACCTTTATGAGTTTTATCAAACATTTTGCTGGTAATATCAGATCTGATGTTTGAAATATTCTTCTATTCTGTTTAACAGTTTGCAGAAGAATAACAACTTGCCATTGTTACTTGAAGTGCAAAGACATATTCACAAATGCTTGGCAAACTAAATCAATCTCCCACGAATTTAACTACAACTTCTGGAGCAGTCTTATTGTTGAATCCTTTGTGAGTAAGTACTATGCTTGAAGTAGCCACTGCAAACAACTCACTATCCGATCCTTGAAGGATAGTTCCCTAATGAGAAAGTCCCTGACTGCAGTCCTAATTCCCAATCACAACTCACCGTAGAAAAATTGTCACACATCCTCCTTCAAAGCAAAAACAACACCAGATAACGGTTCTGGTACTGGAAATATTTCGCTACAACATATATCCAACAATCACAAATTGTTGGAATTATCTGAATGAATAGTCTTGATTCTAACTTTAACAACTATCCTTCTACCAACAACAACTAGGCAATTTAGTCAAACAGATAGTGGCCGTCTGAGATATCCTCGACCAACATGATGCTCACCATTATTGAAAAGGGGAATTAGCCAAAATCTGTTCTGAGATACTTTGAAGTTTAAATGTGAGGGATGGTTATAGTGCACTGCTAGGAAGAACTTTTACTCAGAATTTTGCTCGCAGACTGGATGTATACACTTTATGGTTCAGATTTAAATTATACAGATACACAATTAACACAATCTAATAAATGTCTGCAACATTCAGTATCAATTGTGAATCATCTGTTGTATCAGACGAATCACAGTATTCCTTCATACTCCCAAGTGAATTATCAGATGTCTCACAGGCAGTATGCAATATAATGCTTCTCAGAACTGTTCTTAGGAATGAGATAATGCACCAAGATCAGTAGATGTTGGTTGCCGAATTTCATAGACAAGGCTGGGTCAACAGCTGAAGATGGATGATTTAAACCTCCTGTAGCTTCTTCCAGATGAAGAGTAGACTTCCAACTGCGTATGCAGGAGCGTCAAATACAGAGACAACAAGAGTGGCGTTGCTTCAATATTAAGTCCACAATATACAAGGGACACACTGCTGTTCTCACGAACGCCAAACATATAACATTAACCCATGACTCTCATAGTTTTTAGTTTCTGAAATATCCAGACTGTCAAAGTATCCATTCCTTCCTTATCTATATCCATGTTGCAGAACAATCTTTGGAAGAAACACTGCTATCTCTCACCAATCCTCCCAATCAAACCCAAAAATCTTTAGACAGAACAACCTTGTTTGGATGCAGGTTCGATTCCATCAAGTTAGTTCACAATGTCTGCATAACTAATTCCGCCCTGCAGTGTTCTGACACCAACACTGTAATGGCACTGTACTCGTTTGATGCCTACAATCGCTCAGAATTTCCGTAGTGAGTGACTGGGGTACTTAAGGTGTAATGCGTAGAAGCTCAGAGATTATGCCCATGACACTTGGCGACAAGTAATTTTCAGACTTACTCTAGACTGGACGCCTTCCAAATAATTAGCCAGAGCCAGTAACGTATCTTGGATACCAATCTCTCCCCACAAAAAAATCAAGAATTAAATCAAGGAATTAGCCTAGCCAATGAATTAATCAATCCCCTAAAAGAATATGGAGTGATGTAATTTTTGGCTTTCATAAAAAATGCCAAAACAATCTTCCAACTTTACTATGCTGCCTCAATAATATTACTCCAAACTTCATACATATACCTGCCACCGACTCCTTTGAGTGTGTTATAAGCTACAGACGTTACTCTGCCTCGACTCTCTTCCATAGATTGTCATTATGCAAATTTTCTGTCGACAGACGTCAAATACCTCTCCTCTTTGATTCAAATCATGCCTGAGCTGAACCGAGTCTTTTTTAAAAACGTCTTGGCCAAGAATTATCATAGTGTTACATCCCAATTTTTGACCTAATTTAAAATATAGCCGTTGAGCTTCACATGAAGTCAGTTGGCAGTTTAATTTGTTATAATTTTGCGGAATGGTAAGATGGTTAGTCATTATAATTTTAAGTGAAGATAACATGCTAGTTGATTATTTATCACAATTCATGGAATTGAATGGGCGGTTAGTCGTTATGATTATTTATAACTTGTTACGATAATATGATTTAATTATAGAAAATTTCCTTGTAGGAAACACATCGAAGGGGTGGAAGCATTGTTAGAATAGAATTAGGCATAGGAGCATCACCATCACTAGGCAGATGGGTTAAGGACCTAGCAACTTGAATCAGGATACATCCGTGGGACCCGCATGAGCTATTTAAATAAATAAATTGAGAAACATAAATAATCGAGTTAAAATATAAAACATACCTCAAAGGATTTTTGATCTTTCATCATATTATTTTAATAAATATTTATATACGTGCATATAAATATAAAAATGAAATGACACCATTTTATTATAATGATTTAATAAAGTGATGTCACCCTATTAATATATTTACATGTACATATATAATATAAAATTATAATAATATTCAGATATTATAACATTCGAATTATAATAATAATCGAATTATAACTTTCCAACTCTTCTTCCATCCTTTTTATTATTTGCTTTTTGAAAACTGAGGAGCATATGGCATGATAAATCGATTTACTACTTGGAATTTTGAATCGGCTTTAATCTTTTGAAACCGATGGAAGTCAAGGAGTCATGATCACTCTCCATATATGGAAGCCGTGAGAGAGAGACAGAAGGACCTTTTTCCTTGGTGTCGATCTTCTTCCTACCTTGCTAAATTTTCAAATCCCTTGTCTTAATAACCAATTCGACCCTGCCTTGTTACGTTAGTATCTTTGCATTTGACACATCTGCAACTGCTATTAAAACATCTGTAGTTGCCATTGATACACCCGCAATTTGCGATTGAAACATGTTCAATCTGCCATTGATTCCTCTGTAATTTACCTTTGATAAAACCCTATTTTGTTTGTATGCTTTCAACATAGCCAAGCAAGTATTCCGGCTAGATTACTGAGGTTAAGCACTAAAGAAACAAGAGGGAGCCGAACAAATTTCAAGTTCTCCAAAGGATTCATATCAGGTCATGAGTTATCCTTCCAAAGTTTTTTATAGCAGCCAGCTAGGAACAAGAACCTTTTTTTTTTCTTTATGTCTATAATTATGTTCTTTAACTTGCTGAATAATCCCTGTGATATATGATGAACTTTCTTCTTACCTTCATTGTATCTAGTTGAATAGTATCTCTCATGGGAGAGCTTTTCCAAATGCAATAAGACCTGAAATAAAAGGTACAATAACATCGAATTTCATAGCAGCAATTCTCAGCATTTATCATGATGATATCTTGTTTGAATTTACAGATTGAACTTCCTTTAATCTAGCCTTGCTCATGGCAAGTGATAGCCAAGTAACCATAGTGTGGATCCATAAATCATTATGCCAATAGATATTAGAATTAAACAATCAATTTTGCAATTTTTAAAGAATATAATCTTTCAAATCACAGATTGTGATAAGATAGAAAAAATCTATATTTTATAATTTAGTTGAGGATCAGTAGACAGAGCTGATTGCTCTGAGATCCGAGCACCTTGGATTCACTGGCTGTATAGCCATGGAAAAGGGTGAAGAGGTGAGATGGAGCCTACAATGACTTAGAAAATAAAAGTCAGATATGATACATTAAATCTAGAATAATATCATTTAATAGCTCATGCATGACCTTGTTATTGTAATCTCCTGCTATCAATCAAGTGGTGTGGTTAGATACCAGGATGCTTAGTGGATGACAAGATGATCCTGTCTATTCTGGGTAGGGAGGGCCTTTCTTGTTAGAGATTGTGTGGGGATAAGTTATGGTCCGAGGTTGGGTGGCTAAACCCCTAACAATGTTTCACCTCTCCACAAGTTGTCGGACGTACAACAGACAAAGATAAGTTATACATTCAATTGGTTACCGGAAATAGGTATTTTACTTTTATGATGTATATGTAAGACTAAGGTAAGATTAATTGAGTTTTCTCATCATTACAGTTATTTTACATTTAGATGCGAGAGAAAGATTTATTTGATGGATTTTTATATCAATCTTTCATTTATATGAATAATAAATATGAGCATATCTTCTAATCTTATGCTATTGCCACAGTTAAGCAATCGAAAGGAAATGAATGATACAGTGGTATATGAAGCCCTAATTGAATCAGTGGTATCTGAAGCCCTAAGTGATACAATGTTATCTGAAGCCCTAATTGATTTAGTGGTATCCGAAGCCCTAAGGGCCCATTTGGTGAGCGGAATAGGAATACGTATTCCAAAAATTTTGAATTGCTTGTTTGGATGCACCAAAACGAGATTGGAATACGAAGTAAAAATGGAATACGTATTCCATTTTTGGCCCAAAAATGGGGTTTTGCAATTCCACCAAAATAGGTGGTATTGGAATATGTATTCCTATTCCATTTTTTTTAATTTTAGAAAACATAAATTTTTGGGTCCGCGAATTCCCATCAAATATTGGCTGAACCAAACGAAGAACAGGAATACATTCTATTCCAGAATACATATACCAGAATATGTATTCCTATTCCGCTCACCAAACGGGCCCTAAATGATACAGTGGTATCTGGAGCCCTAATTGATTCAGTGGTATCTAAAGCTGGAATTGATACAGTGGTATCTGATACCCTAAATGATCCAGTGGTAACTGAAGCCTTAAGTGATATAGTGGTATCTGAAGCCCTAAATGATCCAATGGTTATCAATGCCCTAATTGATATAGTGGTATGTGATCCCTAATTTTATATAGTGGTATTTAATGGTAATCGTTATTTGATTTTGATATAGCGGTATGGAATGGTAGTCGTTATTTGATATTGTTATAGTGGTATTTGTGGACTAATCTATGTGATTACAAAAGCATTGTTACAATAATTTATCGGTTCAAATTCCATGGTATGTAGATTTTAACTTCCATAGAAAATTCATTTATTGTATTTCAATTCTTAGTTAAGAAATTTTGTTAAACTAATTTTAACTGTCAATCTCTTTCATATGAACGAAACTGACTTAATTGACTTCCTATGATTTTGAAGTAATAACTATATTTCTTTGAGTATGTTAGTTGTTAATTAAGACCCGGGAAAACAAGATGTTACACATAGTTCAAATCTAACAACAGAATTGGTAATGATAGACACCTTGTAGCTCTGCAAAATTTCGATCAGTAGCATCTCACAACAATGGCAAGGCCTTCAGACAAAATAATTTGCCATATATGAAGTCTTATGTTTTTCCTTAATAAAAGAGAGAGGCCCGCAATTGTTTTTGGGGAAATTCTGAAGTTTTGGAAATATTAAACTATTGAGTCTCCTTGCTCAAATAATTTTAATCCCAAACTATTTATAACAACTTTGAATTTTGGCCCTTATGTATCGAGCAGCAATATATTTAATTCTTTTGTTGAAAATCCCCTTATTGGCATATAAGAATGCTTTTGCTGTGATAGAAATATAAGCTGATGAAGCAAATATTAATACACAACTCTTTATTATTATTTTATTTTTATATCATTGTTGCACAAAAACAATAGAAGCTTGATAAATTCAATTGTAGCTTAAGCTTCAAAAGTAAAATATTTCGTGCACCTTCACTATATGTGACGACAAATAAGGCTCAAGACCCACCAATTCAATGTATTATCTATCGAGAACCATAGTTTTCACTGACGACACCGAAAAAAATAAAAGAAAGCTTCCATTGAGAGATTTTATATACTCTGACATCAATAGTGCGTCCAACATTCACAAGACTTAGAAGAGCTTGCTTAAAATGTGTGCTGGTTATGGACAGATTCGTAGAAATATCTCAGTCAAAAACCTTTCTGCAATTTTTTTTCTGATGACAACTCTATCTATTGTTATACCCTATAAGATGGCAAGTCTTTTGGCTCTAATACCCCTGTATTATCCTAGTAGGATATTATCTTCAAATTTTCTCAAGATAATTTTCAGAACATAAATAGATAAATGATTCAATGTAAACCAGCAATATAACCAGTAAATTCTCATTAAAAAGCCTCAACATATGTTATAGCATTATACATCAGCAATACAATAACCAGATATCAAGTCCAATCTTAAATACAAAAAATATAGTTAGATTGGAAATAACAATAAAATGCACCTATAATCCCAAGTGTGAATTTTGATATGAACCCACAACAAAGATGAATCGAGGCTACGTTCAATCCACCCAAGAAGAGCCCAAAGGTTTTTGTCCTCAAAGAGAAACCAGAAAATAAGTCTCAAATCAAAACTTTCCTGAAAATGAACTCCTCATCCTTCTTTTAAGCACAACAGGATGACTGTTCATATTCCCTTGTCTATCTCTTCATTTTAATTATCTTTTCCTTCTAATTGTCATTTTCCCACTTGAGAGAATAATATAACTTTATAAGCTAATTCCCCTTTTTTGATTTTAAAGTTCCTTTATCAAAACAAGTTAATCTTCAGACATTAAAATAAATATCCTATTGAACTTAGAGAGCCATGTATAATAGTTTGCTGGAAAAATCTCGGCAAGACACTCCAAGTCCAATACTGCAAACCTGGAAATATGAACCTTAGCTAACTTACTATAAATGGTAAGTATCAGGACCCCCTGCTATCTTGGCTCTAATCATCTTGGAAGTGAAGAAGCATGTGTTAAACTCATACTGATCCCTAGCAAAGACCTAGTTAGCCCACAAGACTATGATTGAACATGCTAGCGACGCGTCTGAGTAAATGGCTAGAAAAGGGGACATTACAGAGGCTCAAAGGGATCTATACTGCATTGTGAAGAATTATCCGCTTCTAATGGCAAAGAAGATGATGCTAATCAATCCTCAATTGGGTGAACGAGGGGAAAAGGGTGGAGAAAGTTGAGCAAATCGAGTAGTGAAGGGACTTGCAACCCTCATGAAACCACTAATTTATGGACAAGTACTCCTATGCTTGGGGTTGCACGAAAGGTGGAGGAAGGTGTAGTGAGGAATGGAAAGGGGGGTAGACTCCCAAACGTGCAAGAAAACAAATCAAACATGGAGGGAGCATCCCTAGAATCGGTGAAGGGGTCTAGGTGGAGGAGCCATCTAAGGTGGTGGATGAAGAGGAATCACATGAGAGAGCATAGTCAATGACACTTGTGCCATCGCAATGAGGCAAACACATGAAAAGACCAAACTCAGAGAAGCAGTAAAGCCTATTCAGGATAACCAAGCTCGAAGACTTCCATAATTGTAGCAAATGGCAGCCATATCTAGTAAGGGGTCCCTATCTGTCCTTAGAAAAATGCTGCAAGCTCACCATGCTCATATTCTATTCCATTGTGCAAATAGAATCCGACGCATGATCGTAGGGGGGTCTAATGATCTTTATTCAGTAAATTAAAGTCCCCTAGAATGATGATGTCACCCATGGCAAGAAACCTAACGATGTGCTCATGTATGTCCTCAAAAGGGTTGCCACTCTCTGGGCTATGAACTACATAGTATGAGGAAGCCGATGGAAAATAACACATCGTAGTGATGTCCTTGCAATGTAATGTTGTCCGACCAATGTGAATCCACTTGAATTTGATAGAGCTATCGGAGTGAGCTACAAAAGTCGTGTTGAAAAGGTAATCTTTGATCAGATAGGCAACCCCACCAGAGTCGCTGACCCCATTGGACCACCTCACCTTGTCCCTAAAAGGAGACAACCACTAATAAGCGGAAACACCAGGAAGAGGATGGACATGGCTCTCATGAGTCTCCGTAGCAATAAGAGTATTATTAGAACCAAGAGCATCCTAAAAAAGACTCGACAAGGACCGGAAAGAGCCATTACCATTCCAACAGTAGAGAAGCAAGGAATCATTGTAAGGCTCCACTATGTCCAACTAGCACTGTGATTGTCATTCGGTGTCAATGACCAACCTCGATCCCCACCTTGGAGGAGGAGAATCCCGAATAACAACCTCGACATTCCTAATAATGGTCCACTTCCCATCATATCTAGTCTCTACCACAAGGCCTTGAGCCTATTTTAATTGAACAACTTGTGATTCTATGAGGTCCTTGCTGAGTTATATCTTCAAAGGAAGAGAGGAGCTTTCTTCGAGCTCTTCCCATTCAATATGAGAGTCAAGATGTTGTTTGCACCCCTCAAATTCCATTATGGTAGAAGAGATGGTGGCTGAAGTCTCTGTGATTTGGGTGCGGTAAGCATTGAGTTGTTTCATATTAGTCCAGTCCTTAGTCAAAGCAATATGGTCTGAGGAAATAGAGGCTAATCTTCCTATAAGAGCCAACATGATGTTTTTATGACACTGGTTTTTCGACTCCAAGATGGAAACCTTGCCCAAAATTCTAGAGGTAGAGTCACTATTCGTGTGCTGGTAGGTTTTTAATGGTGTAGAGGATACCCCAACATTACCCAAATCTTGAATGCAGGAGAACACAAACTAGAGCACAAAACTGAAGCCCACTCATGTGATTCAAATAACAGCCAAAGCCAACAACAATAGGTTCTTGAGCTTGTGAAAGTTGTTGATGTTTTGTAGCTTCTGCCGGATAAATCCAATGAGACTAAATTATTAAAGATAATATATCTCATGTTATGTGTGTGTGTGTATATATATATATCCTCATTCCCAATATAAATGCAAGGGAGATTTCTGCATTTGAAATGCACAACATACAGACAGCGTTATTACATCTGCAGCAATCCTCTAAACCTTAACATGGTATCAAAGAAGGTTCCCTACCAACCTGTGACGTTTCGAAGTGCAAATTCTCCATTATAAGGAAGTGTTGAATATTTGAAAGATTTATTACATTCCTTTGCCACGGTTGGAGTTAGGCATATTATCTGCAAACAATGGTTGGAGTTTGCCCAATAATGAAGATGATCAGGTTGTCTATTTCCTCACTCTTGATTTTGAAGGTTATGAATTTGATTATGGGAATCTAGGAAGAACAACTTGTTTATGGATTAATCATGGTTTAGAGGAGTCAGCTCATTTGCTAATCTTTCCTAAGGGTTCGATCGAGTTTGAGATTTGTATTGTGGAGGATTACTATTCAGAGTTTAAAGATGAATTTGCAAAATTTGAACAATGACCAATGCCATGTTACTTCTGCTCATCTTGAGAAAACATGCTAGGAGTTATGAATATTTTGGTCTTTTGAGTCTTGTTTGTTTTGCTAGCCTAGGTTTCCCTTCCGTTCCTTGTTTACTTTAGGTTTCCCTTTGGGTTTGTTCTCGTTGGTGAAAAGGGATTTTGGTTTTCTTGTTCGTTTTCTTTTGTGTTTATTCCCCTTCCCCTAGTGGAATTTTGTTTTGCTCATAGTTTTGGTTTTTTTCGTAGTTCGGTGATTCTTTTCTATTGATTTCTGATTTTGATTTTGGTTTTGCCAGGTGGCTTGAGGGTTTTGAAATTTTTTCATTTGCAAGAAGGTGATGTTACTTTTAGTTTCATCTGGAAATCCCACTTAGTTATTTTCAGTCTATTTATTGGACAACTATTTGTGAAGTGCTTTAAAACCCAAGGTTTTTCTTTTTAGAGTTTATTGTTTGGTTACGATGCATCCTCAATTCAGAATTTTAATTGTTTATTATGTCCTAACATTGGGACTCCGTGATTTCTATATCTTTTCTCACCTAATCATTTGCTCTAAGTTTTTTTGGATTCTTTGGGAGAGATCATGGTTTGTGAAAATTTCTTCAATGCCATAGTAATCCCCTAACCCATAATGAGCTTGATTTCTCATGAGCCAAGTAAAAGGAAACAAGATGCAATATCAAAAGATAGAAAGACAAAAGAAAAGAAAAAAAATGAGATAAAAGATCAAATAAATGGCTTTGAGGGTATGCAAAAATCTCTGTAGGTGTCCAAAAGAATAATTTTCTGGAAGTAAAAAAATCTCCATGAGGATCAACAATAGCTCATTGGGGTTAGGAACACCGGACTAGTAGCGGGACAATGTCAAGGATACTTTTGGAGTTAAAAGGGATATATAGCTTGGCATGTCTAATCTTTGGGATTCTTAGTGTTCTTATTGAGCGAGAATTAATGGATTTGGACACACCTAGGTAATCACGTATGAAGAGGCTTGGATCTAATACTTCTCCCTTTTTGAGTCTTCTTCCTAGTCTCTTGGTAGGTTGGAAGGAATTTTCCAAAGATTTTGGGTATGGAATAATTTTTATCATTAAAATGTTGAGTAATATTTATTCGAATTTAGTGCTAGATGTTATGACCCTTTCACATATCGCCCCATTGCAAATGGGGACCCCCTCTTGTTGTTGTTGTCCTTGTCTTTTTGGCTTTTGTATTTGGTAGTTTTTGGCTTGGTCCCCTTGAATGAGAATTTGGTAAAATTGGCCAAGTCTAGTAAAGTGTTGTCCACCTAGCTCCTAGAACGGAAGTTGTGTTTGTCAATGAATTAGGTTGAGAGTGGATGAGATTTAATGTTTAAAAAAAATGTTAGTGAACTTTGAATGTTTTGAAATGCAATTTTGGAAATATCTATTTTTAGTAAGTTTATTTGCATCTCGAAATGACCTTATTTTGAGTTTTGAAGAACTTTCTATTTTTAGCAGCATCTATTTTTAGTCTATTTTTCATAAGTTTCACTACCTCTCGGATTGGCCTTTTATTGACTTTGGAAGAACTTACTAGTTTTAGAAAGTCTATTTTTCGTAGGCCTATCTGGCAAAAAGTGAGGTCCAGCCGATAAAGAGACAAATAAGTCCAAAAGAATGAGCAAGCAAGGCAGTTGGTCAAAAAAATGGTGTAAGTCTACAACCAAAAATGGAAAGGCAAGAATGTTGTTAAAAAAAAAATATAAAGAAAAGGAAAAGAAATAAAATTCCACTAAGTCAAGGAATTTAGTAGAGTTGAAGGAATGCCTCCACTAGGCTCTAAATTTGTAAAGAGTGAATTCCACAAAGTCAAGTAATTTCCTTTAGTTGAAATCCTCCACAAGTGCCAAAATGTGCTCAAGAGAACAAGGAAAGACGAAAAATGGCTAGGAGTTGGAAAATTTCTCCTCTGTGGAAGAAAAAAAATGGTGGATTGTTGGAAAATTCTTCTCCATGGAAGAAAAAGTGACTAAGTGTCGGCAAATTTCTTCTCAATGGAACAAACAGGGCTGTGTTGGAAAATTTCTTTTCCATGGAATGAGAAATGGCTAACAGTTGGAAAATTTATCCTACTTGGAAGAAGAAATAGCTATGTTTTGGTAAATTACTCCTCCATGGAAGAAATTGCAAGGAATATAATTTTTTTCGCTAAGTATGGAAATTCTCTTTCTAGATCTCAAATTTTACCCTCTTCAAGTGCGTGCCCATGGTTCAAGAAGTGTTGATGAAGATAACACCAAAAAGGAAATTCTTGGGAAATAAAAGAAAAAAGCATGACAAAGTGAGCTTAAAGCATGAGAAGAGAAGGGTTTTTCTTTTTTTGAAGAGAGATTTTTAGAGAGAAAATATGAAAGAATTTTTGAATTTAAATCTTATGTCAATTATTTCATTTTGCAGGAGGAAGAATTCTCATTCCGCATGATCAAAGATGACATTCAAGTTCCAATTTTCAAGTTGTAGTGTTGAACACATCCAAGTGTCAAGAGATCCAATTCGAATCATTCAAGGTTCAAGACTTTCAATCCAAAAATCCAAGAACATGGCCAAGGAAGATCTATATGAAGTAACTCCAGAATGACCTCATCAACAAGGGATTCCATTCCATTTCAAAATGATGGATTCGGAAGTAGGTGCCTGGAAGGAAGAAAATGGTCAAGCAAGATAATTCTAAAAGAGGTAATCAAAGTTTAATCTAGGTTACAAAATAATGTAGTCTGAAAGTACTCGAGCTTACATGGAATCCATCACGCTGACATGATGTCCAATCACCTTCACTGGCCAGCTAAAGATCTCCAAGTCAAAGTTCACTACATTTGAGGAAGGTAATCAAGAATAATATATCTAATGAAGACAAAGCATTTAATGCATAGTGGGCATTCATGTTAGCCCACTCTTTTGTTAGATGAACATGCATAGTGGGCATTCATTACCCCACTAAGGAAGTGGCTCTCTCTTGATTGCTTTTTGCGCTGATGGGTCAAATGTATGGCCAAAGTTTTATATGTTTTCTGTTGATATGTTCTTAGACTCTCTCAGGTTTATGGTGTTTTATGTTGTCCAAAAAGACTCTTTTATGTTTTAGGTCCAAATACTCTTAACTATGTTAATGGTATATAATGGTCATGAACTTTACCTATTTTTGATAAATGCTTGGTATGATGAACTATATTTGCCTTTATGTTATTCCTATGTGAATGATTGCTGTGTGATCAGTTCCTGCAGCCAAGTGATTCATATTCATGCAACCGTGTGATAGATGCATGTTTAATTAGGAGTAAGATATAATGAATGGATGAGATGTGAAATAAATGCATTTGCATGTCTTGTTTTGCTAACAACTCACTGCAGGAACATGTCAACAAGAAGGAATGGTCCAACAGATTTTCAGCAAGGTTTTTGTAGCTACATGAACCAAGTTGCACCTCTATGAAGAACAAAACTAAGGCAGCGTACATGCCTACTGGAGTCGTCTAGTCTCTTGGGTGAATTAGTAGCTATGTCTTTATGGACAGTAAATCTGGGTGCCAATTTTCCTATATTTTTTTCTACGGTTGTGTATTTGAAGAACAATCCTTGCTTATTGAGAAAGTTTCTCCATGACTCTTTAATGTAATAGTTATCACTACTTATCTTGTTAGAAGTGGTCAACAGAAGTTGAGTTAGCTAGTTGTAGTCCTAGATATAAATAAATTGTTGAAGTCCTGTTGCCCGGTTATAAAATTGTTTCAATTTTATAGGCCATGGTTAATTTTTGAAACTTGCCTGGTTTTAAGCCTTAAATTGGCCATTTTATCTTGGAATTTTTGTGAGTCTCTAAACTTCCATGTCTCCGGCTCGTTATCAGCTCCGCACAGCACTTGGAATTTTTAAAATCCTACTTCTGAGCCTCAAGTTATCACAGGTTAATGGAGAGACTCAAAATGCGTGTTTTCAAGTCTATCATTAACCATTAACCTCTCAGAAGGTTAATGATAACGTCCAAAAACACGTTTTTCTTAACCTCTCAAAAGGTTAATGATAATGTCCAAAAACACGTTTTTCTTAACCTCTCAAAAGGTTAATGATAGCCTCCAAAAATACGTTTTTCTTAACCTCTCAAAAGGTTAATGATAGCCTCCAAAAACACGTTTTCCTTAACCTCTCAAAAGGTTAATGATAACGTCCAAAAACACGTTTTCATTAACCTCTTCGAGACAAGTACCGAGATATGAGGCATATTGAAGGTTAAGAAGAAACACTGTGACAAATTTTTGAAATCTGTTTACCAACAGAACCAATATACAGTCATTGTCTTTTAGGTATCACAGTAGCTGTGCAAGGATTGGAGATTATTTTGAGGAAGATTCAATGGAGAATGAGCGCCCCCCCCCCCCCCCAAAAAAAAAAAAAACAAAAAAAACTGCCACTCTTTCATTACTGAACAGGTTAGTAATTTGTGCAGAGATGGTTCACTTCCCGTGGATTCTAATACATATTCTTGTCTGCTGCAAGAGTGTGCCAAATTAAAAGCACTGCAAGGAGGTCAGAAGATTCAAATCCACATGATCAAGACAGGGTTCAAGCCTTGCATTTTTCACCAGACGAATCTTGTCATTATGTATGCTAAGTACGGGAAATTGAACGAGGCTCGCTTGCTTTTTGATGATATGGCTGATTGGGATGTGGTTTCTTGGACTTCAATGATAGTTGGATATGCCAGAAACGGAAGATGCAAGATGCACAGGAGTTGTTTGGCAAAATGCCTGAACGAAGTGACATTACTTGGATTAAAATGATCACAGAATGGGTTTGAAGATAATGCCCTGAGTCTATTTTCTCAAATGGTAATGGCGGGCATCAAACCAAGTAAGTTGACATTAACTTGTGCTTTGAACGCCTGTGTTAGGTGGGGAGTTTTAGAGAAAGGTGTGCAAATTCATGGCTATATTATAAAAATAGGATTGGGATCAGATGTTTTTATTGAGAATGCTCTTGTTACCGTGTATGGAAAATTCAATGTTGATGATGCAAGAAAGGCTTTTGACATGATGCCTGAGAGAGATGCTATTTCTTGGAATACAATGATGACAAGTTATACCAAGCATGGAAGGATGCTTCATGCACACGACTTGTTTGATCGAATGCCTCAAAAGGATGTGGTTTCATGGAATGCAATAATTGCCGGATATGTGCAAAATGGGAATGGAATAGAAGCCCTTAGACTCTTTTGTGAAATGAAGCAGGCTTTTATGCTTCTGAACTAGTTTACATTTGCGATTATTCTCAAAGTATGCGCTCACTGTCTCGTACCATGCTTGCGTAGTGGTTAACTTGACCTCGGTTAATAATATGGAACTTGTTTAGAATGCCGAAGACAATGATTATGCAGTTGATGTGGATCCATCGATAGAGTTTGTAATTACAAACCGAGACATAACAGGGGTGGGTGCTCCTGCTACTCTGCTCGTCTTTAACTGAAAAAGGGTTCACCGCCAAAAATATTGACTCCGTTTGTAGTGTTGGACGATCCACCCAAAAGGGTAAAAGGCAAGGTGGAGATTATATAGGAGAAAAGGGAATTGGATTCAAGAGCATTTTCTTAGTGACCAAACACCCGTACATTTTTAGTAATGGGTATCAAATTCAATTCAATGGATTACCCCTTCTTGACACAAAAATTGGGTACATTGTTCCTGAGTGGTTGATAATAAACCAAGCCTTGAAGATATTCTCAATGTGTACAGCAGTAGGAGCGTAGAAGAGATACCTAACACAGTGATCATTCTGCCCCTATGCCATGAAAAGGTTGAAGCTGTCAAAGAACAACTTGCTACTGTACATCTCGAAATGATTTTGTTTTTGTCAAAGATAAAGAGATTCTTTGTCTGGGAGGAGAACTAGAAGAAAGTTAATTTGATCTTTGTTTCCAAGGAAACAGCCTTTCAAAGTATTGAGAATGAGGAACTTGAATCATTCATCTCCACCTCACCGCCCAAGAAAATAACGAGTCCAATGAGAAGTGTAGTTATTATATGTGGAGGCAGCGGTTTCATGTGAAGAGCGAGAATCAGTTGGAAGGAAGAGAAGAGGTGGACAACTGGGTAATCGCGTTGGCCTTCCCAAGAGATGAGTGATGGTGATATGAAGATGCAGCGTGAAAAGTACATGCAACGTAGCAAAAAGTGGTGAACCATTTGCCACCTTTCCTTCACTTGTGATTGAGATGGTAGGTAGATTGGAGCATCCTGTAGATAGTATACATGAACTTGGGAAGGTCGTTGTGTTTGAACTTTAGCTCACATATAATCTATTAGGGATCAATAAGGATCGATTATTCAATCGTCCTCTCAAAATATCTAAAGCCCAAGTTTCAGGTCATATAGGTTAATTTTGTAGAGGTTAATTAACCTCACCCAAATCACGTATTTGGGGGTAGTTATTAACCACAGAGGGGTAGTTATTAAACTCTGTGTCTATATAAGGGCTCTTTTGCGCTTTGTAAAGGGACTTTGTTTACCGTACTGGGTAAAGAAATCAATGCACAGACAATAGGCATGAAACAGCAGAACTTTATTATATTCGTATATGCCATCATTACATTATGCTCCATCCGAACTGATGATTACAATGCTTCCCAAAGGGGGTATAAATACTATCCACCGAACCTTCCCGAAGGAGTCGGTTGGCCCGATACAACATGTCGGCTACATAATATAAAATCTACCGACGACATCATCCCCCCCAAAAAGAAAAGTCGTCTCCTGACGACTACAGAACAAAACTCAAACAACTAATACAACAATATCACCTTCACATTCATTCCGTTGCATCTATAGCCTTTGTTAACACAATACTGACTCCTCAAGTTGACCTTGATAACCACCTCTGCTGCTTTCTCTGCTTCCAACTCCTCGTTACCCTAAGCCAAGTGTCGCTACACTGCCTCCAACTGGATGATCAGCTCCTCCCGAGCTCTCTATGCATCCACCAAGACAGCCTCATGGCCAACACCTACTCTCAGTGCCTCTGGTACACAGATACTCCATGTCTGCAGTAGCTCCAAGTCTTCTCAACTGGTCAGACTCCCACAACTGATATCCGCAACGACTGGGGGTCCAGAAGGGCAACACGCCCGGTGGGGTCGAGGGGCAGCGCTTCGAAACCCACACAAAACTGCATGGAACACGCTATTTCTGTCATTTTCTGCCGATTCTACACTCTTTCTGGCAATCATTGGTGCTTCCCCTTCTCTATGGCATCATCTAATACTTATTCTGAGCATTCTTGATTTGTCGACATTTTTTTTTTTTTTTTTTTAAAGCTCCTTTCCCTTTTGACTACTTTCTTCTGCCCTTCCTTTCTGACAACTTCTTTCTGCTCGTATGCTACACTCCCATGGCCGTACGCTAGTCAAAATCAAATACTGCTACTAGCCGTACGGTTGCATTTAGAGATATACATTTTTGCTGCTCTTAACTGCAAGGTCCGTATGGACATCGGACTTTTAGAAGAAGCCATCCGGTGCTCATTTGATAAGATCACTGTACAAACGCATCAAATATCTTTCCAAAAATTTGCCTTATGGACACCTCAGATATATCGTTGTACGGACGCATCAATGATGAGAATTGAAATATCTTAATCCTACTTGAAAGTTTGTACGGTGGGACACTTAACTTTTTAAATTCGTACGGTGTTGATTAGGTACCATATTGTTCAAATCCGTAAGCCAAATGCTATTCTTTAAATCCATATGACAAACTGGGAAGGAAATCTATACGTCAAAATTGGGATTCAATGTCTTCTTCAAAATCTGTATGACCAACTATATGAATCTATCCTTCACATCCATACAGTGTCCTTCAGGAGACCCCAATTTGCCGTACGGTGCCAGGCTGCATCTTCTAGATAACTTCAAAATCTGTATAGCAAAAACATTCCTCCCTGCAAAATCCGTATGATGAAGAGAACTCCCCAAAATCCGTACGGTGATTGTAAGTCGCCAATAATATTCTCCAATATCCGTACACCGTATGGTGCATGCTCATGTGACTTAGAGGCCGTACGGTGCAGCTTTAAAAGCCGTACAGTGACTTTCTCACACTTTTTTTTCTTTTTCTTTTTCAAATTTAGAACAGCAGACTCAATTTTCCATCCCAACTTCGCCGTTCTGCAATGATGAAGGAGTCGTTCGGAATTCATTCTGCGACGACGGAGTCTTCCTAGCATGGTACATCTTTAGCCTCAACTTGTTCACTGCCTGCAGCACTTCTTGTCCATCCACAGTCCACAATTTTATTGCTCCATTGTCGCCTACCTCCTGAATCTGGTACGGCTCAACCCATCTGACTTTGAATTTGCCTGGTTTAAATTCGTTCCTTCTGTCATATTCCAACACCCACTGACCTGGTTGGAACCTGTTCAGTTTCAGGTGCTTATCATGCCACGCCTTGCGCCTGTTCTGCGTTACCTTCGTGGCTCATTGTGCCTGCAATCGTCGAGGCTTATTTAAGTTACACGATCTCTCCCTCAGGTTTTCCATATCGTCCAGTTTGTTCCCAAAGCTCCGTACCATGGACTCCATCAGTTGCCCCTTCTGGCCATCAATAACACGTCCACTCCGTACTGCTGCAACTTTTATTAAACCCTTCCGCTTTGTTTCCTATGCGGACCATATGATGTGTCTTCCTTGCTGCTGGTACCTTTCTACTATATCTATGGTTCAACGTAATACTTTCTTCTTGCACAGTTAGATAGTGGAATCTTTCCTCCTTTTGGGTTTGTACTGTATGTTCTTTCCTTCAACTTCAGTCATACCTGCGTTCCCTTCTTCGGCTTCTCTGTGTTGCTTCGAACATTCATTTCCTCCTTCGGCTTCTCCATGTTCCTTCGGACATTCATTTCCTCCGTCGGCTTCTTTGTGTTCCTTCAGACATTCATTTCGTCCTGCGGCTTCTCTGTGTTCCTTCGGACATTCATTTCCTTCTTCTTTCTTACCTTCGTCGATCCTTAGCATATTACAACTTGGAAAGAGCTCGTAATCCTCTATCTGCCAGTGGTAAAGACCATTTACGATAGAGCTTCGTCTCGAACCATCTAAGTGTGTAGATCGATGACATACTTTCGACCTTTGCTTTCAAGTGATAAAGTATTTTTCTTCCAATCGTGTTTTGCCTTGGCTTGTATCAACCACCCCCGGCCCAGAATGGCATCATATCCTCTCCGCTTTAGTGGGATCACGACGAAATCCAACAAGAATGGTTGTGTTCCAATCGTCACTGGTTGTGCTGTCAGGACTCCCAATGGCTTGATTCCATGTTGATCGGCCGTTAACAGTTGGAATGTAGGCGGCCATAATGTCGGTTATCCTAACCTTTTCCAGGTGTCTTCAGGCAACACATTGACACCGAACCCTCCCTCCATAATCGTTTCTGTCAATAAAATCTCGAGAATTCCCATTTTGACGACTGCTGGATGGCATCCGGATCAAAGGGCTAACAGCATCGGATCTTCTGCACTTGCACCACTTTCCTTCTCCTTTTTGTCTGCTATACTTGCTCCACTTTCCTGCTCTTTTCCATGTTCTCCTGGTAGTTTAGTAGTGGGAACGATGTTTGTGAGTGCTGATTGGAGCTGAGGCATAGTGAACAATAGATCATTTATCCTGACGGGTATCTTGGCTTGCAATATTTGCCGTACAATGTTCTGTTTTGCACAGTTCCGTACGGAGGTACTCGGCATGTCCTTTGGGTGTGCCCATTTCTATTTGCGTTTCTCTCTGGATCTCTGCCCATGCTTCCTCCAGTCTCTTCTTTTCTTCCGCTGGGTCGGGGTACACTTTCGCTTGCTGCTGCGTGATGGGCAGAACCTCTTCTTTATCCATCTCGACGGTGATCAAGTTTACTCCCGACTTCAGACACCTAGCATTTTCATGATCACCAAGTCCACACCATCTGCATAACAACTTCGGTGTGTTTTCCGTTGTGCACTCTCGGCAAAGTGACCCCACAGATTGCATGTGCGGCATTGAACTATCGGCCGGCCATTGGCATTGTATTGGATTTGACTCCTCCCGCCATTATTGTTGTTTTGACCGTGCTGATTGTTTCTATATCCTTCCGATGTGGCACCTTCCATACTGGTGTTCCCGTTCCCTTCTAACGGGGACGCCTCTTGTGTCAGGAACACTTGCTACGGTGTTCTTGTTTTCAAATTGAAAGGGCATTCCTTTACCGAGTGTCCCATAATTTGGCAAATCTCACAAAATTGATCTTTTGGGCAGGATCCCTTCGTATGGCCTTCTTTCTTGCACTCCGTACACCATAGGTCATTGCCCTTAGTCTCCTTCATGTTTTTGAACTCTTTCATCATCCGAAGCATGTCCTTCTGAAGAGAACGAACTTTCTTGTTGCTGCCTTCATCGTCGCTGCTATCTTCTCCTGAAGGCTCATCGTCATTTGAATCGGATGAGCTGGTCTTCTTCTTCTTCTTTGTCTTTTGTTCACTTTCGAGGTTTAATGCCCAATTGTTTGCTTCAGTATATGTCGATGGTGGCACGATCTTCATCTTTTTCTGCATCTTTGGGTGAAGGCCTTCAATGAACCATCTTTTCTGGAGCTCATCTACCGGCTTATTCTCCATTTTACTGACAAGTCCTTCAACCTCCTGGCGAAGACCCGTACTGTTTCATTCTTCTTCTGCTTCGTATTGAATATCTCATTGACGATCTCATTATCATCACGCAATATTTGAAATTCTGCACAAAACTCCTTAATGTTATCCCAAGTGTTTAATTTCTGCGGATCTATGTCAGTAAACCAATCAATCGCAACACCCCATAGGGTGGCTGGAAACTGTCAGACCCATTCGTTCACATCTGTTATGCCATTCACTCTCCAAATTGTTTCACATGTTTTATAATGTCGAATGGGATCAGCTGCTTCGTCACCATCAAATTTAGACAACTTTTCTTTCGGACTTGCCATTATCACTGTATGTTGGGGGTTTTGTTGTGTACTTGTGCTGTTTTGCACTCCCGCGCTGTTTTGAGCACCCGTGCTGTTTTGAGCTCCAGCGCTGTTTTGAACATCCGCGCTGTTCTGCACACCCGTGCTGTTTGCAACACCCACGCTGTTTTCGACTTCCGCACTGTTTTCAACACCCGCACTGTTTGCAACACTTGCGCTGTTTTCGACTTTCGCGTTGTTTGGTGAAGAAGAGGTTTCGTCCACCGAAGCTGTCCGTTCCGAAAGTATATCTCGGACGAAGAGGTCACTCCACGCTCGTGCTCCCTCGGCACTCTAAGTCGTGCGAGTCGATCTCCTTCCGTAACGATTCTCTTACCGTGGCGTATGTAGGTTTAAAAACTCCTCCCTCGCTTCTTCCACCAAATCAAGCCGTTGTCGAGTCTCCTTAAACAATCCTTCCGCGCTCTTGTTTCTGTCGGCAATCTTCTGGAATCTCCTTCGGTGCTCTGTCTGCTGAGCCAGAATTAAATTTTTCTGCGCAATGCGTATGTCATCTTTTTCCTTTAGCTTATTCTTATTTTTGTTCAACTGATTCAGCATTTAATTCATATCAGCCTGCCTGCGTACCAGGTCCATCGGGCAACGACACCAAATGTTTACCGTATTGGGTAAAGAAATCAATGCATAGACAATAGGTATGAAACAACAAAACTTTATTATATTCGTATATGCCAATATTACATTATGCTCCATCCGAACTGATGATTACAATGCTTCCCGAAAGGGGTATTAATACTATCCGCCGAACCTTCTTGAAGGAGTCCGTCGGCCCAATACAACATGTCGGCTACATAATATAAAATCTACTAACAACAGACTTTTTTTTGGTTTTAAAAAGAAGGGAACACTATGCTGCAATTTTGATTGAGAGATAAATTTTGGATAAATTTTGGAAAGTATGTACACTTTTTATCTCTGAAATTGAAAATCTCTTTTGTCTTCTTGGTGCAAGGAAATGAAATGAGATATGCTTTGGGTTCCTTATACTGAAATCAAAATTGTTATGCGTTGTAGTAGACATTCTCATGGTACTATGTGAGTGTTTATGATGATAATGAATGTTCTTGATAGTACTGGTTGCTTTCAAGCGTAGTCCTTGATCACCCTTGTTATCAATCTTGTTTACCGAAGAAGGTCGTGAGGGCGTGTGGTGCATTCGTCTTGGATGACTTTCTCTTGAACTTTGAAGTTTTAAATTCTTTATTTGAAAATCCTTTAAAAATTATATCATACGAGGGAGCTGCCCCTCTAAATGCAGAGGAAGGTCGCATACCAAGGGCCTCTCCAACTTTTGTGAACGATTTGCCACACTCCGTTGGGCAAATTCTACTATGACAAATCTGTTTACCAACAGATTTTTCGCGACTCTACTGGGGAGACTGAACGAGGAAAGTTTGACAGTCGCCTGTAATGAAGCACAATGGTGCTTCCACATGAGAACATTTTTCCGCTTCTCCAACCAAACCTTGGCTTCCAAAACACCTAGGAGGATATCATCTCAGACTTGAACACTCCAGCCTGGAGGTGTAGACGAAGTGCGCAGCAATATCATCAAGTAAACCAAGTTCTCGAAGAGTTCGGGGAAATCTTGCGAAGAGCTCCTATTGGTCAGGACGTAGTAGTCATTGAAAGAATAGTAGTTATCCCAAGAAGAAACAGGTAGAATCTTGGTCACATTCAAGGGCAAATAAATAATAATCACTAAGCTGGCTTACAAACCATACACCCGTGTAGACAAACAAAAGGGTTTGGTAGACGAAGATTTTGAAGCCCTTCGAAAGTTAGATTTCAAGCCAGTTACTCCTAACAAGAAGAAAAAGGTCAAGTCTGTTAGTAGGTCTTCTTCACCAAGGCTACTATTTCTCTTGTGGCCTTTCAAGCTTTGATTCTGCCAGGTACTCTTGTACCTTTAGCTATAAATTTGCAGCCCTTGAATATCATTCTTCCGACTATGGCACATCAAGCACCGCAGCCACTAGTCCCATGGGGAGCTGCTATTGGTCCTCTAGCTTTAGGGAACCAATTACATGACATGCCCCGTTGGTTATCGAAAAATTCTTCCTAAGTTTTCTGGTGATGGAAAAGTCACTACTGATCAGCATATAAGTGCATTCTTTACAGCAAGCGGTATTCTTGTAATTCAACATGAAGATGTTTCTGTACGTCTTTTTGTTGAAACACTCACTGAAGCTGCAGCAAAATGGTTTGGACAGCTACCAGCTAGATCAATTACTTCATGGGCAATTACTTCATGGGTAACCTTGATTCAAGCTTTCGAGAGGAGATTTAAAACTGTTGAAGATGAACATTTGCTTTTTTCCTAGTTGACTCAAATGAAGAAGGAAATTCATGAGCCAATGTGAGAATTCATTGCTCGTTTTAATCAGATGGTGAATCGAATTCCTGTCAACAAAAGACCCACTGAAGAAAATCAAATGACTTTCTTCATCAGTGCTCAACCCTCTGACGTAAGCTTTCAAATACGAAGGGCAAGACCTCCTAATCTAGTGGCTGCGCAAACTTTGGCTATCGAGGTGGAAGACAACTTGCTTAGTTCAGGAAAATGGAGTCGTGATCTACAAAAGGAAAAAGGTCAACAAGCCCCTGTCGCTACCACTGATCCTTTATACCAAAAATTGGCTAATGATGTGCTACAACTCAAAAAGAAGTTGCCCTATAATCCTCCACCTTTGTATCAAGATATTCCAAGGAGAAATTATATGCCATATCAGCAAAACAGACAAACTAAATGGCTACCCCAATCAACACCAAGATTAGCCATCGAACATCCCTCATCATCTAGTAAACAGGCTGCTATGTGTGATTTTCACCTAACAACAGATCATGATGGAGCAAACTGTCCCGAGATGGCTAGATTCATGCAAATGCATTTGACGGCGAAGAAGATAGAAGAATATGCGGCTCCTGAAGATGTAACAAAACCTACTATTGGGACCTCTTCTATTAACTTTTTGGAATATGAATCGGATGGTGAAAAAGTTGAAGATATTAACAATCATTCTTGCAATGCGGCTACACCAAGTTGGAGATAGAGATTGGAAGAAAAGTGGAGTAAACAAGCAAAGGAAAAAGCTTCTGATGAGACTGCCAAGAGGATTCTATCTCGTAAGCATACTCCGGAAGAGCCTTCACAAGTGAAGGAGACAAATAAGGGTCAAACCCCTCCCATCATTGAAGACTCTTTTGATTTTATTGATCACTATAAGAAGACCAAAGTACAAATTTCTCAGTTGGACTACCTAAAGGCAAACCCTCATCAATTAGAAAAGTTGATTCAATGTGTTAGTAATGCAGAAGGATCGCCTAAGATCACTATCAACCATGAATTAGGAGTTTCTTTGGAAGTAGAAGATAGTTTGGAAGGGCCCCCGACTGAGAGTCTTTTGTTGCAGCGTCTTTATCAGACAAACCTGAGCCTTTCTATGTTTCTCTTTATATAGCTGGATGCAAGTTAAGTAATTGTATCATTGATTCTGGTGCATCCGACAATGTTATGCCTTCAAAGGTGGCCCATGCCCTAGGTCTTTCATTAAACAGACCATTGGGAAAGGTATATTCTATGGAGGCGAAACAAGTTCCGCTGGTTGGCCAATTGAAAGATGCTCAAGTAGCACTTGCAGCACGTCCTGAGAAGAAGTTAAAATTGAATATCTTGGTTGTTGATATTCTTGCCAGTTATGGGATGCTTTTGAGCAGAAGTTTTTTCAAAGATCTTGGTGGTGAGATAAAGATGGACATGTCTCATGTCCTTATCTCGATTGGAGATAAAAAGGTTAAACTTAATCCTGAACCTAAAGCTAAATATACAGTCTTGAAATCAGATGATCCAAGAATTGAAATATTGTATGTTGATACTGGGCATGGAACGTATATGATGACATCCACTGAAGAAGATGTGACTGAGCCTCTCATGCTTGATATAACCAATGAGTTATGGTCAATGGAGTTTGATGGAAGTTCTTCTTCTTCTGGTTCAGGTGCTGGGATAGTGTTGATATCATTGAAAGGAGAGAAATTTCCAAAAGCTTATAAGTTAGCTTTTGAAACCACCGATAATACCGCGGAATATGAAGCCCTTCTACTTGGTCTCAAGTACGCACAAGAAAAGGGAATCAAGCAACTCAAGGTATCTGGAGATGCAGAATTAATTGTTAACCAGGTGTGGAGGCAATACCAAACAAAGAATGCCAAACTAAAAGCATATACAAATAGAGTGTGGGATGAGATTGAGCATTTCGATGCTTTTTCTTTATATGCTATCCCTCGTGAACAAAATTCTAAAGCAAATTGTCTTGCAGTCTCTGCATCTTTACTTATTCCTCACCCTTAGTTCAACAGAGACATTTACACAGTAGAGATGATTCATAGACCCAGTGTGCCTGATAATGATTGAAACTGGCAAGTTTTTGATGATGATGGGCAAATAATTGCATTTCTCAAGGGAAGGCCTCCATTTTCAGACCTGAAATTTGAAGGATCGCATAATAATAATGGAACACCAGGAGATGATCCTGAGGTTATTCAACTGGAAGGTAATGTTATCCCGAGAGGATTAGTCACCCTAGAAAGTCTTTTTGATAAGGAAGATAAAAGGAAAGAGAAAGTTGAAGACACTAAACCTTCTAGTTGTTCAGGTTATGAGAAAGTAAATATTGGTTCTGAAGAAAATCCAAAGATGGTCCTAATAGGGAAAGATTTGACATCATAAGAGAAAGAAGAATTCACAAAATTGCTGAAGGCCTACCAAGACGTTTTTGCTTGGGGTTATGACGATCTAAAGGAATTCATGAATGGGAAATTTAAACATCAAATTCCTTTGAAACCTGGTTCAACTCCCTTTCGGCAAAAGAAAAGGCAATTCAATCCCAAGGTAGCTGACGCTATTTTCAATGAAGTTGATAAGATGCTTAAAGCAAAGATTATCTATCCCATTCACCATTCAACATGGGTAGCCAATATCATTCCTGTCAGGAAGAAGAATGGTGAGATAAGAATATGTGTTGACTTTCGCAATTTGAATCAGGCGTCACTTAAGGATAATTATGGAATCCCTGTCATGGATCATATTCTGCAGTTGGTATCTGGCTCAGAACTCATGTCAATGCTAGATGGCTTCTCTGGTTATAATCAAATCAGTGTCGCACTAGAAGACCAACATAAAACAGCTTTTACCACTCCATGGGGTACGTTTGCCTATAATTGTATGCCTTTTGGTTTGATAAATGCCGGTGCCACCTTTCAACGGGCAATGGACCATTCATTTGAGGATTTCAAGAATAAGATTATTGTGATGTACCTTGATGATCTTATAGTGTTTTCAAAACAGAGAAGAGATCATGTGCACCATCTAGAAGCTATCTTGCATCGATGTCGAACTCAAGGCATCTCACTGAATCCTAAGAAGTCTATATTTGGGGTTTTTGAGCTCTAAGAAGGAATTGCCTCATAATCAGTCATTGGTGGAGCTCCAATTCGTCATGGACCTACTGTGCATGACCTACTTTTGCAAGACCAGAGATGTAGGCAAGTGTTTCAGGATTGCAGCTGGATAGACTATTTTCTGAAGCTAACTAGTTATAATGATGATGTTGTCCTACAATTTCTAGGTTTTTAAAGAAATAATGTTGCTAATGTGAAGGGTTTTAGAGTGGAGCTTTCAAGAGAAACTGTAGCAGAGGTATCTGGGTTACCCATAAATAGAGAATGGTACCCGAAGGGCCCGTTTGGTTGCAAGCGTAGGAATTGAGAATTAGAATAGAAAATTTGAATGAGAATGGAGAATGAAGAATAGGAATGGAAAAATGCAATCCAATCTTGTTTATCCCTTGTTTGGTTATGCAAGCTTAAATTGGAATAGGGTTAACTTGCAATCGGCGCCATTTGAAAATATTTCTGAAAATGCAATTGGCGCCATTGGAAAATCGCTGAAATATTTGAAAATATTGAAAACAAAGTTCCAGCGCTCACCCCAGGTCAAAGCAAATTTGAAAATTTAATCAAATTTGAGAAAGCTAAAATGGATGCAAGAATAGCAATTCCAATTACAGGTATTTTTTGGAATGGACAAAAGCTCATTTTGAGGCTAAAATGAGAATACGTATTCCTATTCCCTATTCCTATTCCACGCACCAAACAAAGAATACAAATCATAATCTAATTTCCTATTCCTATTCCGGTTGTATTCCAGCAACCAAACGGGCCCTAAAAGAAAAGATGCTAGGTCTACTAGAGCTCAATTTACCCTACATGCAAACCCTCCTCTAGAGGTAGATAGGAAGAAAGGCACAAAAATGATGTCATTGCAAGAAGAATACATATAGATAGTAACCTATGTAATAAAGTATCTTACATGTGAGGGTTGACAATCCTACTTGCATTTTGCCCACTTAAAATTGTTAAACCGCATTGAACACCCTAATAGGTCAATAAATGTATGCTTTACAACCTTTTCCTTTGTAGTGCCTCTAAGATACAAAAAGATACACCTAATTCTATTTTGTAACATCGTCTGATTCAATTGATTATAAAAAGGGCTCT
Source organism: Cupressus sempervirens (assembly GCA_028749045.1). Lineage (NCBI taxonomy): Eukaryota > Viridiplantae > Streptophyta > Pinopsida > Cupressales > Cupressaceae > Cupressus > Cupressus sempervirens. The sequence goes on along the minus strand of CM053793.1, from coordinate 293,265,953 downwards.
AAGAAAAATGTCCCCAATGTCATGGGAAGAATTTCTAGAAGTATTGAGATTTGAACGGGAATATGTAGGACCTAGAGGGACTAGGCTATACCATAGGGTCAATACTTCAGAGGAGACATTTAACATTGAATGATATGAGCATCTTTGCAATATTGAATGATATCAAATGAGGGATGAGGCTTACCATTTGGCTCAAATTTTGCTTGTTCTTTCCTCCAAGAAGAGGAAGTAGATGCACTAGCTGTAGTTGGTGAAGAGCCATGAGCCGTGTTCTGGGCAGGTGCTGAGTTCATCAGATTCTTATCTCTTTGACTTCTTGGTGCTAGTCATTTGTACTCCATCCAAGGTGGCGAAGCAATCACCTTATAAGTCTGAATTTGATTCATACTCCAAGAAAAATGTTCCAGAGTTGCCAGGGGGAGCAAAATCATTTCACTTCCAGGATATTCCACTTTCAGCTCATTACTAGCATTGAGCTGCTTGTATCTATTCATCTCCGGACAAGAGTTGCCGTCGTGATCCGCTCTTAAGTGAAAAATGCACATATTTTGCTTCTTAGGAGCTGCCTCTATGGCAAGCCTTTGTTGAGCGGATGGTAATTGTAAGGGTTTTCCTTCATGTTGCCTTTTAGGAATGTCCTAGTAAGGTTGTTGTTGGAAGGAACTGTTTTACCCATTTGCCTTTTCATGGCAATCATGTCATTTGATAATTTTTGAAGCATTGCTTTCGTGTTATTGGCTGTACCAGCAATAGAGTTTGTCAAAGTTCCGCTCTGAAGTTCTCTCTTCCACTCCAGCTGCTATTAGGTTATCCTCCAACTCTATCACCAAGGTCTGAGCAACTTGAAGATTAGCCACATGTGCTCTTCTGATTTGAAAACTGATATCTAGAGGCATCGAACTAATGAAAAACATCTTCTGATTATCTACAGTTGGCCTACTCGCAGCAAGGATATGGTTGACCAATTTGTTGAACCTTGTGATGAAATCTCTCATGGGAATACTAAATTCCTTTTTAATTTGTGTGAGTTGAGACAATAGAGTATGTTCATCTTCTATACTTTTATAGCTCAACTTGAATTGATTCTGCATGTCGTCCCAATTCGTAATGCATCCCACCAGAAGATGTTGAAACCAATCAGTTGTGTTTTCAACAAGAGTCTCTACGAACATCCTTACTGCTACATCTTCATGCCGAGGGCAAACAATGCTACATGCTGCAAAGAAAGCAGCGATGTGCTTATCAACCGAGACTTTCCCATCACCATTGAATTTGGGGAAGTTCTTTCGGGAAGCTCTTGGTAGGTCATTATTAGCAGCAAGCCGACTGGGGCCAATAGGATTACCCTAGGGCACATCCATTGAAGTGGGAAGAATTACTGGTAGTGGCTGAAAGGTGATGACAGTAGGGGCTACCACTTCGTGTAAGGTGAGAGTGTTACACAATGATGGGATCTAAGTGTGGAAGATAGGAGGGGAAGAGGAATGACTGCATCTCTGGGAGACGAGAAGGGGTGGCAGAAATAGAGCTCCCCGAATACCTTGAAACACTAGATCCTGTGAGCAAGTTCTCCCTCTTCTTAGAGGATCTTCTAATATTGGGAAATTGACTTTCTTTAATTCATCAAACACTGGGTCAACTTGCCCTTTGCCACGAGCACTTCTGGAACACTTGGGATCCAAGGTGAATTGACTTAGTTTACAATGGGTGTGCTTGTCTCAATCTTCTTTGCTGCAACACCTTCCCAATACTCAACATTGGCTTCCTCTCTCTCTAGTGCAAAGCTGACTCTTCAATAATCATCAAGGGATTTTCAATTTTTCCAGGCAAGTGTATTCAACTGGTTTATTATATCTTCTTGTTCATCCTTGAAGCCAAGGTTGGGTTGCATTACTGGGATTTGTCTTTCATTAGGCAACATCATTTTTCCTCATGAGCTAATAGGCATGACTAAATAAACTGAGATGGATCTCTAAGTTATCCCAATAAAGCCACAGACAGACTTACTAAGAAAAACTTAAGAACTTAGGATAGGCAAGGACTTACCTAGTAGAGTTGCCAAAAACTATTAGTTAACAGTTTGTCTTCCTTAATTTCAATGTCTTATACCTTGACTCTTGAAGTGCCCAATAGTAAATGGAAAACAAAGCGGCTAACAACATAATGGGTCAGTGTAGTAATCTATCAAAGACTCTTGAATTGAAAGGTACAACTCCCTTTAAATGCAAGATTTGCAATGAATGTGATTTTTTAAATTTTTGGGGTATTCTCTTTACTAGAGAGCAGAAGAGGCAAAACCAGATTGCTTAAAGCTTCAAACAATCTAGGCGACTTTCAAATCTAACTCCTAAAATGCAATCTATTCTATCTTAGATGGAAGATTGAAAACATGCAAGACTACCTACCGTAGCATGAGAGGAGAGAGAGTGATTAATTTAGCAATGCTCAGATTGCTAGAATAATTGAAATTTGACAATACACGGATTTTCCCCTTTTCAGCTACTTCATTAATCAAATCTCAAGCTTCTCATACAATCTATAAAACACACATGAACTAACATGCACAATACTGGGGAATAAAGTATTGAGGAAAGTAAAGCTTACAATCCACAGAGATGAAAGAAATAAAACCAAGTTTATTTGCAATCAATTTTCATTTATAGCACATTCATGCCAAGTACTATACGACAACCAAATGAACAACGAAATTAAAATGTAGACTTAGAGTCACACACAATAGTCCCAACTGCAGGGGTTCGCCTACAAAATAATTTGCCGATCTCACTAATTTTATAAAAAGTTACTTATATAGGCCTCTCCATAAGAGCCAATTACATTCGATGATTACATTGCAAAGAATCTTTGAACAGAGGATGCTAAAAATAGGACTTGACTGGTCATCGTCCGTTACAAAGTTTAAGCCTACTTCCAAAAATGACTACAAAAGAGAAATTAAGAAAACAAAAGGGAGAGGGATAGTTGTCTGAGAGAATATCAGAGCATCAAACTTTCTTTGGGGTCACAACCTTAGCTCTATATGCTTTCATTGCATCCGTTACTTTATCCAGTTCATCAACACCTGGGATTATGATGCTATTAGCTCAAATCATCCAATAGTCATGCATCTTTGTCAACTCGTCCATTCTAGCAACTTTTGATTGGAATTGTTCTGATGCTCATCTTAGGATGGAATCTGTTGCTGAAAGCTCCTGGATCGTTAACACCTGGAAGTTAACTGGATTAGTGGCCTCATCGACAAATTGTAGGAATTTGGCTCGATGTCCACCAATTGACCATTACTGGATACATATGATTTCGTTTGCAACGCCTTTATGTGTTCAAAAATCTTTTCAATGACCTTCTACACTAAATCATGCACATCCTTCAGCTCATTTTTTGATCTTACAGAGCTTTCCACAATGAACTCCAGTGGTTGCTTCCAATGAAGCAATGGTTCTTGACCTATTTTGAGGATCTCATAGGTCGTGGCAATGTTAGTCTTCATATCTATCATCTCTTGCAACAAGGCCAATTGCTTCGTCAGTTTATCTGATGCTTTGTGCATGGTAGTTTCATGACTAGACAATGCTTCCCTCACCTTGTCAATATCTAACAGATTTCCAAGGTTCTCAATGAGAGGGGGACCTTGAGCCTTCATTTGATCAATCCATGGGTGACCAATTTGACCAAATTGCCTTTCCTATAGTAGCTTTAAAAGCAAGTTCTTTCTCTCTTCTGCACTTGGATCAAATGTACTAGTAGAAATGCTTCCAAGTGCAGCTCTGATGTAGGCCATTAGTTCTTTACTTGAGGCCTTGAGTACCTCTTTCTCTGCCCTTAATTCTTCCAGTCTGTCCTCTATCTTTTCATTGGTTGATTTCCATATATTAACCATGGAATCATGCATGGCAATACCAATGTCGATTGTTCTGATCTGAATGTCATTGGTAGTAGCTCATGAAACTTGTCCTCTTTTTGAGGTTTTGCTATCTCCATCAACATATGATTGGTAGAGGGATCAGTGGCCAATGCTGCTACAGACTTTTGCTTCTTCATCTTCTTTGATTGTGGCTAAGAAGAAGTAGCTTGCATGATGAGGTCCTTGGATGGGTCAGCTTCCTCATATCTTCACTTTTTCTGATCAATGGTCTCTTCCAACCATGACTTGGTTGAGAGGACATTGATCAATGACTGAAGGGCTGTAGGATCAAAGAGCTTCCTTGCCACTGGGGGTGTCTTCTTGCTCTGAGTGGCAGTGGGGAAAGTAGTCACTTTAGTAACTGAGAGGGCCAAGGTATCATTATGCTGAGATGCATCTTTCTCTTGACCATCCTTGGGATTGGTGTCACCATCAAGATTGATGACTTGGACGGGGGAAGAAGGCTTGGCCATTGATTCATCTTGCTCCTACTCTTTATCCTTCCCCTTATCCTCAACTTTTCTTGTGTCCAGGAGAGATCCTCGTCCACAAGTAGGGGTAATCTGGATATTCTTCTTCGGAGGTTGATATCTGCCCTGACTAATGGACTGGGCTGGGCTTGCTGATGTAGAAGTGGGAGTAGTGGTGGAGGTAGCTATAGTTGACTGAGCAGCTTCGAAAGCTAATCCACCAGTGGAGCCTATACTTCCCGTTCTTTCTTTCTTGCCCTGGTCCACTCCACCCATTTGTTCGTCCTTTTAATGATCCCATGCATTAGGACCTCCATTGTATCGATAATAGGACCTTCAGGTGGAGTTGACACAATGGAATTCCCTTCATCTTCTCGAAGGATGAGGGATGCATATAGGAGCCATCATCTGCAATATCAGAAGTATCAACAAAGTCATTATATAACTTAATTTCATCAATTGTTAGCCTGGACCAATACCTCTCCTTGGTTTGATATTCATTATGACATCCAGCCCAATAATCTTCAATGTTTGAAACGTGTCTGTGAGCATATCCCAGCTTCAAATGATCTCTTACGTAATTCATCGGGTCATATTGATGCTCGAGTACCTCATAATCCACCAGTTTGAACCTACTCTCAAAACTTTTAACTAGATTTTTAGCATTGGATCTAGAAGCATAGGAATAGGGTCCAACCACTATTGGGAAGAAAATCCTAGCTATTTTCTTTACATTAGAATACAAGGTGTTCACTTCTAGTTTTTGTCGACATAATTCAATAAGAACAACCTTGTCCTCAGGGTACCTAGGGAGTCTTTTAGGAAACCCATCAAAAGCATTGATCCGCATGTAGGAGAAGCTCGAGAATTGGATGAAAGAGCATTCGAACTGGGCTATAGCCAAAATAGCTTCTGGTGAAAATCTTTGCTCTAGGCAGCCTTGCAATTCCCGACACAACCTTATAGTGAAGGCATCATTCGCTTTTACGTACTCGAAGCTCCTCTACCGCTGAAGGTGAGCGTGGAACTCGTACACCCTTGTACTCTCATCATAGTCATTGATTTTGGGAAGACCCAACCACAGGTGATGCGTGGCCAAGGCATATATTAAATATGAGGACATATAGAATTTGCTTGACTGCCTTAGCTGAATTTAACCACGAGGCAAGCTCATCACATATGATTTTGGCCCAGTCAATCAACAGTCCTTTAGCACATATGGCCTACACCAAGAAGAAGTGATGCTCAATGAAATCCAGAATTTCTTCCTTTCCTTTCAAATTTAGTAGTAGTGCTAGGATGTCGATGATTTCTCTTTTCAAATTGGTTTTGAAAAGGGTTTTCGACATTTTGCTCTTCTTTGAATGAGGTGTTTGGAACCAGGTTCTTTGCATATCCTCTCTCCTCAAAGTCTTCTTTTTGTTGAACATAGATGCAGAGGACCCAAAATCGATGTCGCAGTATTCTTCCTTCACTGGCACACCGAATGCAAATTGCATCAAGGCCTTATTTATCAAGAGAATGATAGATTGATTAGGAAGCAAGATTTGCTTTGTTTTTGGATTATATCTCTCAATACACTCTCTTACTAGTTCTGGAGCCTACACAGCCATGGGAAATCCAACGACTTCCACCAATCAGCTTTCCTTCAATTTCTGGGTGATCGGTTGGATGGGTTGAGAATTAAGCCTTCTGTGGAGATCACCTAAAGTCGTAGAATTTGAATGAAGTATTGGCGAGATCTTTCAATTGATTTTCCAAGCCTAGGAGTCGATTGTAACCTGATGCTCTAATTGCCATTTGGTTATGATTTCAAAGAGAGGGCAATTGCTCGATAAATAGCTGTTAAAACAATGAGGAAGCAAGTTTGAGGCAAATCCAATCAAATAGATACAAAAATCTGAATGTTGGTGCCACACGAATGAAATTAAACACAACCAACAATCATAATGGTAGGATTTGTAATAAGTTTGATAATTAACAACTATTAAAAAAAACTTTCTTTTTCTATGCATGTAAGGATCCATGAACACAGAAAACATATTACTCTTTTAAAGTGATATATTACCGAACCAAAGGATTTCAGTTTAGTGGAAATTCCCTCATTTACTTCAGAATTCGGAACCAGGATTCACACGATAATTCTTTATATACGGAGGAGAAAGCGCAGATCCATCTTTCCGTAAGCTTATCTTTCCTTTGATTTAAGATTGTAGTGCGAGCAATAATCCTTCAATACCTCAGGCACCTCATTTTCTTATTCTCTGCATCAAGTATCCGAATACTTGATCTACTTTATATCAGAAATGCACCTTTACAACTAACTTTCCCGGAAGCATCTTTTTGGCATCTCTGCGGAATATTCTCAAAGTATACTTGCATAGTTCTTTATCTTTCTAGTCTTTTAGAGAAATAGCCTTTATATTTTTGAAGGACGGAAAACTCCTCTAAGACCAAAATTTTCTGGGGGAAGAACCACTTTAAAGCATTCTCCATTGTTTTGGTTAGTTACCTTGTGTATCCTTGAGATGAAATTTCGAGCATGGATTCACCATCACAGGCTTAGATTTATTCCTTTTCAGCATCATGCTTGGGTCCCATTGATGCATAAAATCTTTGAATGGAGCATGAGCTTTGTTGGCTTCAAAAACAAAACCAAATAGTTTTGTTTCCATCGGGTGAGCAGCAAAAAAATGCAGACCCGTTTCTCTGCACAGAAATGGATTTTGACTTTGGAACTTTGACTCGAGACTTTCTTAGCTATAGCTTTCACTTCTCTAGATCCTTTCATCATAAGTCAAGCAGGTATATATCTGTGAATGCTATCATGACTTTGATCTTCAGGTTCCTGCTCGATGTAGTTCGCCAAGGCGGATAGCTAGCGTGGTGATTCAAAATCCGAAGGAAACGAGAATGTTGGAGCAAGAGAAATGTCACGGAAACAAGAGAAACTCACTTCTCATCGGGAAGACACTCAAACCATATCCTAACCAAACCTAAATCACTTAGGCCCCAAATGCATTGGAATGACAAGAATCCCACATGGAGAAATAAGGAAAAGTGAAGCAAGGGAGACCCGGAAAAGACACAAAGTGGGAGTCTTGGAAACTTGATGAGAAGTGAGTCACCTAGGGACTGTCTTGACAAACAACTAAACAAAATCTCAATGAAATGCCAACAACTACAAAAAAAAAAGGGATAGACTGAAAGTTGGCAACAACAATATTAATAAAATACATCTAAAGTATGACAAACTTTATATTAAGGTCTCAAATTTATCATATCCATTTTTTAAATAAACAAAACGATTTTAATACATCTAAAGTATGGAAAACTTTATATTAAGGTCTCAAATGTATCATATACAATTTTTAAATAAACAAAACAAATTTAAGTAATGATAACCTTTATGAGAGCATGTGAAATTTATTCAATGCATCTACCAATTGTACGGCCTTTAGCCAAAAGTGACTTTTACCCAGAATAATCTAAGAAAGACACGTGTGACCTTCCACATGCACCCTATGCCTTTCATATCTTGACACCATATTACAATTTTCACTACATTTGTCCTTTTTGCTAAGTGAATAAATATTAGTCTTTCAAAACTTCAAAGAAAGGACTTCCGCAAAGGATCTTCTAGGGTAGATATGGGCTCAGAACTTTGATTTCAAATTTCCCTCTCAAAAAAGTATAGAAGGTAATAGGTTGGTCTCGAAGATGATTGTTGGAACATTTGATCACAAAGAAAATACAGGACCTTCCTAGAATCAGACCTGCCTCCTAAAACCAGAAGCTTCAATTTTGAGTACCACGAGATGGATTTTTCATATTAGCTCCTACTTAAAACTTTCTTATAAGCTGGCATCAAAATAGTTTTGTATCTTCCTGTCAAGTGGTCTCCCCACCCAAAGGACTAATAATTTTGTCTTCCTTAATATTAAATGGAAGAACTTGAAATAAATCAAAGAAATCCATCTAGAGAAGATCAAGATTTCATTTCTTTCCAAACCAAGTGTTTTAACACTACTTCGTTTTTTAAGATATTTTATTTTGTGGGGTAACCTATATCATATTTTTTGTTTTTCAATCAATCATCACTTGGAAAACTAAATTCCACGAGTAGTCAATTCATCCCTAACATTTTAACAGTATAATCTGGTGAATTATAACATGTCACGAGGATCCACATAGCATGCAAGCACCTCTAATCAATGTCAGTGCCAGAAAGGAGGGTACCAAAACATCCACCCAACCACTTGCACTCCCAAGTTAAGCTTCCAGATAGACTAAGATTTTTGGTGCATATAACACCCTATGAGCCTAGCCTGAATTTTTAATTATTATCAATGTGGAATATGCCAAGGCATTTTAATTTTTTTGTTATCAAATAATTAGAGCTTCCCTGGTGCAGTACAATTTCCATAGTTTACTTTTATGCAATATTTTACTTATTCCATTACTCGCGACTTTTCAATATTATTTCTACTTTAATGTGCAGCACCCTTAAAGAAGATCATTCTGAATATTTAAAAGTCAGCTAGAGACTAGGAATTTACAGTTCTTTTTTTCAATTGAACTGATAGATTCTGAGTGATATAAGATCAAGCATTTAGAATTTTCAAATAAATTAAAAATTGTCAGAAAAATGGAGGGAGTTTGGGATTGCTTGTATTCGAAGAAAATGTTCTTTGAAGATATAATGTAATGCTCAATCAACCACCTCATACTTGGCCAGCACACTGTTCTTTATGTGAGACCCTCTTCCTTCTTATTTAACATCCTAAAACAAACAGGCTCCTGAAAGAAATAATGTCACTCCTTACATTCTCACAAACTATCGACATCAGATTCGAAGAAGAAAATTAAGAAAATACTCGACAAAGTTTAAACTTTATGGTAAAAGGAGGTAATTCTTCTATAAAACAGACCTCTGTGATGGTTTTGTTAATATCAGCTAACTTGCTAAGATCAAAGATTGAAAACCTTAAACAATGAAATAGTTATTATATGTAATGTGAATGAACATTCTGAACAGAAGTTTCCAGAATGAAGACATATATTACAAGAGAGGCTGAAGGAAAATGAAATGATACAATATGCACATTGAGGGAAAAGAATAGTTCTTTAAGACAGTCAAAATAATTGACATAATAGTCATGAAGGGTCAGTGACTTTGCACAATGACAAGAAGTGGTTCTAATAAAAGGAAGCAAAACTTCCATATTGTTTGTGTGAGGGATTGCAATTGTTACCAAAAGTGGAAGCACAAACAATGCACTTGATTTGTTTGATAAAGAGATGTCATCATATGGAATGAGTTTTGGATTGCTCAATATCTAGAAGAAATTAACGAGAGATGTGACTGGAATTATTCTGAGTTTAATCAAAAGAATTGGAGAAATCAAACAGCACCATAAGAACTTATATAAATCTACTCAGAAAAAATCCATGCATGGGTGAGAATTCCAGAAAAAGGTGATCTACAACTTAGATCCCAATTCCAATGGGAATTTACAGCTCTATCCTACTGGGGTTCACTATAAGCTCCCTGTCCACAGATAGACAATACTTTGTATATCCACTACTTTCTAAATCTACTATTTTAGGGAGCACAATAGTCATATGGTTGCTTTCTTTTATGGCATCACATGACAACAAAAGTAATCTTTGCTGTAATGAAAGCTGGTGCCATTGACGTTCTCATAAAAAGATTCCACAATTTTTATCCCAAATGGTGAGTGCAGAGAAATTTTCTCCAGAAAAAGTAAAAAAAGTTCAAGAAACAAAGAAAAGAGTCTGTGGAGTCTGATTTCCAGCACTAGCAGAGTTTGTAGATGTTAGACTCAAATGGGCACTAGGTGTTAATTGTTCAATTCAGTTTCGGCCTTCAGCTGGTGTCAATTCCAATTGGCTGTTAGGAAGTAAGCTCATAAAGAGGTCATTTTGAGTAGTATAGATTTAGATGGATGAATTAAATTTAAGTTAGTGTGATGCCTTTGATTGTATAATAAAGGGTAAATTGGTCCTTACCAGGGTTCCATTATCACATCAAAGTGTAACCACAACAGTTTTTGCTTTTTCTTTCTTTTTTTCCCCTGTAGAGTATGTTGCCATTTTTTAGTATATTCTAAAATTCATTTGAAATTTGATTTTTTCTCTCTCGTTGAGTTTAGTCTACATGTTTGCCTAATGTGTTTGGTAAATATGATTTGCATCCATCAGTGGTACACGGATGACAAATGTTAAATGACTGAAAGACAATACTAACTAACTAATTTGCTATCAAGGTCATGCTCAAGTCTGGGAAATTTGATTTGGTACATGAGATATTTGGAAAAATGGAGAGGTCTGGTGTGATTCCAAATGCCTTAACTTACAAAGGTAATGCAATGTTATCTTCCATGCTGGTGTGTTCTTTATTTTATTGTTTTTGTATACCATTGCTATTCCTTATTTTTTATGATTTTCTTGACTGCATTTTTACAGCCCTTGTGCAAGCATGCTGGAAGGAAGATAAAATTGATGAAGCTGTGATCATAATTGAAGACATGGAAAGTAGGGGAATAGTTGGTACAGCGAGTGTGTACTATGAATTTGCATGCTACCTCTGTAGTGCTGGTAGGACACGAGAGGCACTATTACAGGTCCTTTTTTCCTCCTGTTTCTCATCATTATTTTCACTGGTCAACACATAACTTATTTAATGCTAAAGGTGGAATGTATGGATTTTATTAGTGTTCAAATTTTCCAGGCTAGTGATGGGGTATGGGAACTGTGTTAACTTTGTGATATTTTGTATAGAACGTCTCACCATTTATTAGCAGATTGGGCCACACTCACAAAAAACCACCACACACAACACTGATAGACCACATGCTTAGAATTTGAAGATGCTAATGATTTTTATCTAATGTTGTGCTTGAGGGAAGCAATTTTTAGCCAGTAATGGTTGCATATACTAATAAACAAATTTCTTATAGTTATTTCTGCATTTCCTTTTATAAGGCACTTTCCATGCATCAGCTAGTTCATCTTGACAAAAATGATACAGGAAATGGGTATATAATTGGAAATACCAAAGCAACAATTTTAAGACCATTAACAGTTGTCACCTTGTTGAAAACCTACAAATTTTTTGTATATTCACCGGCCATTTAATTTTTTTATCAGTTATCTTGCTAGCCTGAATCAGTAAGTTGTCGAGCTTAATGATTATCCCTTTGTCATCTTTGTATTTCATAGGTGTAAACAATCATTCTTAGTATGAATTGATCACTTTTTTGATTTGATAGTTGTTATGTAATATCCTTACTGGGACTGTTATCAAAGTCTGATGTGTGACTGCTCAAATAAATTGATTCATTGTCTCTAAAGAAAGTTTTGACCCAAGAAGAACATTTTGCTTTCATTGATATTTAGATTCTATTACAACTGGTAACACAAATTTCTAATTGAAATGAAGAAGTAACAGACTGGAAATGTGTTAATCATTCAGCAAGAGAATAAAATGAAGCAACTTCTCACTCCCTTAAGGAAGACGTCTTACATGCAAGAAAGGACGTGATAGAAGAGACTTGAAAATTGGCGTACCAGTTCCCATTTTCCATGATAGGAGTGTGCCACGGTAGGGGAATATCCACGTCTGCTCCTACTTGCTCCAGCCCATAGTCTGTCCTGTGGTTCTCAGAATGGTCTCCGCCTTGGCTCTAGTAACCCCCACTCTATCACCACCTGAACATGTTACTGGTACATTCCCCTGTCCTGCAGCCGCATCAATACTGGGACTACGTACCACTGCTTGCCGTGGAGGATCAGATTGCTGGAGTAGATGCCGGCTCACGTAACAACTGTTATGGCTCTCAAAAATCCACTGCACATACTTATACCAATGCTCCCACAGATCTGCTACTGATGTCTACTCCTCCTACGGTTATGGTAGGTCATCCATGGTATGGGAATGTCCCATACGATAGCCGCACACCCTTCTTCCACGCTGGAGGACTCCCAGCTTCCCTTCCGCTGAGAGAGAGATGGATAACTGGTGCCTTGATTGCCATGCCTTTGTCTGGACTGTTATGTTTGTTACTCACACGAATGTTGACCCTTACAGCTATACTATCAATCGACTGGGCCAAATACTGAAAACAGACTATGCTAACATTCCATTACTATCAGAATTTTACAACTGTCACTAATCGTTATTGAACTTACTTCTTGGAAGCGGAATCCCATACAGCAAAGACGTCTCACAATGCAACTCCACTTCTGAAATGAACAAAGACTCCAACGAGAGGCTGGGCTACGCCCAATTTCTCAAACTGTCTCAATTCTTTTCCTTCTCGAGAGTAACCAGTCACATTTAAGCAACCTTGTCGTTTTTTAAATAATATTATATTTCATGCTATCAATCCCAAGGGAGCTCATTGCTTTTATAACCTCAATATGAGGGGAAGTACAAACAACTAGGCAATGTGGGATAAAGGCCATTTTCATCTTTTAGTCACTTAAGTTACTTTTGTTATAAAACGACTTTAAGTCATAAAGGAACTTTATAAAATAAAGTGACTTAACTATAGAAAAGCTCCTCAACTTAAATATTTCCCCAAAGAAACCAAATGAACTCCTGTGACCGACTGGTGTCCTCAAGATTAATGCCATTAGCCTATCTGGATGGAAAGATAGACCAACAAGGCCTAGCGCGAGAAGGGGACATTACAATTCTCCCTTCCCAAGATTGCTTGCCCTCAAGCAATCTCAGTGCTAGATGCTGCAGGATTGATTCGCCCTCCCAAGTGGCATCTTTATATGGCAAATCTTTCCATCGAACTAAATACTCCCTGATGGACTTGTTACATAGCTTCCTCTCTCTGATCTCAATCACCTTGACTGGGACCAAAACCAATTTCCCTTCCACATCAAATGGAAGCAATCCAACGGAAGGCACTACCTATAAATTAATCGCCTTCTTGAGGCAAGACACGTGAAAAACATTATGGATTTTACCGTCATCTGGCAAGTCCAACTCATAAGAAACCTCTCCAACCCTCTTGGTAATGCGATAGGGACCATATAATCTAGGCGGAAGCTTTTAGGATCAATTCTTCTTCAAGGAGCTCTACCTGTAAGGTTGGAGACAAAGGTAAACCATTTCACCTATCTCAATACTCCTCTCTGTCTGATGGTGATCAGCATATATCTTCTGCTGATTCACAGTCTGTAGGATGTTCTCCCAGAGAGATCTGAGAATGTCCTGCTGATCCTGTATCCAATCTCCAACTATGTGGTTGGTTTTCCCGCTTCTACCTTTTGCATCTGCAAGGGTGTTAGTACTCAAGTAGAATTACAAATCAAAATATAACATTATATATTAATTAAAGAATAACCTAAGTTCCTAATCTTGATTACTTCTCTTCTTAACGAGAAGCTCCGAGTAGATACTTAGTTCCTGAGGGAGGGTTCTCCATAGCTTTCGCCATTCTAGGACAACTCTCCACTAAGTATTGTCTTCTCATTATACCTCTCCTCGTTAAGACCTATGGATAATCGTTTTCGATTTAACCATCCTTCCTAGAAGATTTCTCAATCTAGGCCTTATGGATAACCTCAATGGCTAAATCCATCCTTTCATATGCATATGCTTGTACTATTTAGTATACTGACCTTCAGAGATGACCTTCGCCTTGATTCTTATTATATATTTTTTAATTTAGAGTTCTTATGATCTTTATATGTCAATTTGGTTCCCAACTCGGTATATCTCTAATCCTGGCTTAGTTGAATTAATTTGATTCAATTGGGAGGTTTTCTGGATTTCTTAGAGGTAGCAATTGATGATTTATGCACCCTATCTTTATCTATCTTGCAATTGTGGAAGTATTGTAACGGAAGAATGGAAACTTGACAACTTTAATAGTAACTCTATTCCTTCTCTCTTGATTGCAGATATCTTTGTGACTTACCTTATACATGACTGTTGTGATGAAGATTGTTACAGAAGGTTGCTTTATGTCCTTACACTTATACAGGTGTTTGAAGACTCCTCTCGACCTACTCCTGCGTATCTACTAATGCTCGATAGTATGACTTCTTGCCTGGATTTCGATTGTCAAGATTGGAACGCTGACACTTGGCTGAGAGTGATTATGTCTTTCATCTCTTCTCAAACGGTTTCCATGTCTTCCTTCCATGTTATGTTCGGTGGTATGCTGGAGGCTGGCTTTGGTCGATATCGCACAGATTGCACTCCCCGTAGTGTTCCTTGTCTATAGTGATTTTTGTCTTTCCTTCGTGTACTGAGGTGTATGCTTCTCTCTTCTCCTTTGATACTGTGCTCTCATTCTTTTTTGATACTTTGACTGTGGCTTTGTTCTCCTCTAATTCGATGCGTCTTCTTCCTTCACGAGGGCCATTTTATATGCGGAATGTGGGGTCTATCTAGAAGGTCGTCACAATTGACGGGTTGGCCTTCTTTCAATTAGTTCAATCTTATATTGTGAAAAACACTTACGTTAGCCTTTATTTTTTATATAACAATCATGATTGCCTTATTTTTAATGATCTATTATTGTTTAATCACTTACATTAGCCTTTTAAAAATAAAAAATAAAAAATAACCATGATTGCCTTTATTTGTTTTTAATATTTTAAAATAAGTGGTAAGGGAAATAAATAATTAATTATCCTAAAAATCAATGACAATTTGATTCAAGATATTAATGATAAATTGATGTATAGTTTCTATATGCAAAAATCCATTTATCATTCTTGACTTGTTTGTTTAGGTGTTATCACAGATGTTCTCTTGGAGAGATCCGAGAATGTCCTACTGATGTTGTATCCAATCTCCAACTAGTGGCGCTTTGTTGTCCTGTAAGGCCAGATCTACGAACGATAGTGGTTCACTGCCATAGAGAGCTAGAAACGGTGTCATCTAGATGGAAGTGTGGTAGGTGGAGTTGTAGCAGTACTCCCCTAAATATAACCATTTAACACAAGCTCTTTGTTGCCCCGCTACATAGTTCCAGAGGTAACCCTCCACCCATTTATTTACTATCTCAATCTACGCATCCGTTTGTGGGTGGTAACTCGTACTAGGTGTCAACTCTGTACCTGCTAATCTAAATAATTCCTGCCAAAAATTGTTGAGAAATTTGCTATCCCTGTCGCTCACAATGGTTCAAGGTAGACCATGTAGACGAAAAATCTCTAGAAAAACCAATTCGTCTATCTGAGAGGCCGATCAATTTGCCGCTATAGCATAGAATTGAGCAAACTTAGTCAATCTGTCCACAACCACAAAAATGGAATCTCTGCCTTGAACTCTCGCCAATCCTATAATGAAGTCCAAAGAGATACTCTCCCATTTTTGTGTTGGAATAGGAAGAGACTCTAATAATTCGGTTGGGAACTCATGCTCCGACTTGTTCTACTGACAAGTCTGGCATTCTCTGATATGCTGAAGGACATTGCCCTTGAGGCACTTTCATGAAAACCTTTCTCTAACCTACCTATAGATTTTGAGGAAACCTGGGTGTTCGGTTGATGGTGCATCATGAAGAGTATTCAAATTTTTTACCTTGGCTTAGACTCTGGCACAAGGTTGAGATCCTATCCTTATAAAAAATCAGATCATTGATTACCTTGTACCTATTGTCCTGGAGTTGCCCATCCATGATCCAACAAACTTGGGTATTCTTAGAATACTCAACCGGTAATTGGGACTTCTAATCTATTGTATCTCTGAAATGGCACAACACTCTACTACTGAAGGTCTCTTAGAAAATGCATCAGCAACCATATTGTTCTTACCCTTGACATACTCAATATCAAAATCATAGGCTTGAATCTTTTTGGCCCACTTTTGTTGTCTTTCATTGAGGTCCTTCTGTTCCAAGAAATATTGCAAGCTGTTGTGGTTCGTCTTAACCGTGAATTTTCCACCCACCAAGTACTGTATAAACTTGGTTAAGGCGTGCAATAATGGCTAGCATCTCCTTGTCATAGGTGGAATACAATCTCTCACTATCCTTGAGCTTCCAACTCTCATATGCTATTGGGTATCTATTCTGCATCAAAGCTGCGCCAATTCCATTCCCCGAAGCATCACACTCTAAGACAAAAGGGTGAGAGAAGTTGGGAAGTGCCAAAACAAGGCATGTGCTCATTACTGTCTTAAGCCTATCAAAGACTACCTCTACATCATTCGTCCACCTGAATGCGCCTTTCTGTGTGAGATCAGTGAGGGGAGCTGTTGTCAAAGAGAAGCCTCTAGCGAACCTCCTATAATAAGAGCAAAGACCGAGGAAACCTCTCAAATTCGCTACATTCTTTGGAGGCGGCCAATCTAGGACTGTTTCTGTCTTTTCCTGGTGTACCTTAACCCTTTTGCGCCAATCACATGTCCAAAGTAAAGAATCTCAGTCAATCCAAACTCACACTTCGATTCCTTTGTGAACAAAGAATGCTCCTCCATAATGCCAAGTACCTTGTCTAAGTGTTGCAAATGCTCCTCCCAAGTTCTGCTAAAAACCAGGATATCATCAAAGAACACCAACATGCTCTTGCGCAATTGCTTTTTAAAAATATGGTTCATCCAAGACTGAAATGTGGCCGATGCATTGGTGAGCCCAAATGGCATAACCAAAAACTCATAGAGTTTGTAGTGGCATTTGAAAGCTGTCTTATGCATGTCCTCCTCCTGAACACATATTTAATGGTATCTCTATGTAATGTCCCCTATTTTCCTCTAAAAGAATTTAATAATAAATATTAAAAAAAAAAAAGGAATAAAGAATGCTTTACTTCGAGAAATTATATATATATAGATCGGTAAGAGGCCAAAGCCAAGATTAATTATTATGTGTTGTAATTAATTATTATTATTATAATTTATTAAGTGCAATTGCAAGTAGATTCGAACCCAAGACCTCTTCGATAAGAGGCTCACAATTTACCATTGTGTTGTAGGCTCTTGCCTCTTTGAAAAACTAAATATTATAATATAATAATAATAATAATACCCTATAATATATTATCGTCCAAATTATTATGATGATGAAAGAAAACATTGTTAATATTATCTAATGTAATATCTCATCTATGAAAAGAGATAATAAATAACCATAGCAGAATATTGATATAAATAATAACTGTAAAAGTAAATATGAAATTAAATAAATTATAACTAAATCTAATATATATTATAACTAGATAAGATTTTGATATAAACTTACTTAATTAAAACATATCTATTAAATTCTAAGGATGTGACCATTCAAGAATAGAGCATGAAAGAGATAAAAAATGGGTATGCACAGGGAATAGGAAAAACTATCATGGAGCTAGAGAAGAAGAGTTTATTCAATAGAAATTAGAGGATAAAAGAAGCTATGCAGTCGGAAAAAACTCCAAAAACCCAAAGGACTTAAAATTATTGGTGAGTAACCAAGCATTCATAACTCATATTAAATCTCCCAAGAGAACACGTAGACATCTATACAGTCACCACAGATACATCTGGCAACTTGACCGTCCACAAAATATCAAGTCATCCAGTGTTTCATCTACACAAATAAATTAAAAAAGAATATATTGACAAGAAGCCATCAGATTCCCATACTCTGGAGATATTCAGGCAAGAAGAACGATTCTCAGAATGGCAGAAGAATGGGAAATCGTGAACGAGAAATAGACAAGAAGGGCAGGAAGAATACATCCGCAAGAGCACAAGGGAATTAAGAAAGGAGGAGAAAAAGTGGAGCAATAAAGATTTAGGGATTCACACAGTCAGCGCTCAGAAACAGTAAGGTGTTTGTCCACTTAAAACAGCCAAGACTATCTGGTATGGTAGCGACTCAGCAAAGGAAAAGAAATTATAGAGATATATATAATAAAAATAGGTCACTACATAGTCACGCAGGGAAGAAAATCAATTTCAAGAGCCAAACAAGGAAGATAAAAATTCAAGATTAACGTATCAATGGCAATTAAATATCGAATGGAGAATAGATTAGATAACCATATCAAGTGATAAACTTATGATCGTCTAAGTTACCAATTATGGTTATTAAAGGTACCAGTATCGACCATTTGATATCAGTTATCAATTCCATACCAACGATCAATATTCTACAGTCACTAATTGTTGAATATCACTTAAAGAAATATCCAGCATTTGTTTACGAGAGCTGTCTTATAATAAATAGTTATAAACATTGCAGATGAGAGACTATATTGTAATCGAATCAATATTATAATTTGGGGGCCAAGGCTTTAAAGGATATAATAATAAAAAATATCATCGCTAAAAGAGCATACTGTCATTGTCAGTTACATCAGTATGGTTGCAAGTGTGTAATTTGGACTTGAGATGGAAACTATATCACTGCAGAATGGAATTGTGAGTCACCAGACACAGGAGTTAAAAGATTATACTGAAGATGAAATTCTATGATTAATATTTTTGGCTATTTATGGCATCCATTCTAGTAATAAGTTAGAAAGGCAAACTACTATGATAAGTTCACAACATTACATAATCTCTTGGATCCCTTGATCTAAATTCTAAGTGCATGGATATAATCCTTAGTAGTGGAGATCAAAGTAATGTGAATTGGAATTGGATCAGAATCGGCAAGGCCGAATCGAATCGTGAATCGGCGATGAATCGGCAAATTTGAAAAAACCCTTTAAATTTAAATATTTTAACAATTTAAAACTTATTTCATGCACCTTTTACTGAATATAACTTAAACACACTATAACATTATCAAATAGAAGTTAAAACTTAACATACATAAACATGGAAGTTTGGAACATAGAATCCATCACATACGTAACTATGTTATCTAAAATGTAAATTGTAGGCTAGCTGAAGTAAATAGAAATCAAATGATCATAATGATTTAAATCATAGAATGTATGTAAGATGATCCATAAGACATCAAATCATAAATGTATGTAAAAATCTAAGATGAAGATCTATGAAAGCTTGAAACGTATGTCTATCAATGATTTAGTATCAATATCTGTAAACAAAATAAAAAAACAAGGCTCTAGCTCAAGCCTCAAGCTCATAGTCATCATCATCCTCAAGCTCAACTGCAGCCTCAGCCTCAACCTCTGAGTATCCAGTCTGCCTAGTAGCAAGACGTCTAATGTAGGTCCTAGAAGACTGCCGAGCCATATCTCCCACATGCAAGATGGGCTCACGAACGTCACTAGGGCCTATGTCTGTGCGTGCACGCGTGCATCTACCAATGCCTGAAGAACGTGCTCTAGCTGCCTTAGCCTCTCCACCTGGTCAACCCACGCATGGTCTTCCTTAGTGAAGACTGGATCCACAACCTCTGTGAGCCACTCTGATTCTGGATCAATCTCCTCCAGAATGATCAGAGAGGAGTCAATGCCCAAAATCTGTTTGATCCTAAGACAGAGGTTGTAATGAACAAAGACAAGATCATTCAACCTTTGCACTGTCAACCTGTTTCTCCTCTTCAAGTAGATGTGCTCGAACATGGACCAACTGTGCTCGCATCCAGAAGCGCGGCTTGGCTGACTCAAAATACGGATGACAATTTTTGAAGTTTTGGGGTTGTGGCCCCAAACATTTGCTACCATCTATCTGAAATAAGGGAAAATAAAAATAATTAGTCTCTTTTACAAATTACAAATTACAAGTTAACTCTAAAATTACATAATCAACTTTAAGTTTAGAATCTAGATTCATGAACATTGAATATATTATTTAATTTTTACCTGGCTATATTGTGTCCCGAGCATCTATGGCCATCTTGCTAGAGAAAAGTGGCCCTTCTTTATTATTGAACTTATTGAGCTCAATAATTGCAGCATTGCTAGCCTCATTAGTACTCAACCTCTGGATCACTGTATATAATCCGATGAGAGCCTCCTCATCCGCCTTGAAGTTAGGACAGAAACGAAATGCCAGATTCAAAAAGTAAGCTGCTGAATGGATGGGTTTGTGGAGCTAATTCTGCCATCTCCTATCAATGATGTCTCAAATAGGGGCATACTTCTCCTGCACTCCTGCATACTGGGCTCTAATGGCCTCCTTGGCCTTATCCATGCCCTCATAGATGTAGCCCATAGAGTGCTTCTCCCAATCAGCAGTTTGTAGGAGAGATACAAGGGGCTCAGTGGCCTATGTATAAATTAAAACAAAAATTTGAGTCAACTTAAATATAGAATAATTCAATAATATAACTTAAGGTAAAACTAAATCATTAAACAATTAGCATAGTAAACTGTAAAATATTAAATGTTAAATTACAATAAATTTACCTTAAAGATTTCTTTAGTAGGTTTCCAAAAACCATCATCATCAAATATGCAATCCACCACATCTATCCTTGTAGTGGTCGTAGCATAGGAAGATGAAATCCACTCTCACTAAACAAACATGCTCCTCAAATCATCCCTTGATGTCAACAAGGACTGCAAGGTGATGAAATTCGAGGCAAACCTCGTGATCCCTGGGCGAGCTAACTCTGTCTCCTATGTACTTCCTCATTGTGCTAAGGACAAATGAATGATTATAAATAAACTTGCATATGTTTTTTTCCCTTTCCACACGACTTGACCCACTCAAGTTTGCCAATTTCCTCCAACATGAGGTCAATGCAGTGTGCCGCACAAGGGGACCAAAATATGGTGGGGTGCCTCTCCATCAAAAGTTTACCTACAACAATTTTAAGTTAATTAGAAATTCAAATTTCAAACATGTTAGAACATAGGAAACTTAGAAATTCTAAGTTAGAATTAGAAAAAGTTCAAAATTTAAATAAATTTATTTTCAAAACTTGAAAAGTTAAAAGTTTACCTACAGCAACATAACTTGCTGCATTATCCGTCACCACTTGCACCACATGTTGTTCCCCCACCTTTGCTATGACTTCCTCCATAACCTCACTTGAGTATGTGGCGTTTTTTACATGAGCAGAAGCATCAATGGATTTGAGGAACATGGTATTTCCTACAAGTAACAAAACAACGAATTATAATTAACAATTAACAAATGAAAATTTGAAATAGTCAATCACGATTCAAAATTATGTATGTAGGAAAGTAGAATAATCAATCACCTCCACAGGATATAAAAAAATTGAGGAGTGTTCTTCCCCTCTTATCTATCCAACCATCAGTCATGATGGTGCAACCCTTTTCGATCCACTCCTTTCGGTTGTCCTCAAGCTCATGCCTCATATCCTCAACCATTTCATCCAGGTATCCACTCAACTCAGCCTTAGTTGGGGCTTTAAACCATGGACCACAAATAACAGTTGCATCTATCATGTGCTATCAATAAGAAGCCCTGTCACAAATAGATAATGATATTGATTAGAAATTTAGATGTGAAAAATTCAAATCATAAAACAAGTAGATATAATTAAAGTTTTACTTTTACTTTTAACTGTAACTTTAAAGAAAACAAAGAAAAAAGAATCAATTACCTGGCTGCAATAAATGGAATGTTGCAAAAGTACCAAAATTTGCAAATCACTTTTCTAGCAGCATCATGAATCTCCTTGTTCAAACCCATGCCCTCAAGCATGGATTGAGAGCCAAGAGTAGTGCGGGGCACAAAGTAACTATCCATTCTGTTTTTCCGCACTCTAGGCCGCAATAGGTTGGTGTTGGACTCTGTCTCAGTATAAGAATGACTACCACTAACACTCGCATGAGCACTACAACTAGGACGAAAAGGAGGCCTGGAAGAACCCTCTCCAACACAACCTACGGATGCAGAAGCTAATGCAAATGAAGATGTAGATGTGTCTGTGGATGTGAGAGCACGGGAGCCAATACCTCTTAACCCTTCAAGTTGCATTTTCCTATTCAACTTGTCTTGTTCAATTTTTTCTAATGCCACTAAACAAGAGTTTTTTTCCTTAGCAGTTTGATGAGTGCAAACTGTGACATCATGGCCAGGTATGCTAGCAATGTGGTATTTCAATCTATAGATACCTCCGGAATTTTTTTTTTTTATACAAAATATACATTTTGTTTGATATTTGGTTCTTCCAGGAAACTCTTCATTATATTTCCAGCATTCATCTTTTTTACCCATTGTGGAAATTGGAAAATGAAAGCAAAGGGCTGCTGCAATAAAAAAATTCATTTAAAATATCAAAGTTTGCAACTAATAAACAAAAGCTACAAAACAAGAAACCCTAGTTTGCAATTTAGTAAAAATAAAAAACATTCAAGATTTGCAAATGAAAACTAAAAAAATTTAACAAAAAATGCATAATACACTAACATGCACAAAAAAACCAGCACTTACCTCTTGAGTTGAGGAGTGTTGATATTGACTCTTAATGCTCCCAATGCAATTTATGGCCTTCCTAGATGGACTTCTGATCTCTTTGGTGCTCTTCCTTCTTGCCGGTTGGAAACCTATGGATTTTCTTTTCTCTTCTTCTCTCTCACTCTTTCCTCTCTTCTACTCATGCTAAGCAAATAGAAGGCTCTTTAGGGTTATAACAAAGAGGAAAGACAAATTAGAAAGCAAATAAAACATGTTTTTTTTTTTAACTCCAACTTTTCATGCTTGCTGCCGCGGCCGATTTCTAGCAATACCCGATGGTGATTTTGGCGATTTTTGCCATGAATTGCCGATATTGGCGATTCAGACGATTCACATGAAAAAATTGCTGCTAGTGATCTCCGATCCAAAAAAAATCTGGAGTCATGAATCTTATTGCCAAATCGGTGCTTTCAACGATTTTAAGGCAGTTTTTGGAACTATGGTGGAGATAGATTAAATTTGAGAGATCATTACATTAGTACATATTAGTACAAATGGTTGTTTCAAAGAACTAAGATATATCTTGGTATATAATATCCAATGCTCGCCTAACATTTATATCTAATAAAAATATTGTGCACAAGCTATATTAAAAGAGGTTTGTTGTAGTCAAAGCATAAGAAATTAGATAAATCCAGGCAGTCCTATAGAGGGACATTACACTCTATCTTTGAGAAATAAGAGTGCCTCATGTAGTTCATCTAATAACTCGTCAATGTGAGGAATAGGGTACCTATTCATAATGGTCCTTTTGTTGAGAGCATGGTAATCAATACACATGTGAAGAGTACCATCCTTCTTCACCAAAACTACCAAAGAAGAAAATGGACTGGAGCTGGGTCTGATATGTCCCATGTCTAAGAGTTCCTTGATTGTCCTTTCTATTTCCTCTTTATAGTGCCTAGGGTGACTATAAGGAGTGGTAATGACGAGTTTGGTGGCCTCCTCTTACTCAATGATATGCGCAAACCCTCTATCTGAGGGAATACTCGGGGGTATGTCTTCAAAAACCCTTTTGTGCTTATCAAGCACCGGCTGAATGTCACAGTGAAACTGCTATCCTGAACCTACTGTAGCCTTAGAGGAAATGAAATAGTGCACTGCCCACTCATTGTCATCATGCCTTATAATAGTCTCCATCCTGTGAGCTGAAATCACTCGGGGTTCACCCTCTACATGGCCTTGAGAATCACCTATCGGCCATCCTGTAAGAACTCTAGCTGCATCTTACCATGATCAACTATGTACTTGCCAGTAGTTTGTAACCACTGCCTACCCAACATGGCGTCTAACCCAATCAAGTCAACAATATAAAAATCTGCCTCTAGAAGATAGTCATCAAAGTGAATTGAAAGCCCCGACACTTTTCCTATGCACCTTAATCTATCACCTCCTGCTACCCTAACTTTGAACTTGAGTATATCATCAACCTGTAACCTTCTCTTTGATACCCAACATGTGCTTATGAAATTATGTGATGCACCTGTATCTAAAAGGCACATAATACACTGCCCTATAACTATGCCCTTCAAACGAAAGGGGTGACTGGTGGGATCTCTAGAAAGGGAAGCTATGATAGGGGACTATCTCAGAGTGGATTCCTTCTTCCTCTCTTTAGGAGGTTGCTCCTCATTTACTTCCTCATCGCTGCCTCCCTGCTGCTCATCCTCTTCTGAAAGAACGTCGACATAATGTATTTTACCGTTGCCAAGGCATCTATGATCCGGTGTACTTGTTTAACATGTTCAACCAATTCAACTTGTATGTTTGTCTCAAAGGTTAGCTCCTGATCAACTGTGTAACTCTCCTCAATATCAATCTGGTTTGAAGATCCTGCCTGTTTAGGTCGGATGTGACTAAAATTATATGGATTCCTATTCATGCCTATCTGACATTTTTCCTATTTTAATCAGCCTGCAATTCCAATTGTTTACCCACAAGCTGGCAAGTCTTGTGGCTTTGATACTACTATACTATCCTTACTGGGACTGTTATCAAAGTGTGATGTGTGACTGCTCAAATAAATTAATTCATTGTCTCTAAAGAAAGTTTTGACCCAAGAAGAACATTATCCTTGCATTGATATTTAGATTCTATTACAACTGGTAATACAAATTTCTAATTGAAATGAAGAAGTAACAGACTTGAAACGTGTTATTCATTCAGCAACAGAATTAAATGAAGCAACTCCTAACTCCCTTAAGGAAGACGTCTTACATGCAAGAAAGGACGCAATAGAAGAGACTTGTTGTCAAAACGAATTATTGGGGCTAGGACAATAGCAGGACATGTATTGAGAAAATCACTTCTTCTCAAGCACTTCGAGAAAATCTGAATTGAGAAGGACATGTACAGAAAAAAGTTGTCAATACATGTCCTTCTCAATTTAGATTTTCTCAAAGTGCTTGAAAAGAAGTTTCCTCCACAATCTCCAACTAAAGGTAACTTTTTCTTTTTAAATTTTGGGTTTTCTTGATTTTTACAAGTATGCAATTTTTTCTATTTCATTTTCAGAATTGTATGTGTATTTTATTATTTGTTTATATATCTCTCTTTTGTCTATCTTCTTCTTAAGTTGCATATGGAAAGTCTATCATTTGCATGTGCAGTCGGGATTAAACACCATGTGCTTATGTCAAGACACACGGAAGCAAGTGCCATTCCTCTTTAACTTCTACAAAACCATATGTGCAGATATAGACATTAAGTACACTATGTCCAAATCTTTTTGCGCCATTTCCATGATACATGCTTCCTACATGTGTTTCAAGTCATATTCCCACGCATTATGTACACTCATTACTGTCCCAAGACTTCAAATTCTTGGCAGTAGGATGAGAATGCGCATGAACATGCTACATTTCCATTACATGTCGTTGTGTTGACTCCATATATAGAAAGCCTTCTGTCCATATACCCAAAATCTCGTCATAACTTCATTTCGTCCATTTCATAACTTCATGCTCATTGCCCATAAGTTTCCAGCTTTGTGTCATTACCATATTTCTACTCAAAAAACATATTTTGTATGCCCAAAATGAATCCTTTAATGAGAGATGTTCTTACACTGAGATTTTCATGTCACAGCTGCTTGTCTTCAAGAAATTGCTGTGTCAAGCATGGCTGCCCCACTAAAGACTTAAAATAAATTGAACTGCCTCTATGATAAGTTTGAAAATTCATATCCTCCATCTCAAGTCACTTTTTATTGTGATGAGATTTGGGATACTGAACTCGTTCATCTTGATATGGAGAACATTCAGAGGGTCAATACCACCACCTTAGGTAACATGGCTTGTGTCAAAGAGAGTCACATTTAGTTTGTTTCTACTTTCCCTCTTGCTGCCCTAGCACCGGGATTTATGCTTGCATGCACATGTAACTTTGAAGCTCCACAAAGACCATACAGGATCATGTGAGAAACTCTATAATCAGTCTTGATGTGGATAACGTTGACCAAATCTTTCAAATGCTTCCCACTCCATGTGGTATCAGACCTCAACAAAGAAAGAGCTCAAACAAGATGGGATGAAGACAAGATGAGTTATATTAATGAACATTGGCTGCTCCAAAAAAAGGCCAAATCTCTTCAGATGACCAAATGTGTTACATAGATCTGAAATCAAGGAAGAGATCGATGACCTCATTACTCTCCTTAGTAGAATTCATGGGCTCCGTGAATCAAACACTTTTAAGCCATGGATGTGTAAATTTATATCCCTGATATTGAGATCCAAACAACAAGTATTATGGGGTGAAAACATTAGTAATACCTTGTGTGAGCTGCTCTCATAAGTACCATGCACTTATACCTTTTACACATACTCTTATTTGGTCTACATAACTGATGCCCTAGGATCATTCTCTGGTCTCTTGGCAAAAGGAGATTCTACTTTCATGCCTGAATGGGGATACTGTGATCAATTGCCTCTAAAGGCAATTTGCTCACACTATAGGACAGTGCAGGATGCATTCTTCAGACACTTCATGTGTCTTTTGACATAGACCTCCCTAATGAGAAAGTGTTAGATGATGCCTGGAATAAGGTTAATGAATACGGCTGTAGACTTACGACAGCCCATCTCCTACAACAGTTTTCACCGAGACACCTGTTATTGATAGAGTGGTAGCTCAAACTCTTCCTGAGACTTCATTAGTCACTACATCAGCTGCGACATCTTCTTTCTCTTTGCCACCATGCTTAAGTTCAATCACTCAAAAGAGGAATAAGGAAGAAGTCCTTTCAGAGGACTTTAATTTCAGGAACATTACCAAGCCTAAGGTTTCAAAAACCAAGAAAGCTAAGATGGTTTCTTGAGTAATGGTTGACAATCAAAAAGTCAAGTACATTGCCTATAGAGGAGATGCAACCTAGTGACTTCAAATTCACTAAGGTTGAACTTGGAAAAAAAACACATCTTGGCTCAGGATGCGGTTGTTTCACTCACAAAAAGAAATGACAAGCTGTGGGAAAAGAAGAATTGACTCAAGCTTCAAAATGCTTGCAGAATGTTCGTCATATTTCTGTAGCAAATCCTAAGAACATTGAAAAAATCAAAAAGAAAGCTAGGGCGGTAGATGACTGGTATGCAGAGATTGAATCAGATGGAAGTCAAGTGATTCATGGCACATACATGGTGCTGAAATGAAAGGAGGAGTTGTTAAAAAGAATGAAAGAATTGTTGATATCTTACAGTGGACAATTGGCGTCTCTAGATGTAGATCTACACGTATGGAGAAGCATGCTTGAAGTTGACATAGACATGCTTTGTGAATATCAAATCATTTCTTCCGTTACCATGAATTACAGTATTTTACATTTGCTGGAAAACAAGGAGAGGGTTGTACAAGGACTAAAATCAGAACTTGAAGTTGCTCTAGAAAGTTGGGCAACATAAAGGGTATGATCAATGAATCCTTTCTTGAGTTGACATGCAGAGTCATGATTGAAAATGCTGGCTTAGTTTCTGAAAAAAGTCTTCTGTCAGAATTCACAGAAATTATTTGCAAGGAACTTAGAGTGGATAATTTAAATTTCAGTTCTCTCCAGAAGATGTCCAAATATCAAGCTTCTATGAATGGATTGCAGGGAAAACTAATGGAATGTGAAAAAATTATGTCCAAAGTTGCAAGCACAAGTCAGAAAGTGATGGTCATCACAGAACACACTGGAGAAGCAGGAATCCATAAAGAAGTTTGAAAGTTTCACCAACACTACTTGAATTGATTTTCTTGATTTATCATGCTTTCGTAGATAGTAGTATCTTTGGCAAATTACATGTAAAGAGAAATTATGTTGTAAGTACATGATAACATGTACCTGTATAACTAACTCATGTAGTCAAGTTGCAATTGCATTAGGCATGCAACTTTGAATAAATCAAATTAGTTAGTTAGAAGTTTGTTAGAGATTAAGTCAAGGTGGTTGAGGATTTCCGTTTTTCTCTCCACCTTTCTCTCTCCTATTTTCCTATATAAAGGAGAGCTCATTGTAAATAATCATCTTTGGCTTTGTGCAAGAAAGACTATGTTGGAATTTCTAGTATCTTGAAAACTTTGCATTTCTTGGGGCAAACTTTCTATGTTGAATAAAAGAAAACAAGAGTTATTAAACTTGGTGCTGTGATTCTTGGAGTTAATTGGTGTATTCTTATGTTGCATTGATTGGTTCATCCTCATTTCAGCTTATAGCTTTTTGTACAAATCTTTGGAGTAATTTAGCTAAGTTCTTGAATAAAGAATGAATCTTAAAGTTAGAAGTGGCTGTAGTTTGTAAGTTTATGAGAAGTTAAGTAATAGATTTAAAGGTATACTATCCTATCTTATCTAGTTTCTTTGTTACTAAATCATTTCTCAAATTAATCGTCAGAGACTTTGTATTCCGGTTGTTAATTCACCCAAGTTATCATTAGCAACTGTTGTCTTAGGAGTTGTTTTTATGTCAACCACCGAGCCACCAATATTATCATAGCAATAGGAGATTTTTTGTAGAATTGTAAGTTGTAGTTACTTGTTACGTATAGAACCTGGCCCATAGAATTGTAGGGACCCCTCCTCCCTCACTTCAATTCTTTAATGATAAAAGGGGAAAAGATTGAGAGAATCACACCTTTTGTTATTCAAGATTGTTGTCGGTAAATGTATAGCGTAGCCGATGGGTAGAGTAGTATCCGAACGGGCGTGTGACACTTGAGTCACCCCTCGAAAAGGTATATGTACGTGTCCGAGATGGACTTTGGAATCATCATTGATCATTGTAGTCATTGTAATCGGATTGTAATCTGCAAGTGTATACATGAATAAAGTACGTGTTCTGAATTGAATCATGTTATACATGTGTTGAACTTCTTACCCTATGCGGTAAACATTTGGCGCCATTGCCAGACGTACTTAGAATGAACGAATGATATGAAGATTAATGCCGAATTTGCCAAACAAAGATCGGAATAAGGTGAAAGATAAGAATGAACTAAGTACAGCAAAAGAAATTTTAATTTTAACACAGCAAGCAGAGCGCTGACAAAGACTTCAGCAGATTGTCGAGGGGCACCGAAGGGGTGAAGAGGCACAGACGGAGGGAGTGCACTCACCTAGTAGGCTGAGGAGTGCCGAGGAATTGCTGGAAGAAACTCGACAACGCTTGAATTTGGTGGAGGAAACAAGGGAAGAATTCCTTAACCTGTATAAGCTGAGGGGAGAGTGTCCAAACAGAAGGGAAGCAACTCGCACGGCTCGGAGTGCCGAGGGAGCACGAGCGTGGAGTGATCTCTTCGTTCCTGATATATTGGACGAACGGATACAGGCGGAGAATAGAACGTCACTTGAAGACTTCTCACTAGACAACGTAGTTGTTGGAAACAAGACTGTTATCCAGAACAGCGCGGAAGACTAGAACAGCGGGAGCACAGAACACCGCAGGAGTCCAGAACAGCGCGGGAGCTCAAAACAGCACGGGAGTCCAGAACAACACGGGAGCTCAGAATAGCGCGGGTACACAAGTACCTCAGAATCAAAGACAAGTAACGATGGCTGGCCCTAAAGAAAAATTACCCAAGTTTCACGTTGATGGTTTAGCAGACCCTATCAAACATTGTAAAACATGTGAAACCATATGGATGGCAAATAGTGTGACGGATGAGGATGATTGGGTAAGACAATTTCTAGAGACCCTACGAGGTGTGGCGATAGATTGGTTTTCTGACACTAGTCCTCAGAAACTTAATACATGGGAGAATGTTAAAAAAGAATTTATAGTAGAATTCAAATTACTCCGAGATGATAATGAAATAGTGGCAGAAATCTACAGCACCAAACAAGAAAAGAATGAGATAGTCTGAACCTATGCTAGGCGACTGAAAGAATTGATTGGAAAGATGTAGAGTCAACCAGCGGATGGGTTGAAAAAACGGTGGTTCGTGGAGGGGCTACGATCGGCTCTTAAAAAGAAAATGAAGATTGTACCACCGACATCGTACACCGATGCGTATACTCATGCCATGGATTTGGAAAGCGAACAAAAGACGAGTAAGAAGAAGAAGCATAAATCCTTTGATTCAGATGATTCATCCTCGAAAAGCAGCAGTAGCGATGAGGAATCAAACAAGAAGGTGAAAGCACTACAGAAAGACATGCTTCGGATGATGAAAGAATTCAAAAATTTGAAAAAGAATCCGGATACAGTAAAAGGAGAACTGTGGTGCACAGATTGCAAGGACGGTCATACAAAGGGTTCATGCCCGAAGAAGCAGTTTTGTGACATCTGCCAAGTGGCGAGGCATTCCCTGAAAGAGTGCCCATTTAACTTTAAAAAAAAAGGACACCAGCAGGTGTTACTAACGCAGGTAGCATCGAACAATAGCAACAACGTAGGCAATGATGCAACTTCAGGTGGATATCAAAATAACAATAGATGCGGAAGGGGTGGAAACAATAACAATAACAATGGAGGCCGGGGTAGAATACAATATGATGCGAGTGGACGGCCGATGATACAGTACCGGGCATGTAATCTTTGGGGTCACTTCGCGAGGGACTGTACTACGAAGGAGGCGCCGCAACTACTGTGCAAATGGTGTGGTCCAGGGGACCATGAAGATTCAAAATGTCCAAAGCAAAGTGTAAATTTATTAAGTATTGAAACAAGTAATGAGAACGTGTTGGCAATCACATGGGAGCAGGCGAGGAAGGCAAAATATCCGAATGCGAAAGAAGAGAGGTTACAAAAAGCCCGAACAGAGATAGAGAAGCAGATGAGAGCGGAGAAGTCACAAGTAAAAGACACTTTTGAAACTCCGAAAAGAAACTTGGCGGAACAAGACATAGTGAAACAGATAATGCAAACGGAAGTGCCAATTAAATGAAATGATCTTCTTCTCACCATGCCACAGTTGCGTACGGCTATTATAAATATGACACCATCCCCGAGAGTGACAGAGGAAGCAAAGGATAGTAAGGAAACAACCACAGCAGCAACAACAGACCCGATGTTACTAGCACTTACGACAAGTAGACACCCAACAGTGGTGGAGATGGGCATTCTAGGTACGGTGCTAATGGATACAATAGTAGATGAAGGATCTGGAGTGAACGTGCTACCGGAAGATATCTGGAAAAAACTTGGACAACCAACACTATGGCCACCCACCTTTCAGTTACTAACAGCAGATCAACATGGGATAAAACCCTTGGGCACTTTGATGGCATAGCCGGTAACAATTGGGACACAACCATTTTTACTAGATTTTGTAGTCATTCCATTAAAGAGAAGAGGGTACGATGCCATTTTGGGATGGGGGTGGCTGGTGCAAGCCAAGGTAAAGCACGATTGGAAAAGGAACACCTTGTCAATGGAGAAAGGAGGTAGGAGATTTATAATCGATTTGCATACACAAATGGTAGGAGAAGAAGCCGCGTCGTCAGACTCAGAAGGCGAAGGCGAGAATGATGACGAAGGGAAAAGAAGGATGGAACGAGATGATGAAGGGGTATTGAGATTAGAAGGAGGGTCAACCGATGATGACTTAGATTTCGTGAATGGACTACTACACTGGAAAATGGAAGACTATGAGGTCTTTCCGAGCTCCAA
Source organism: Cupressus sempervirens (assembly GCA_028749045.1). NCBI lineage: Eukaryota > Viridiplantae > Streptophyta > Pinopsida > Cupressales > Cupressaceae > Cupressus > Cupressus sempervirens. Next base: position 293,234,148 of record CM053793.1, on the reverse strand, counting down.
TATTTTGAGTTTCGAGGAGGGAAAAGAAGGCCATGAGTTTTCGAAGGAGTACAGTGAACTGAAGGAAGGAGAAGCGCAAGTGGATGAAACACCTGCCCATATGTTCAGTAAAGATAAGCCAATAAAACTATGAAGAGGCGACAGTGAAAGCAATGAACTTGGGTGATGAGGAAAATCCGAAGAAAATTCTGGTAGGAGATGATTGGAACCCAATACTGAAGGCGGCAACATTTAGAATATTAATGGAGTACAAAGATGTTTTTGCTTGGACGTATAAGGACCTGAAAGGAGTACCATCAGAACTATGTGTCCATCGGATACCACTAATCGAAGGCGCAGTACCAGTATGGAAGAGACCATACTGAATGAACAAAAACTATGCAGCGCGGGTCACAGAAGAGATTGATAGGATGCTGAAGGCTGGTATCATCTTTAAAGTGCAGACAAGTGAGTGGGTATCACTGATTGTGATATCCTTGAAAAAGGATACGACACAAATAAGAATAGGCATGGTTGTTTGATGTCTGAATGCCGTAACAATTAAAGACCCATTTCCGATACCGTTTACAGATAGCATTCTGGAAGAAGTGGCGGGGGATGAAATTTACTCATTCATGGATGGATTCTCAGGGTATAATCAAATATCCATTGATGAGGAGGATAAACTAAAAACAACATTCATTGTCAAGGATGGAGTATATGCATATAACAGGATGTCGTTCAGATTATTAATGCTCCGACGACTTTCCAAAGGATTATCCTGTATATATTTGATAAGATGTCTGTTGGAAATTTTAAGGCATTCTTAGATGATTGGTCAATTTTTAGCACAGAAGACAAACACATAACGACGTTAGGAGAGTGTATGGAGAGGTGCAGGCGAGCAAGATTAGCATTGAACCCGAAGAAGTGCAGGTTCATGGTGCCTCAGGGGAAGCTGCTTGGGCATATAGTTTGTAAAGAAGGACTGAAGACGGATCCAGATAAGTTCCGCATGATCTTAGAGATGCCACCCTTGACGGATGTGTCGGAAGTGAAGTCGTTTTTGGGGCACATCGGTTATTATCGAAGATTTATTAAAAACTATGCAAAATTTTCTTATCCACTGGACAAACTCACCTACAAGGGTGAACCTTACAGATGGGAGGCTGAGCAGAATGAAGCCTTTGACGGATTGAAGACAAGGTTGGCTACAGCTCCGATTTTGGCCTATCCGAATTGGGATAAAGAACTTCATGTCCATGTAGATGCCTCAAATTATGCCATCGGAGCAACACTGGTGCAGACTGGTGACCACGGGTTGGACCATCCAGTGTACTTTGCAAGTAGATTTGTCGAAGCCAGAGAGAAATTACAGTACCACGGAGCGAGAGGCGTTGGGGATGGTTTATGCAATACAAAAGTTTAGACACTACTTGTTGGCTACTTGGTCAATAAGCCAATTATTCAAGGAAGAATAAGCCAATGGTTGTTATTATTACAGGAGTTCACATTTAAGATTGTGGTACGCCCAGGGGAGAGTCATGTGAGTGCAGATCACCTATCAAGAATAAAATTGGGGGAGCCACTTGAAGGAGTTAATGATGATTTTCCAAATGCGCAACTTTTTCAGGTTACAGTACTTCCAGCCTAGTACACACGCATTGGAGAATATCTATTGACGGGGCAGTTTCCAAGCAACATGTCACCAAACGAAAGATGGAAATTGGTGTTGAGAAGCCGGACATTTCAGTTAATTAATGGCCTATTGTATAAAATGGGACCAGATCAAATTCTAAGACGGTGTGTCCTCGAGGAGGAAATTTTGAAAGTACTGAAGGAAGCACACGAAGGCCCAGTGGGAGGACACATGGGGCCGGATACTACTGCGCGAAAGATATTGTTGGCAGGGCTATGGTGGCCGACTGTATACAATGATGCTAGGGAGTGGGTCGTTGCGTGTGATACATGCCAACGAGCCGAAAAACCATTGAAGAGAGACTTTATGCCTCTGAATCCCTTGCACGCACAGGAACTTTTTGAGAGATGGGGACTGGATTTCATTGGACTGCTGAAGGTAAGTAAAATAAGTTGCCGATACATCGTGGTAGCAACAGAGTACTTAACTAAATGGGTGGAGGCACGCGTATTACCAGACAATTCTGCAGTTAGCACAGCAAAATTTCTATATGAACAAATTATTACAAGGTACGGGATCCCACTCTAGTTGACCAGTGATCGTGGGGGACATTTTGTTAACCACATCATCAGAGTACTCACTGCTGATTTCAAAATTTACCATTCATTGTCGAGCCCGTACTACCCAAGGGCTAACGGACAGGTAGAAGCAATGAACAAAATTCTGGTGGGAATGATTTATAAATCCTGTGCAGTTGAGGGAGAAGACTGGGAAGAGAAGTTACCATTTTCTTTATGGGCGTAGCTCACCTCGTATAAAGTAACTACAGGACACACCCCGTTTTAGCTAATGTACGGACAGAAGGTAGTGGCGCCAACAGAGTTCATGGTGCCAAGTTTAAGGATAGTGATCAAGAATAAACTAGGCGACATGGAGAGCTTACGAGAGAGACTGTACAATCTAAACAAACTCGATGAGCGGCAGTTGCAGGTGCAGTGGGCCATCGAAGTTACACAAGTAAGGAGGAAGGCATGGCACGACAAGCACCTAAAATTGAACAACTTTCAACCCGGTCAGTTAGTACTGAAGTATAATGGACGAAATGAAATAAGGCCTAGAAAATTTAAAGTTAAATGGGTTGGATCGTATAAGATACGGGAAGTTGGATATAATGGAGCAATCAAATTGTGGACACTGGACGGAAAAGAAATACCAGATGCTGTAAATGGATCAAAGTTGAAACTATACAGGGAAAGGAAGGATCCTCTGCGGACAAACAATTGAACGAGGAAAAGATGTCTGTAAATAATGTATATATGTAGTGTATATTTTGGAGTAAAGTTAGGCTAGTTTTAAAAAAAAAGAAAAAAAGAAAAAGGTGAAGAAGATGTAAAAACGTGGTAAAGTCTAAATTTTTGAATTACAGTCGAGAAGATTGAAAGTAGATAAGGAAATTTTATTCGAGCAAACGTTGTCGTACGACCTTAGCACAAATGATATAGAGAAATATGAAGAAAACCAAATGATAGTAAAGTAAGAAAATAATAATAAAGGGAGCTTACAAAGAATTTGAGAAGGAATTTTTTTTGATAACCATACAGCCTTCCTAACCGTACGGATCCAAGGAGTATATGAAAAATCGAGACCGTATGGCCTTCCCTCGTGATCGTACGGCCTTGCTTCATAATATAAAAATAAAATGAAACGCTGAGCAAATAAAGTGAGGAAAAGAAGAACAAGTAAGAGCTTCTCATGACCGTACGGCCCCCTAGATGACCGTACGACTCCTTTAGATGACCGTACGGCCTTACAAACTCGTACATGGTGTAGATATAAGCCATACGGCTGCAGGAAGATAAAAGGAATGGATAAATATAGAGAGAAAGATTGTACGGTTCCAAAAACAATTGAAGCACAGGTTGAGTATTGAACAAACCCGCAAGTTTATAGAGCAGATTTTCGGGCCTTTCTGCCATCAACGAGGCTGAGAGCCTCCAAGTGTCTGATCTCCGAGTTATTGCCTCACGGTCCTCTGATCGATGTCCGTCGTTCCAGGGTTTGATTGAGAGCCGTCCTTTGAAAAGAGCGGATATTTAACTTTGACAGTATTCAATATTTAAAAAGAGGAAAAAGACCGTACGAGAGAAAAGCACTTAGTAGTGGATACATACAATAGATGGTTAAATAAATACCCAAAATGATTACGGCAGAGGATTTGTAGCGAACAGAGCTAGTGAATGAAGACGACAAAGTCCAAAATGGTTTTTAATTGGCAGGAATTCCGAGGGAGTTGTTGGATGTCATTGCCCTCGATTGTATTTGTTTAGAGCTTCAGAAGATTGCCACCAGTTACTATTATACTCCAGAAAAAGATCACTAATTACTCTCCTGAGTTTTGTAGGTGCACACACAAATGCTAGGGAGAGCGACCATACCGACTCAAGCTAGGTGAAGAAAAAGAAACATTAAAAAGGCGATACTTAAAGTTTGGAATAGACAAACAAAACTCAGTATTTATAAAGTCAAGAAGACCGTACGGCCTCCCTACACATCAAAGACTAGAACTTCCGTATAGTGATACTAATACCGTACGGTTAAAGCAGCGAGATCAAGACCGTACGGCCTGGGAAGACAAAGGAAAGATGTCCGTACGGCCATAGGAACAAGAAGCATATAAGAGTGTATGTGTGTCATAAGAACAATCTTAGTGGTATGTAACGTATAGTTAAAGCCTTTGGAAGGACTAAGCCATACTTTTTCAAAGAAGCAGTACTCTCTAAGACAAGGTAGCCGTACTAGAAAGCTGTACCATCACTTGGGAGGCTGAATCAACTCAAGCGGTATCATAGGAATTGGTTACAGGATTTGAAGAAGCCGTACAGTACGGAAGCTGGAAAAATTGTGGAAAGTAACTGCTATAACGGTGTGACATTTATTCACAAAAATGACAAAAAGGTGACAGTTATGTAGTCAGCTAGGAAAAGGTCTTGGAAGAGAAAGCTAGACGAAGACACTGCCATGAACAAGAACGCGAAGACACTGCCATTTGGAATTTGTGTAGCAGGAGGGACTTATGCAGGGTCTAGTAGTGTAGGTGCAAGTAAGAAGAAAAAGCAAACCAAGCAGCCGGGAGAATTTCCTACAGTACAGAGTATCACATTTGAAGGGTTAAATGGCGCAGAGTGTCAAAAATGGTGGCAGGAGACTCCGGACAACCACCAAGTGAAGGCTAGTATCCGAAAAGCACAGGTGGAATGGGTAGTGCAAATGCCAGTATTTTGCATTAGAGACTACGAGGGGTTTTTGCGCATTATGATTGAAACATATGACAGGTTCTCCAGAAGCAGTACATTTGAATATCTTGGTTGCAAGTTAACAGTATCATTCAGACTGGTAGATTTTACACGAGTATTTAGCATACCTGGTCATGCTCAGGGTGGGAGAAAATAGAAAGCAAGCCGAAGAAGTTAAGCCGTGAAGTGAAGATGAAGTTGATACAACTTGTGTGTGGAGACCTGTCGTAGGTAGAACAGGAGGCTCTTTCAGACACGTCCAAAGGCAGAGGACTAAAGAAATCTAATATCCAGGAGGGGCATTGGTGTTGTTTGATGAACATAGTTAAAAGTCGTCTCACAGGTTCGAGCCGCGCTTCAAATATCTCATTTCCCCACGTAGCCATCATGAACAGAATCTTTCATGACAGAGTTTATGATTGGGCAGCACTATTGGCCGAGCGGATGTCAGAGTTTATGACATTATAGCACAAAACGTCCTATATGCCACATTATGCTATTGGTCTGTTTTTGGATGCGACGACGCGGATGATCTCGAATGATGCACTAGAGGCAAAACCGGGACCACTTGTGCCTAGCGAACCATCTATAATGCAGTGGAAGCACTTGGATACTATCGGCACCAAAACAGTAGGGCAGAAGTGACCAAGGCCGAATGGTGGCGACACAGATAGTGGCTGAGAGGAGACATCTTCAAAGGAGAACGGGTCTGAGGGGGAAGAGGAAGATGACAAAGAGGTAGGAGTGATCACAGCTACGCCCTTGAGATTTCCACGGCCTGTGCTTTCAACTACGACACACTTGGTTTTGGTGGGTACACATGGTATCCTAGGGTTTGGACAGTTCAGACAGCCGTTGGTGATGACACTAGTTTCAGCTACGATGCAGCCCACTGTAGAGACACGAGCTGTAGCAGTCACATCCAGCACCGACGGAGATAGTAGCTCTGGAGGCACCGATGGAGCTGGCTCATGAGACCCTACCAGATACAGGAGAGACTTTGGTACCTGACAGGGAGATGGAGATAGACATAGAGACAGGGGTGTTGGAGGTACCCGTAGGCGAGGAGTTGGGGGCATCAAGTGTCCTACTGGATGTAGCAGGATCTGATGCGGTGGTCACAGTAGATACCACACTGTTGGCATCACCTAAGCAAGATAGCGAGAGAGAGGATAGAACCCAGAGGGTGAGTGCTTTTCTGAGTATGAAGTTCCACCGAACTCTGGCACCTCGAGTGACATACTTGTCGACGCCCTTGCCGACACCCATGCGGGAAGCAGTTTCGGAGAACCCACTACAGGAGGTTGTGCAGGCATAGAATGAGGGAGTACCGCATAGTGTTGTTGAGCGTATGGAGGATGCAGTAGAGAAGGCTATGGGTACACAACAGGAACACCCACTAGCGCAGGAGACAATGATGACGGAGGCAATTTTTCTTGATGATGTCGCAGCTCTAGCATCTTGGGCTTGTGAGGTTTTGGCTTCGGCAAAAACGCAGGCATTGGAGTCAGTAGGGAAGGAGCTGGAGAGAGTCATATCCTTCATATGGACGGGATGTCCAGCTGCCTTTACGGTTTGTTTTGAGGAGAGGGGATGGCCCGATGTGGAGACCACGAAGATGCGACAGGATTGGTCCATGACAAGGGAACCTGAGATGGAGGGCCGGATTGAGATACTGATTCAGGAGATCGCGAGGTTACACAGGGAGATATACTACACCCTTCGAAGGAGTTAGGCGGACCAGCTAGCAGCTGAGAGAGCTCGGGAGGAGTCAGCTGCCAGGCTTGCTTCGGAGAGGGCAGCTTGGAAATCGGAGAGGGCGGCCTGGCAATCCGAGAGGACAGCCCTGTTAGTAGAAAAAGAACAGTTAGCAGCAGCAAACGAACAGTTGGCGGCAAAAAAAGAAAAGATGGCAGCGGAAAAGGAGGAGGAATTAGGAGAGGTCGGAGAGATGATGCAATCAGCCCTAGAGCCCCAGTTGGAAGCAGAATCTGAGCTGAAAATCAGGAAAGAATAGGTCTACAAGCTGAGGGCAGAGGTGAACGAGTTGCGGACGTGGATGGCCACTACGCCAGGGACGCATCCCTCTGTCTAGTGCTTATGCATTGATGCATTTTGTTAGTAAAATGTTAATGAATTTTGTTGTATTGTCGTCTGAAGACGACTTTTCTTTTGGGGGGGATGATGTTGTCGGTAAATGTATAGTGTAGCCGACGGGTAGAGTAGTATCTGAACGGGCGTGTGACGCTTGAGTCACCCCTTCGGAAAGGTATATGTACACGTTCGAGATGGACTTTGGAATCATCATTGATCATTGTAGTCATTGTAATCGGATTTTAATCTGCAAGTGCATACATGAATAAAGTACTTGTTCTGAATTGAATCGTGTTATACATGTGTTGAACTTCTTACCCTATGCGGTAAACAAAGATCCTATTGGAGCCACCTATGATAAGAAGGGAGCCTTCCCTATTGCTGAGAGGAGATTTATCTCTCTACACCATTGCCTAAAATCACTATTTTGTAAGTTGTAGTTTTAGTGATTTGCAAAATCTTTAGCCAACACCAGGTTTGAATCTCTGTGCCATAACAAATCCACTCCCCTATAGATTGGCAGGAAATCGCTCCGATACCACTATAAGAGCTTTGCTAGCTCAGTCAAGAATTGTGCTAGATAGATGTTTTTGTTTTTGAATGTTTTTGCAATTTTTTTGGAGTGTATATAGAAATGCTTGAGAAAACAAATACAATTCTTGAAAACTACTATGGCTTGCCAGTATAGCGAATTTCACTTGCAATTATGGAATTTGCATTAAATACCATGACAAATGTATAAACAAATTGAGGTTTAAGAGAACCTGGAAGGTATTGATGTCGTTGATATGCAGATTGCAATTCAGCGTTGCCCTATTTCCCCAAATTGGAGAGCAAACAATGCAGCTTACTATTTGATGGTTGACACCAAACACTAGTGTCTTGACTGTGCTAAAAATGACTTCCAAATAGTGAGTGTTAGCTCCTAATCCCACGTAGTAGTAAATCCCCAATTGTTGCCTAAGCTAGATTATTTGCAGCCTCAAATAACATAGGAAAAAATTACATTGATTGCAAGGAATTCCTTAGAAATTCAACACCAAGAATGACATCTCCTTCCCTTCCTCAAATTGTAGTAGGTAGATAATTTGGAATGGCATAGAATGACACCATTCAAGTCATTAATTGATGCAAAACAATACTTCAATAGTTGCGCAATTCATTGATATTAAATCAGCTCAAAGTGCAGTGGAGGAACTACTGATTTTCTCAAAAGAATGCCCAAACCCTTAGGCTCAATCAAAATAAAATAAAGTCATACAATGAATCAATTTGTCTTATGAAGTCATCTTTATAATATTTACAAAGCTAAATCTTTCTCAAGACTCTAGACACCATTTGGCTATATGGTTACTGTTTTCTTAAGAGTCTTCAACTTCACACCATCAAATTATAATGAAGACTTATAAGTTATTCATTAAGTATAACTTAATAAAATAGCTTACAATATGCTATTCAATAATGAAGCCCAATCAATCACTAATGAAGCCAAGTCCCAAGGTGCCACAACTGCATTGCTAAAAATAGCAACTCTGTATTATTGACTTACTATAAATAGCAAGTCACTCCACTAAGACCCTCAAAACATAGTGTTAGCTCACCAGGGTTGCAATAATGAACTGATATCACCAAGCTGCTAGAAATTGCTAAATTGGGAACATTATAGATGGGCACTTGTGTGTGCATTTGCATTCATGGGAATAGCCATGATGAACTCACCCTCTTGGAGTAGCCATGGTAGAGGTCATGTGAGGGACCCATGACTCAACACTTGTGTTGAATCGCCTTCTAGGAGTAGCCATGATGAGCATCTTGATGAGATGATGATATCACATTGAGTGATTCCATAATGAGCACTTGTGTTCATTTGCATTTTCCATTCATGAGAGTAGCCAAGATGGACCCACCCTTTGGGAGTAGCCATGGTGGATATCTTTACAAAACTCAAATATCGATAAGGATTCCTCCCTAGCTAAGAGGGAGTGTTAATGTTATTGTAGCTATGATTGGATTCCGTCAAGCCAACATAGAGGTTGTGATAATATAATAATATTGATTAAAGAACTATTATTATTATATCGATTAAATAATTATTATTTTAATTGATAATTGATAATTTAACAATTATATTAATTGAGATAATGTAATTATATAAACTAAAATATAATTAACTATAAGAGATGCTTATTATAATAACATAATTATACTATGCAATAATATAATATAATAATTAATTAATGGGGCCACATGTGAAGAGTGGTGACCCTTGGTGGAGGTGCACCACTAATAATTATATAGGAAGAGTGAAAACTTCCTTCCTAGTACCTATGGAATATACACAAAAAAAACAACAAACATGAACTAGAGCAGTGTAGGATTCAATACTTGGCTCCAATGCTTCATCAATCATTAGCTTGAATAGCGAATTTGCATGCTTGTGTTGTCTAAAAATGTTTTTCTGGGTGAGGTCAATTGCTGGTCCGCTCAGATGCTCCTACATCAATATATGAATATTGGGTGACTCGTATATTTACTCAAACTATAAAGGGAAAGGAAAATTCATATCAGTGTGCATCAACAAAATATTATTTTTAATTGGGAAACATTTAAGTGAGTTAAACCCTAGGTTGTATATATGTATATTTCATAATATTACTTTTATCTATATGGTATATACACATTATATAGAGAGTCAAGACTATTATTACTTAATAATATTTTCTAATCTATATAATAAGAGAGATATTATTATATACATAAGAATAATACTTGTTTTTTGGTCTGTGATATATATGTGTGCTTTCAGGAATTTTTTAAGAATTTACATATTATCAAATCTTCAATAAATTTTCTGTCTTATTGCCATTTTATCCCTGGGTTTTAAAAGATTTTGGGCCAAAAGAGTTATTGTCAGGTCCGCGTTTTTCAACTTTGAAGTGAGTGATGTTATTGAGTCATACAATCTTCTCTATCATAGTTCATGACTCCATGTTGTGATGATTTCTTTTGTTGTCATGGATGTTGTAAGCCATGAGTTTGGAATTCTCAATAACACTTATGAATACATATTTATAAATAATGTTTTCTCCAGCTCAAATCTGCGGTCTCATTTGTTTGGTAGATACTTGTATATATGATCAAAGTAGCTTGTATTTGATTAGTTTTTGGTGCCTCAAATTGGATTTAGAGGAGTGCATAGAAAAATCCTCCATTCATAAAAATATCTATATTTCATGTGTTTTACAAATTTCTGATTCTGGGTGTTGAGTCCAAGTCCAAAATTAGTCGGAGTCCAAGTCTGATAATCATGGTTTTAACCTTTAGAAGAGTCTCTGCTCTGTCTGCTTGACTGATCCATGCTTTAAAAAGTGCTTATTATACTACCATTTTATGATTAGTAGGTCTAAATAATGGCAAATGATCAACAGAAAGTTGTATAGCTGAGTCCATATTGTTTTCAAATTGCAGCCATGTCCTACCTTCCTTGTCTTTTAAGTTATAGGCAGTTTCCTTATTTGCCTTACAGTTTTTGTTCCATCATACATATTATTCTGTATTTAAATTTTTTGATGTACCACAGTGTTTATTACTTTTTTTTCTTTTGAAATTTTTTTATTGTTCCAAAATTCCAAATCAGACTTGCAGCATGATCTTTCTCAGAGCCAGATCAATAATTTAATTATACTTCACTAGATCTTTTGTTTATGATTTTTTTCACCTTGTTCTCTGTCATTCTATTTGTTGATTTTAATATTCCTTTGCTTCACTTTTTTATAAGTTCAAAATGGATTATTCTTCTTCAACCAATGCTTTTCTTTTCAAAGTGAGTTCAAGCAAATGTATTTATTTTCAAACCTACAAAAAAAAATAATGGAGTGGAGAAATCTAAGAAAGAAAAATAAGGAACAAGAAACTCAGAAAAAGGCATATATGTGATGTATGTATTTTTGCAAGTTTCAGCAATAATATTCCGCCTGATGAAATCCTGCAGCAAATTGTAAAGATAGTGTTTGTTGAGCCTCTGTTTGAGTTCATGAGCACATTTGTTTTTATTTGAAATAACAAGTAGAAGGGCATTTCAGAGATTGGAGTTCTGCAAAACCTTTTTCAGATTGTCATTGTTGTTGGATCTTTTAAATTTACTAATCCATCTTTTATGCAGGTTGAGAAGATACGAAGGGTTGCTAAAAAACCTCTTTATGTAACATACACAGGCCTTATCAAAGCTTCTATGGATTCTGGATACTCCCAAGGCTGCCTAACAATCTTTGATCATATGCAGAATTTCTGTGCCCCAAATATAATCACTTGCAATATGATGTTAAAATTGTATGGACAGCATCAAATGTTCAAGGAAGCCACATCTCTATTTGAGGGTATTAAAAGAGGGAGAATTTTCCCTGGAAAGTTCTCTGATAGTGATCCAACACTTATTCCAGACATTTCAACATACATTGTGATGCTAGAGGCATGCGTGGTCGCTCAAGAGTGGGACTATTTTGAGAATGTGTACCAGGAGATGTTACTTAGAGGCTACCAACTTGATAAAAAACAATACTCATCGCTCATTGTGGAAGCATCCAGAGCTGGAAAGGTATTTTCTTCTTCTCCATAGACTATCCTCAAATGAAAGACAAATATAAATGGAATAAAACTAGTATAGATATCTTAAATAAATCTATCTAAAGAAATGCCGATAGATATCCATTATAAGGATGATTAAAATTTAATTTACTACATCTAAAAATATTTTTATTTCCATTCTTTTTTTGCACTTAATTTTTTTATATTTTGCCTCTTTTTTGCACACACTTAAGTTTTTTAAATTTAAAAAAAAAAAATGATTATTTATATCTCTTAATTTATAATTTTAAAAATATTTTATGGATCATTTACTAAACTTTAAAAAAATAATATACCATGTTTATAATAAATATTAAGATCTTGACATGTAGATGGTTGTCAAATTTAACCTAGAAAGTAAATGTTAACATTAACACGTTCACACCTTCCCACTCCACCCATTATGCCATTGTAGATGCCTATTGGCATTAATAAAATTGAAATAAGATAAAAATGGAAGCATGTAGTTAACAAGAAAATAAGTGAAAGAAATTTACACAGAGCCTTATAATTACAGAAGTGTTTGTAGATTCCATAGGTTAGTGAACTCTTTTATTATGATTCCCACTATTAGTTGGCTTTTAGGTTATTGCCTCTCATGTTGTTTGCAAATATGCTTTCCTTAATTGTTTCTACCATTTCCAGATGTTTACTATTTACCTGATCATAGCGCTGGGGCACTTTCAAATGGGAGGTTGTACTTTCAATTCACTGCTGGGACTGCCTTATATTGTTATATTCCATTTTGTAAAAGTAACCTTGCTGATATACTTAAATTTTAAGGTAATCCTAAGTAGAAATGTCTAAAAGAATTTGAAGAGTAGTTCTTTTTTTCTCTTTTACTATGTCTTTGGTAAGATTTGTGAGTTCATTGGCCACTTTTAATTTGGTGTGGAGTCTATAGTTTGGACCATAGTAACGAGAATTGCCATAAAATTGCATAAATCACCGTTTGGCAATTCGATTCATGGTTCCCGATTTTTTGTGAACCAATGAATTAGATCAGTGATTTCATGACATGAATCGCGGATTCATGTGATTCATGCAAAAAATCGCTTGAATCACCTTGATGAATCACGAAAAAATCAGCTGTGCGGTTTGGGAAAAAGGCAAGTCAAATTTTAATAAAAACACATGTTTTTAGATTTTTTTTGCCTTTCTTCTTTGTTTTAACCCTAAAAGGCCTTCTAATTGTTTAGCATGAGTAGAAGAGAGGAAAAGTGAGAGAGAAGAAGAGAAAAGAAAAACCATAAGTTTGCAACCAGCAAGAAGGAATAGCACCAAAGAGATCAAAAATCCATTTGGGGAGGCCATAAGATTGCATTGGGAGCATTAAGGAGTCAATAGCAACACTTAACTCATTTGTAAGAGGAAAGTGTTGAATTTTTTTTACATGTTAGTGTAGTATTCATTTTTGTTAAATTTTTTAAGTTTTCATTTGTAAATCTTGAATGTTTTTCAGTTTTACTAAATTGCAAAGTAGGCTTTTCTATTTTGTTTATTAGTTTGAAGCTTTGAGGTTTCACTTGAATTTTCTTATTGTAGCAGCCTTAACTTTCATTTTCCACAATGGGTAAAAAAGATGAATTTTGGAAATATACCTAAGACTTTTCTGGAAGAACAAAATATCAAATGAAATGTATGTTTTGTAAAGATATAAAATCTGGTGGCATTTATAGATTCAAATACCACATTGCTGCTATACCCAGAGTAGATATTACAATTTGCACTCAACAAACTATTGAGGCAAAACACATTTGTTTAGTGGTATTAGAAAAATATGAACACGATAAATTTAATAAGAAAAGGCAGCTTGAAGGGTTTGTTGGGTGGATATTTTGCAACTGACAATTTTGGGTAAAATCCAATTGCAAAATAGGATGACCAGCCACAGCGTGTGAGATAGAGTCTCTCCTACCTTAAACGGTAGGCTCCCCCTTCTCACTGTTCCTTGGATCAACTCAAAGTAAGCAAGAAGTTGAAAGATTTCGTGAAGGGGTGTTACCACTATTATTTCCTCTAAAGGGGTGTTACCACTATTCTTTCCTCTAAACTTTCAAGAAAGAATCCACTTACCCATGGAGTGAGTAATGGGCAAAGTGAAATATCTAACGACACTTCTATCTAATAGCTGGAAACGGTAATACTGATAAACCTACACCAACTCAAAGGCTAGCTGAATGTGTACCGATTTGGCTCTAAGTCTAGTCGTAATTCTATATGAATAAGCTTTACTATTGGGCACAAAGACTTCCAGAAGTAAAGATATTCTAATTATTCTGTGAACCAAGAAAGAGATATAAGCTACAGACAAAGCCTCTAGTCTATATATCTCTACAAACACTCCTAGTCAAAGCTTCGGATTTGGTTGCTATCTAACTCTTTTTTAAACTCAATTGTCAAGAATGCAAAGCAACATGAGTCGAAGACAACAAATGCAAATCACAATCAAAGCTTTTAACTTGCACAAGTAACAATCTCACTTAATAAAAGTTAAGTCTCAATTGATTCTTTCTATTCACTTTTCTTTCAAAATGATGCTACACATTCAAAGTTATGCTTGCACAATTTCTTGAGAGTTCTCTTGCATACAATAAAATATAGATTTTACAATAACAAAACACTTTATATAGGCAAAGGAGTTGAAAAAAAGATGGAGGAAAAAGTGGGAGCAACTCAACCAACTTTGACAGAGTCTAATTGAAAGAGAAATTATTGGATTACATATCATTACACATGCAACTTGTATTACATGTAATTACATAATTTCATGCAATACATCCTCTTTGATCTACAAACATTAAAAAAAAAAAAAACAATCTTAAAGATTGTTCTTTAGTCCCTTGAATTTGATGATAACATCACGTACTATAGGAAGATCAGAAATTTCTATTGTCTTTGATATGGCATCCATTCTAATTGCATCGGCATATACTGATTTCACAATCTTGAAATTTTCCGCCAGAGTATCTTGCAAGTGCTTTGCTAAAGATTTATACAAGACAAACTTGTTGATTGTGTGAGAACCAAAATCTTCAGAATCTAAATTAGCATTGATCTTGATTGTATATTCTGAAGTTATCCCTTCAACTGCATCCAAATTACCATGTTCATTTGGCATCCCATTTGTTCCAAGTCACATGTGATCCCAACCTCTATTGCTTGACAATCTCCTAAACTAGCCTGCAACTTTGTTACAAGCTTTCTCAGTGTCTCTTCCTTGTAACCCATGAGTCCCTGACATCCGTAGAACATTTCACAAGATGGAAGAACATCACATGTAATCGTGTCATCTAGATCAGATTTGGCGATCTCATCCCAATCATTTTGAATTTCTTTCAAAGTATTAGCCTTCTGGGCCAAAAATACAGACAAATCATGTATCATTTCTTCAACATTTATGATATGTCCAAGAACTCTGGTCGTATCTGTAATGGCTTGTACTCCTTCCGAAATGACTTCTTCCATCCAAGACTTCTCATCTTCTACTATCCTTTTCTCCTTAGGTATCTGACATACAACAATTGCACGTTGTGAGGATTTTTGTTGAATAACCTCGTTTAAGCGAGCAACCTCTTGCTTGAGCTGATTTTTCTTTTTCCATAATTCATGATTGCTCTTTGACACATTAGCGAGTGCATCTTGAGCATCCTATAAGCAACTCAATCATGACTATTTTCCAACTTCTACCTTGGTGAATTTGTAATCAGATCAAGTAAGTTCTTCAACTGGCTTGTTCACCAATGGCTTGGCGATTTCAACAAACTTGGTCTTTTCAGAATCAAATAAGATCCTTGAAACAATCTTATCTTTCAAAGATTTGGACTTAGTTTTCTCAATAGGAAGGTCATCTAGGGGTACGACAACCTCTCTTCTCTTCATTGTGATCCTGCTTAACCATGCAGACAAACTGAAATTTTCATCTATGGAAGTAGGTACAGTGGAGACCCATTGGCATTGATTCTGAATATATCTCCATTGTGACTGAGCAAGATTTAGTTTACATAGCGAAATTCATAAGTGCATGATAAGAGGATTCTGTCATGAACAACTCAAAACTAGTCAAGGATGTGTCAAAAGTTGAGAAACTTGATCTTCTGTAAGAGTTGGAAAATCTTTGAACACATTCCCTAAATGTTCAAATTGTTCATCTGTTAAAATGGGAGGAGCTACTAAAGATATAGGCAGAGCCAATGTATTGACTTCTGAGGACGGGATGGAAGGTGTGATAACAGTGGAAAATGAATCCACATCATCATCTATCATACACAAAAAAGGTGCTTCTTGCATGGATGGTTCATGAGTTTGTGTAGGTCTCAGAGGAGGTATGACCATGACTTCTTCCTCCTCATCTTTTTCATCAAGTTCTTCGTCTGATTCTCCTTCTGACTCTTGAACTTGTTCAGGTCTCTGAGATAATTTAAATCCCTTTCCACCTTTTAATTGAATTTGAGGGATTTTTTTATATTAGAAGAAGATGCTCCATCTTTACCGACAATTTCTAATTGCGACTTTCTTCCAAGAGGACCAAAACTTCCACAATCCAAACCCAACTTTGGATTGACCCTTTTAAGACCCTTGATTTTCAACCACTTGTTGGTGTTTGCCGGAATGGATTGAAATCTATCAAGGATAGATGTACATTCCTTTTGTTTCCATTGAATAGGGAAAGGGCAACGTTTATCAAAATCAACCTGATGATATTCTAGATCAAGAATATTACCATCATCTTCAATTTGGAAATCAAATGGGATCTCGAGCATATTAAGATCAATGATCTACTGCAAGTCAATCTGCAGTAGTTCATTTTCATTATATCCAACTCTATCCGCATGTCAATTCAAATATCTTTTATACGATGGACATGAGTAAATGCTCTCTTGATTTTTGAATTCATCTCTCTGTAATCAAAATCAAATCTGGTGGTAAACTTCTTCAATGTAACCAACTGATGTTTTGCTTCCATGGCCTTTGCTTTGTGTACAAAATTTATCATGTAATGACTAATCACCAAGGGCTTGATAGAAGAAATACCAAAACCTAGTCTATGCAGAGCATGTTGATCATATTGAACCTCCATGAGTTGTTTGGCCAATTCCATTAGAATGATCCTGTCAGTAGCATACATAGGTAAGGTATATGGTTCTCCTTTGAACTACCCAACCCTTAAATAGGTAGAGGTTGGAAATTGGATAAAGATGCAACCATATTGATTAACTTTATCCCAAGCTTCATCAGACACCCTTTTAATAAACAACTGCTTATCAAATAAACACTAAAAATGTCCAAAGAATGCATCTTGAACTCTTTTGCAATGGTATTTACTATTAGTTGGAGTAATTTGATCATAGTATTCCCAAACTGGAACTTGAAGACGGTCTCCTTTGGTAGAAAGCCCAGAAAAAGATCCCATACCAGCAACCATATAGACAAGATAAGAATTCATGTAGAATGGTGTTGATGTTCTTACATTGAGCAACTACTCACAAAGTGCAGTGCTGATAAGTTCTCCCCAAACAATATGTTCCTTATTAATAATAATTTGGAAAATGAACTTATACATCCATAGTTCAAAATCATTAGAATCCTTGAGACTGCATATTCTGCTGAGAAGGATAATTAGGTCTTTATATTTTGGCTTGAAACTAGATTTGTGAATGGTTTTTGGCCATCTTGAGAAATTGTTTCTCTTGGAATCCAATGTAACATCCAATTTTTCCAGGACTTAATTAACATCTAACATACTCAAAGAATATAGTTACTACTTCGTTTCAAAGGAAGACAGTTATATTATTCATGTTCATGTGAATAAGTTTTACCATTAAAAATCAGTTAGGCAAAATTTCTTAACTAAAAACTTGAAATACCATCAAATGAAATTAATACAGAAATTGAAAACCACATACCTTTGAAAACTGAGATCGAAATCAAAGTAAGAATGCTTCTGCAACCACCCAGGTTAGTCCACAAATACACTATAACAATTTCACATGACTATCATCTAAAAACCACTATCTTAATATCAAATGATAATTTCAATTAAATACCACTATATTTTAAATTAGGGCATCGCATACCACTATATCAATTAGGGCATCATTTACCATTGGTTCATTTAGGGCTTTTTATACCGCTATTACAAATAGGGCTTCTAATACCACTGATTCAAATTAGGGCTTCCGCTACCACGAATTCAAATTAGGGCTTCTGCTACCACGGATTCAGATTAGGGCTTCCAATACCGCTGTTTCATGTAGGATTCCAACTGTCACTCAATCAATTTAGGGCTTCAGATTCCTTTCCTTCCAATTAGTTAACTATGACAGTAACTCAAGATTATAAAAATATACTTATATTCTTTATTCATATATATGAAAGTAAAATGACGGTAACAATGAAATAATTCAATTTAATCTTACCTCCTCATTATTAAAATTGATAATACTTGTTTTCGATAAACAATTGAATGCATGGCTTATCTCTGTTTGACGCATGTCTGACATCTTAAGAGAGGTAAAATATTGTTAGGGGTTTAACCACCCAACCTCGGACCACAACATATCCCCACACGATCTCTAACAAGAAAGGCCCTCCCTACTCAGAATTGACAGGGGACATCTTGCCATCCACTGGGCATCATGGTATATAACACGCTATACGACTTGGCAGAAAAAGATTACAATAATAGGAATATGCATGAGCTATTAATTAATTCACATTAAATGATAAATTTTGAAATGTCATAACTGATATTGGTTCATATTATTGATGATTCCTTTCTCACACCTCATCACCCATCTTCATGGCTACACAGCCGAGTGAGTCCCAGGTATTCGGAATTCTCAGAGCAGACGACTCTATCAATTATTCAAGAAGATTACATACATCCATCATTTCACATTCTATGATTATGTTCTTTAAAGATCTCAAAATTGACAACATTCTTGACAACATTCTTCATGAGTGGAGCATGCATGAGCTAAAGTAATGTTTTATGTTTTATTTTTATGTATGTTGATGTCAACCTCAATTTGCAGGTTCTCTACACCTTCTCACCTTAGTTAGGCCTCCAAGCTGGTGATTCCCAAGTGTTATCATACTATAATTGCCTTAGAACACTTCACCATACACTGGCATTTTCATCTGGTAAATTCCTTGGTGAACTGGTTTCAATATCTCACTCTCAGTTATTTATATTATATCAGGATGCAATCGATTTCCAACTGGGACAATAACTTTCTTTCCATTTACCATAAATGTTTCAGAGAAATTCTACATATTCAGATATAAATATAGATAGAAGAAAACTTCGGACTTATGTTAAATCAGTGGGATATTATCATAGAAGACAATTGACTGACTTTACAAGGAAAACGACAATCCTTACAAAGAATAAGTCAGACTGAACAAGGAAATACAAAAGGCTATATGCATTTAACATTATTATAATGTCACCAAGGAAAACGACAAAGGAAACGACAGGCTTTATGCTTTTAACATTGTTATATTATGAAAAGGAACTCAGAACCAGCGGAACTTAAAGAAAAACTTAATCGCAGTGCATTAAACTTTGTCAATAAGAAGAAAGCAAGAACTATAGGTGCCTTACGTGACTCCTTAAGTGATATTGGAAGGCCTGCATCTTGAATTGAATCCTTGCTTCAAACTATGATCCGCGGCCCGTGATAAAAAAATGTTTCAGGCAAATACAATCACGAGTTACTAAGCTCTCGTTCGGGGATTACCAGCGGCTACAATTTGAAAGGTTGAAAGAGAATGATCGCCTGCCTCAAACGATTTCGAGGGTCTAAGAAATAAGCACAGTCTGACTCTACAGCTTCCATCCGTTACAAGAAACCATTCGAAAGACTCTCAAATTGATTTAAAGAATAAAAAGAAAGGAGGAAAAGAAAGTAAGAAAGAAGATGAAAGGTTTTATTATAATTATTAAAAACTAATGTGTACAAGCAACATCATTTAATTAATTATTAAATTATAATGGCGCTAAATCATTTATACATATATGAACGTTATAAATATTAATTAAAATAATATGATGAAAGATATATTAAAATCCTTTGAGATATGTTTATATTTAACCCAATTAATTTAATTTAATTATTAAATAACTCATGCGAGTCCCGCAGATGTATTTTGTTTCAAATCGCTAGGTCCTTTACCCGTCTGCCCAATGATGGTGATGCTTCTGTGTCTAATTCCTTTCTAACAATGTTTCCCCCCTTCGACATGTTTCCTGTAAAGAAGTTCTCCATAATTAAATTATAAATTATTTAATCATAAATAATCATAACGATTAACCTTCATCTCAATTCCATGAATTCGTGATTAACGATCAACAAACATGTCATCTTCACTTGAAATCATAACGACTAACCACTTTACCATTTGCCAGATTATAACAAATTAAACTGCTAACTGACTTCATGCGAACCTCAACGGCTATATTTCAAGTAAGGTCAAAAATTGGGATGTAACATACCATTCCCCTTGTGGTTCATTGTCCTCGATGAACTTGAAATTGCAACGAACATTATAAAGGAGTATTTTAAAATTGGAATGTAACATACAATTCCCCTTGTGGTTCATCGTCCTCGATGATCTCTGCAAATTAGACACTAAGAGAATATTCCAATACAAGATAAGATTGTGATATCATCTCTTTTCTCAATTGGGTCAGAATCAAAATCATAATCGAAACTCAAGATCCATTTTTACTTTAAAGTTTCCAGAAAGATACTTGCATGGTAACATAAAATTAAACACGTACTCACCTGAGTTTACTTTACCGTAATGGTGGTCATCTCGGCATCGGTTGAGTTGATTCTATTTCATATTCCTGTCATACTCATGTAGACACTCACTAGATCATTAGTTCGATTCCATATTGATATCTTCATTTAAGAGAATTTTTCAGGGTTCAATGACTGAAAGTAAGATAAGCATTCAAAATTAAATTTCTTCAACTAGCAAGTTCTAATTCATAACTTAAATCACTTATACAGACTATTTGGCATAAGACACTTATTACTGGTTAGATCATCCAGGTAAACTTACAGATCACCTGAAAAGATTATTAGATCCATGTTTTTCCATTTATGTAACCTCATCCTCTTTGCCCATCTTATCACAATAGCATTTCATTATAATAACCATTTCATGATAAAATATAGACTTCATCTCCAAAGCAATATACAATAGCTCAATATGTAAAGTCAACATTGCATGTGTATTATACACATATAGCAGTGTGTCAAAGGGTAAGAACATGGTATACTATGCAAGATCATCAAATCAAGATCATAAGCATCTAAAACAATTCATAAGATTCTTATCGAGTGGCTCATCATTCATTTGTAAATGTTTGGAAATTCATCTTTTCCATTTCTGTGATTCAGGCTTCCATGTCCATCTCGTCAAAGTTTACAACTGTAAACAAGCATTGATAGTTCAATTATGCAAGTGTGTTTACTCCTTACTGGAGCACATAATGATCTTGTCGTTTAACCAACATCAGAAAGGATCATGGTTCACAGTTTTGTTTTCATTCAATTCAAGTTCAAATAGGTAACAATTTATTTTTGTCATTAATTGCATAAAGAATTATTTAGCCATCATGATGGATTTTGATTAAATTTTTTTTTATCAAAATTGTGTTTGGATTGCGCAAGCCTCGGCATCTGGACCCATTTTAATCTTCTCATTCTCAACAAAGAATGACAAATTACATAGCTAAATACATAGACATACTTGAGAGCCATGTTGTTGTCTACAATGTGCACATAAGTTGTAACAAACATATTTCTCAATATTTTATTCTTCCATGACTTATCTTAGGCGTATTCGTAGGAGGGCATGGGCTACTATGAACCTTGGTCTTCTACACTCGAGCTGATATTTTGATATACGTTTTGAACTTTTGATTCCATGGATTTCATATATCGTAGACATTTGATAGTGACACTTTGTTTAACTTTATATTATGTTATTCAATTGTCGTCGAGTTTGAGTCCGAGCCCAATTTTGACTTTTCGAGTTAGAGGCAAGTCCGAGTCCCATAATATTGATAATAACATTAGCATTAGCATTAGCATCCTTGGGGGTTTTTGACTTTGGACTAAAACTGTTTGCACATCCAAGAACAAATTCGAGTTCCAGGGCAGCCATAGGAAAGGAAGACACCAAATGAATATTACTCCTTTTAATGCACTTCATTTCATGACCAGTAGGAGCTTCTATCTATCGCAAGAAATCGGTCATATCTACATGCGCGATCTCTGTATCTGACACTATCAAGAATAGATGTAACCTGTGATGGAATTGCGTGAGCCAACTCTTTATCGTATTGAAATTTCATTTTGCCTTTCGATCTTGCAGATGGGGGCATCTCTTGTGCTTGTGCTGCAACATGAAAATTCCAAAATGTGAACATATCATCAGAGGATATGGCTTCCATAAAAGCGTCTATTCTCGATCAACAACAAAGCTTTGAAGAATGGATTAGATACTTTAAAGATCTAATGTGATGATCTTGAAAAGAGATAACATGCATATATGAAGGCTGGAGTATGGCTTGAGAGGATGAAAATATGAGGTGGAAGTGAACATTTATGAATATGCTTTAAGACATTGAAGTGGAATGCATGGGAATGCGTGCAAATGAGAACTTTTCACTTTTAAAAAGTGATTTAAAGTAAAAAACGAGCTTTCAAGATGTCATTGCACGCAAAGTGAATTACATGTATATGTGACATGCAATTAGGAATGAGAAGTGAGACTGCATGTAAATGTAAATGAAAAGTGAGTTTACATGTAATTGCATGCAAAAGATAAGATGCAATGTGCCTTTGCATTTAATGAGGAAGATGGAATGAAAAGATGCGCTTGCATTCGTTGATGGAAGATGGATTGAAATGAAATGTGATCGAGTTCTTGGCTCGTGAAGTGTAATGGTGGATACAAAATGAAATGATGCAATGTGCCTTTGCATGTAATGAGGGAGGTGGAATAAAAAAATGCACTTGCATTTGTTGATGGAAGATGGAGTGAAATGAAACATGATCAAGTCCTTGGGAAAGAACTTGCAACTTCTTCCAAATGAAGAAAAATAAGAAAACAAACAAGCAAACAAGAAAACAAACACAAAATAAACACATACCTACAAACATGTCAACAAGCAAACTTGAATTTGGAATTTGGGAAAAAAACCAAAGGTATAAAAATAAGACTTTTCATCATATTTAAAGAGAAAAAACACTTTTCATGGCATCTCTATCAACAAGTGTAATACATCAAGCTAAAATATGCAATAGAATAGCAAGATAAGTATAAATTAATGAGCAAAATTGAAAATGTCCAATTACTTCTTGTTAATGATCCAAGAATGAAGGAGGAAGAAGCTCTAACTTTGAAAAGTTCCAAAACAAACTTTGATTTCTTCCAACGTTCAATAAGGAATAATTAATGAGCTGCAAATGAGGCGTTTTTCATGCCCATACCAAAAAAAATGGTCAACAGTGATCAATGCTTGAAGCGTTTTTGGTAAAATGCATATGCTAAACCCATTTTTGATAAAAACGTGGTTTCTAAAGGGTATTACCTAGAACGTTTTTGTCTTTGGAATGCAAAAACGTGGCCCTCAATGCATTTTTTATACCACAGAAAGCCAAAACAACCCTCCTTTGAGCAAAAGTGTGGATTCAAATGCCCAAATCTAGGCGGTTTTGGCCAAAAACGTGGCTTTCAATGCATAAAATGAAACATTATTTGCAAGAAAAATCAACGCCAAAAGCATGAGAATGCTTGGACTTACAAAAATGCCCCTAGAGGAGAAGATTTCAAGAGATTTCATGGAGAAATGTGAGATCTCTATGCAAAAAACGTGTTCTTAGGAAGCACATGCATGGTTTGGTTTTGCCCTTGGAAACAAAAACGGGATCTTGGGATGCAATGACATATGTTAACAAGTTCAAACACACTTTAGAGATGCATATACATGTTTTAAAAACATGTCTTAGGCTTTCCTTTACCCAAATGCATTCTAGAGGTGCATTGACATGTTTTAAAAACATGTATCTTGGTCAAAAATGGGTTCTCAAGATGCAAATGCATTTGTCTTATACACAAATCGCACCTTTTTGGTGTGATTGCATGTTTTAAAATATGCATCCAAGGGAAAATGCACCTTTTTGGTGTCATTACATGTTTTGCAATTGACCTCGAAGGCAAAACACACCATTCTGGTGCCATTACACATATTAAAATTTTCAAAAATGACCTCCATAAGGTAAAACACACCTTTTTGGTGTCATTACATGTTTTTAAAACATATGCAATTGCATGCATTTTGTGCATTTACATGCATTTCCAATCAAAATTGCACCTTTTAGGTGTAATGACATGTTTTGAATTAAAATGTGCTTGTAGACATGTTTGCACAACTTAAGTGATGAATGAAGCACCTGTCAATTTAATTCTTGAATAAATATTACTCAAATGGGACATAAATAATATTGACACTATATAGTTAATATCATAGTTTAAAAACTCGGTATCAACAATATCTCAGCTGGCCAATTTTTTTTGAAAAACTTGGAATTGGAAAAAACTCAACGAAAAATTTGGCAATAAACCGGCACTTTTTCCGAACATTTGAAAATATAAAATTTCTTAAAATATTCTTAAAAACACATACACACACCAAATTTGTAGAATATATATTAATTTGAAAATTGAGATAGCCACCATATATCATCAAAGTTTTAATTTAAACAATAATTCATAGCAAGAGGAACTTAGTAGATTAACATGCTACTAGACTCGTATACCAAAAAACAAGTAGAACATCTGAATATAAATAAGTTCGATACATAAAAGTCAAACTCTATGAAACTACTACTTCTAAATACATAT